>VYXB01002928.1:0-209592 GCA_013397135.1 Pachyramphus minor
AAGGGTTGATCCCTGGTAAACCCGTGACAGAGCATAAGCACTTTAAGATGTTGACTGTCTTATTACCCAGCAGTAAAGTATCAAATATGTTGGTGACAGGGAAAAAAAATTATACATGTCTAGAATTGGTTTTTCATAATAAATTTATAATTGCTTTAGACACAATGTTTCTACAATATTTTTTCATTTTGTCCTTGTCTTTGCCACAAAGTTTGATTAACTTGTGATTTATAAAACAAAGTAGTTATCTGGCCAATGTTCTTGATTTCTATAAAGAATATTCCTGTATGCAGCAGTTGGAGATACACACAGAGAGCAGGAGGGGTAGAGTTACTTGCAACACAGAGTGAATACCTATTGTTACTTTTCTCCTATTGTAGTAGTTTCAAACATTTATGCTTTATTTGCTCTGTACATGTGTTAGGCCAAATTGGTAGGAAAATAAAGCAAGTAGGAGTAGTATCCTGGGTTTTATAAAATTATATGTTTTGTAAGATTGCTTTCATTTAGGCTTCTTTCTGCCAGTTAACTTTTCCACCAGTTACAGTGAATAAAAGTCAATGGCTGGTTTCCACTACAGTTATATAGCACACTTTCTTATATATAGCACACTTTCTTATAGCACATTTTCTTTCTCTGAGGATTCCTTTCCCTCAGAGAGTTTTGCTGCTTTTTTTTATGAGTGATGAATATATCCTTCAAGCAGATACAATGGTGACTTAGGCAGTTTGAGAAAGCAAGCCATCTGAAAGTGTGAAACACAACTATCTTTTTTGGGTTTGTTACTCATCTCATGGTTTTTAAAGACAGTATTTGAGGATAACGGTATCTCTGAAGTACTGGCTAAAATACTAAGGACATTGCAGCCTGCATTTGAGATTATTATGTTGCAAATGCAGTTCAGTCAACAAATTTAGATAGCAGTCTTTGGTCATCACCTTAAAACCATCTTTGGGATAAGAGTGTCTGTACACTTTTAATTATTTGGGGAATTTGGGTTTGGTGTGGCTTCCTTGGTGTTTTGGTTTTTTTATTGGGGTGGGGTTTTTTCCCAGTTGGTCTGGGGTAGATTTTTTAAGTTGCAATCATGGCAGACTCTGAAGCTTTCTACATTTTGGGTTTGAAATAGCCATGGGTTTCCCATTTTTCTTTTTGTACAATGTACATTATAGAAATTTTTTGTCCTCTTACCTAGTGAAACGTGTTCTTTTTACTACTACTATCATAACAGAAAGCTTCTTAGGAGGTTTAAAATCTGATCATTGTTTTCAGTAAGAAGTTTTACGTCAATATTTGCGAACTGTTTGTGTGCCTTATGTAACTGTAAGGAGTTTTAGGTAATAGTACCTGGATTGATGTGAAGTTTTATCTGAGGCAATATTGGTAAATGTTTAAGAGAAATAATTATTGATTCAAAAGAGATTTCAAATATATATCTGCTCAAAAGAGTAGTGTTCATAAAAATATATTCTCAAAAGAATAATATTTAGACCAAGAATTATTGTTACTCTTATTTACCTCAAAAATATCTTTTTAATGTCATTACTTCTGTGAACTTGGTAAGTGTGGTTCCTGTAACACTTCCTTGAGATAATCAAAAAGGCATTGCCTCTTCATATTTCATCATAACTTTCTGAATTTTTCATTATATATGGTCAGAACAGACTTGTTTTGAAGCACTGCCCTATTCTGAAAGAGGACTATTTAAAAATCGTGTTGATTTGCTCAAAGGATCTTTTATTCAGTCATCTCTGCAACTATAGCAACAAATATAATGATGAATACCCCATCAGTATAGCTGGAAGAGCAAGATGACTTTCTTTTGCATCAATGACGAAAATTGTGACAGAGTTTACCAATTCTGTGTACAACACAGCAAGGTCTGCAGGAAGACAAGGAATTCCTTCTGAGTCTGCTCATATTCAGATTGACTCAGTGTATCCATCAATCTCTCCCCAGAGTTGGGGGCCACTGAACGGATGCTGAAGGACTCACAAGTGGGACCTGAGTAGGTAGATCTTTTCCTTATGATTAGTTAGCCATTTTTCTTAGTTTTTCTTTTCCAAGAACAGTGGAGAGGATCTAACAGGAACCTTCCATTCTTGACTAGAATAAGCAGCTTTGTGGTGCTTAGTTGCTTGCTGGGGTTAAACTGTGACAAGACCCCTAAAGATTTACACTCTTGAGTGGTCTCAGAGAAGCTATGAGTTTGGGTTTTTTTAAGTGTGGGTTTCTTCCCTGCCTTCTTCCCAGTGTGTTTCGTGGAAAGTCATTAATTTCATTCAGGTCACCTCCAAGGCTTGTTGCTTTCAAAGATCAATGGAGATAGCAGTCTTTGGCCACCAATAAGATGGACTAATCTGAAAACCAGCATATTCAACACTGAAAAAGTGGAAACCCCATGCCACTGGTTAGAATGTGTTTCATCAAAATATTTGGAGTATGTTTTGGAATTTTGGTTTTTTTGAAGTGTAGCTGTGTTTTGCTTAGGGCCAAGAAAAGTGTAGAGGGTAGAAAAGTGTAGGATCAAGATGAAGTGTACTTCATCACATTTTTGTTTTGAGAAGCTTCAATTTTTGAAATATATTCCCAGGATGCAGTTTGAACCTCACAAAAATAAATACTGTAGACCTGTCCCTTCATAGCTACCCTTCATCATTCCTTTCTATGACCTAAGACATGACATTCCATTCCATTCCATTCCATTCCATTCCATTCTTTTTATAAACAATAATGTATCAGTACATGTGTATTAGCTTGTGTGGACTGTAGGAAGGTTACTCAAAAGGCAAGGAGTCTCAGCACAATATTTAATAGCAGAATAAGTGGCTAAAACTTTTAATTATACCAGGAAAAATGAACGTTGTCCACATAGGTTATTTTCAGTGAAAAAGTGAAAGTAATTACTTGAAACAGCAGTAAACTTTGTGCTGTGTTATATAATATGTCCAATAATGAAATTGGTTGTGGAGCTATGGATTTGGGGCTTTAATACCAGAGTTAGTGTACTGACTGATTTTTTTTCTAATCTGAAAATCAATTTACTGTGAAATGAAATGCACTTTTAAAGTGCAGTTATAAAGTATGGCAGCATTTAGAGTTGTGCCTTGACATTTGTATTTGGTAGTAGATTTTGGAAATAAGGGCTGTATTTTTATAATATTGCCTTGAACATTATTTTGAGATGTTTTGATGGACTTTTTTATTTTTTGTAAGGCTGGGTTTTGGTGGGAAGAGGAAGAAAAGAAAGGGACAGTCACTGTGGGACAGGTTGTGTAGTCTCAGAATCTCTAAAAAAGTTGCCTTGTTGAACTTCAATGTTGATGAAGAAAGCAGTATCACTAAATTTATTTTTCCTCTATAATCTAATAAAGACAGATTACTCTAACTGTTAGCTGGGAGCATGTGTATTCTATGAGCTATTTTGCCTCTTAATGTAACTTCCAAGTTCTTTTAGAAACACATTTCTGGGCAAAGGTGAGTTTTTGGGGTTTGTCATTACACTTGCATAACTTTTGTTGCATATCTTACTTTTTTTTTCATTTATTGCTTATCATCAGAATTCAAGGAAATGATGGTCAAATCTACCCTATTGTGTAAAGATAGCAGCAGGCAGTGAAAGAATCTGAATTTTAGGTTTCCTTGGTGCTAAAGTGTTAAAGACCAGTGAGGTTATTGCTTTAAATGCTTCATACTCTTAGCCTTTGAACCTTAGCCTTTTATTTATATGAATATTTTAGGATTTTCAACAAGGACGTTATCTTCATTGTATTGAACAGGAAGTCCAGGTGCATGGAAATAATTAAATTCTTGGAAATGATTCGACTCTTGGCTTTCATTGCTTAAACCAACCCACAGTTCTTTTGCAAGGCTTTTTTGTGTGGACAGTCTCAGTCTGGATGTCATCACTAAAGCCCATTGTCTGATGAAAACGCTGTCTAGCAGGAGTAGGAAAAAAGTTCCTTTTTGTACAGTCTGTGGTCCCATGGAGAGTTGTGCCCATCACTCTCAATGTAACAATAAGGCTAAAGGTTAAACAATGATACAGGTCAAATGAACAACACTTTTCAAATGTTAGCACTCTGTATGTCAATGCCTTGTCAGTTCTTAGACTATTATCTAGTTTTAAAATGACAGCTTGTCCTAGAGGGATTAGAAAGAAGGTGAGTAATCTCTGCTAGAAGATTAAATGGTCTGAGATCTTAAAAGTTTTCAGTCAAATCTGTGAACTGACAGATGACTTATTTTGTTCTCCTGGTTTATCTGACATTTGGATTTTTAGTTTTACATTTTGAAACTGCTTTCCTTGTAGTTAAGAGAGGTATAATGTTTGGAAGTTAGTTATACCAACAAAGGTATAATGCCTGTTGAGGTGGTTTGCTTTGAAAATTTAAGTGGCTGTTAACCTCTGATGGTGCAGGAGATTGTCTAAGTTCACGCCTTGCTGATGCTGATATGAAGTATTTTGCAGGCAGCTAAGGCAGCTGTAAACTGGTATTTGCATGCCCTGAAAAAGTGAAGCCCAATAAAAGGCAGAATATGCAGACAGAGCTCATCCATGTCTGCTGAGAGAACTGCTAACCCAAAGCTAACTGGAACTGATCACAAAGCCCTGTCTTGTGTCTCCCAAATTTCCTACGGACAACAATGTGGAGAAGCTTTGCTGTCATGGGAGAGAAGATAGAAGAATTCAATGGCAGCAATGGGAGAAGCAAAAGTGTCAAATAATCTGTTTATTGGAGATCTTGAATTCCTCATCTCAGTGGAGAGGGAATGTTACCATCTGGAGGGGTTTTAATGCCAAAAGGACTTGTTTCCTCTGTTTTTGTTTTTGTTTTGATTTTCTGTGCCTTAAGGAATAGCTTAATTGGCTCACCTTCCAATCCTGCACTTCCTGACCTAGAGTTGGCAGTCACTCTTTGGTGTCTGGCCTATACCATAGTCCTCATTCCATCTGTTCTGTTCCAGGTTTTTGGCCTATTTATCATTGCATTGCCTTTTAATTATCTTCTGACCCACCTCCCCTCTACCATTTTGTTTCTGTTTTCTTTTATTTCTTTATTTCTTAAATTTCTTCCTCACTTTGTCCTGTTCCATCTCCCCAAGAAAGGAAAGTTAAATAGTGTAAAAGCACTATTGCCTTATTCCAAAATTGCTGTATTAGATTCTTTTGTGCTGATGGTTATCTTCACTTAAATCTTCTTTTTGGGGTGCTTTTCTTCCTGTAAGTGCAAATAACTGTTGACTTGAGGAACCTAGTAAATAAGTAGTGAATAAGAAGCTGGAAAAATGTTACATCATGCTTATACTAGAATTTGAAATCTTCATTTGGCAGCTGTCTTGTACATATAGTACTTTAACCTGATTGTCCAAAATGGTTTTAGCATATGAATTGTAAGTACAGCCAACCAGCCCAAGTGGAAGCTTTTTAAATTGTACTATGAAATAGATGACCAAACTGTGGTTCTTGAGCTGAATGTAGGTTACTGCCACTTGAAATTCAGTGCTTGAACTGGAGCTGTTTCATGCAACCTGCTGCTGCACTGCAATGATGTGGATACTGTTTAGTAAATATAATTGCTGTAAATTGGAGGATGAGGGTAGCAGAGACTTTGTAGGCCAGGGCAGGTGGGGTGTCCAGCTGCCTCTGACTGTACCTTTGCTTCCTGTGGGGCAGGAAGGCTGCAGTTACTTGCTTAGATTTGGTTGACACCAAAAAATTTTCCCTTGTGCTAGGGAAAATACTGACTCCGCTATGGCAAACTTTTCAGCTTCCTTGCTTTGGTGGAGTCACTTAAGGAGACCTGTTCACACACAGGAATCTGTGTTCATTTCCTAGTGTAAGCAAAAGAAGATTAGGCTTCTTGCTTTTGGTTGTTATTATTATTTGTGGTGTTGAAGGTCAAGTATAATATTTCAGCACAGTATAATTTTGGTTAGGAAAAGAAATAAGTTTTTTGCTTTCGGTTTAAGAAATTTTTCACACATCAGTTACATTTCACATTTTGCAGAAAGTGATCTACTGAAGTTAAAACAAACAGTCTCAAAGATTTCCATGAAAGATTATTTTCATAACTTGTGACCCGTGTTAGATATTGCTACTGGTACAAATTAAATTAATGTAGGATAATTAAGATGTGGAATATATAATTAAATTATGGTTTACCAAGCTATAGTGTGGGAAAGAAAACAAAGAAACTAGTGGAAAAATAAAGGCATATGGATGAAGTGTTACACTTGGTGCACATTGTAATTTTAAACCTCAGGACAGTACGTATTCAGTTTAGCCTTTAGCATTTTAACTTTAGCTTTGAACATTCTAACATTTTTGAAAATTACTTCTCCTGTGTTTTGTGCAGTGGAAATACTATATACCTTTAATAGCGCCTTTAACAGTGATTTCTACATTCAGTTTTCTGCTGTATTACCAAACGAGGGAAATGCAAATCTGTTTGAGCCTCATTGCCAGTTGGTCTCCCAGTATGGGCAATTGAATTGGTATATTTGATATCTTCTGAATTAGTTAGAGGACTCAGGTGTGGTGACTAAGTGGGTCACTCCACTCATTAATTGAGGGGCAACTGTTTAATATTGTCGGTTGTGCCACTTCACAGCCTGTCACTTTCCAAACTGCCTCCTGGCAATGCAGCTCCGCAGGGAGGCCATCAGCCTTCTCCTATTGGAATGACGTGCAAGAGACATGCGCTTAATTTAGTTAAAGTGAATAAAAGCACAAAGAAAATTTGTAAGGCTGAGGGTAAAATTTAAAGAAATTTATTATGATGCAAGATTATATATATATATATATACACACTATATATGCTAGCTCTTCCTTTTCTTTTGAAAAAAATCTTCCTATACAAAATTCATCCTTAAAATCAAGAAATAATAAAATCTCAGCATTTTACTATTATGGCCTTGCAGTTTTAATTTCAACTTTGTAGCTAATAAAGCCCTCAAGCGTCACTGCATAGCAGAAGAATCAGATGTTTTTAAACATCTAGAATATGATGTTAAACCTTGATTTTTGTGTTAAAATAATTTCATCAGTTCCTATGCAATATTTTAGCCCACTTTGAATCAGGCATTTTAACAGTAAATCTATGAAGACTATATTCTTGAATATTTGTTTTATGTCTAATTACATTATATATACAGTTTTGTCTTTGTTAATAGGTCTTAGTAGAAATACTTTTAAAAAAATCCTTAATTATCTGATTTAATTAAAACAGACCTGTCCACGTTCTTGACAACAAGAGACCAGATTATGTTGTAACAGTTGACACAGGGGCTGGATAACAGATAAACCCTATCAAGTTTTTAACATTGCGAGATCATTTAGAGAACAAATTAAAATTTACTTGGCCCCATTGCACTCAACTCAGTGTAATTTTTATCTTTGACATCCGAATTATTGAATATAGTATTTGATCTAACCCGGCACATTAGGGAGCTTGTAAACAGCAGTTAGAACCTTGCTCAGTTGAAGACAGTATATAACAGAGTTTACTGAGTGTCTTCAATCCATTCAGCTATGTCATAGATTGAGATAATTTGTAACCAGGTCAAAGAATTTGCTAGTGGAACCTATTAAATCTCCTTCACCTCCAGCAGGACTGTAGTCTCAGACAGGTGTATTCTGCCAGGTAGGAGAGCATGGGAAAGTGATGTGGGCATAATCCCAATCCCTAAAAGAAAAAAAAAAAAAGATGAAGATACCTTGCAGGTTGAAATAGAGAACTGTCAAGAGCACAGAAAATGGCCAAGCTATGAAATATGTTGCTCTGTTTCTTCATCAGGTAAAATAAATATGAACTATTGCTGTTTGGCACAGGCATTACTACACAGCTTTGAGGAGTCCATGTCTCTTATTTTGAAGCTATCACAAAAGTCAATCAAATTTTCTTGAAACTGCCTATTTCTCTTATTTGAAAAAAGCATTTGAAAACATCGCAGTTAATTGATGTCAGTTTTTCAATTGTGTTTTTGAGAAGAGATTGACAGAGAGAAATGCCTCATGCTTATTTTGAATTCAGGAATGCAGATGTGCTGTCAAATTAAGCATTAACACACATAGTGCTTGTGTTATTCTTGGATATTGTTTTGAATATATTAGGTACCTGACCTTTGGAGTTACTCACTCAGAACCAGCACATGGATGATAGCTCAGTGGGGCTCTTACTCAGTGTGCTCTACATTTTTCTAAAATGTTTCTATCCAAATAATTTAAAGACGTGGCATGAAGCTAGTGTTATTGCATATTTAAAGAGTGCAGTTAATGAATTAGCTGCAAAACCAAAAAGATATTAAAAAAAAAATTAAAACCATCTAACTTGATTCTCTGCCACCCTCACAATATATTTTTACTGTTGTTCACAATGACATTTTTTCCCATGTGGATGGGTAATAAAAGCAAGCTGATGTGGTTCTTAGACCTTAACTCTGGAGGTTGCATCCTAACACAGACTACAGTGACTTCCAGCTAGACATGTATCTGAAAGTGGCTTTTCTTTGAATCTTTTAGAGGGGTAGTAGAAAAGATTTAAGAAGCAGCTTTCAGAAGATGATATGTATGACTTCTCTTAAGTTCTCTATGAATAAAGCAAACTATAATACACTCCCTTGTGAAACTGGCAGCAGTTCTAGTAGAGACTAGAAAAGCTCTGAAAGTCCGATGTGTGGAGTAACTTGTTTTTTTCAGAGGTGCATCAATCATGACACAAAGCAAGTTGCAGACAGAAGGGATGAATCTCTTTGGCTTTCGTGCTTGAAGGTGTTGCTCATTCCCTATCATGTGCGTATAAACTGGAATTTCTATTGCCATCCTGTTCTGGAAAGAATATATAAACTCCAGTAAAGACTTTTCTGCAGAATTGCTGTTCTAAAAGATAATGAAGAGTCGTGTCATTAGTTAGAGTGTTAATGACCAGTCATTGGTAGTTTGGTTCCTTGTCAGTCGCTAGCAGTGAAATTAAATGAGCAAATGGTTGAGAAAGACAGTCTACAGTAGTTCTGGTTCTTTGAATTATGATGTTACTTTTGGTCTGTGGCCTCCTAGCATCGAGTCTTCAGAATATTTGGCTTTTACATCAAGACATCAAGGAGCCTGGGAGCCCTGCAGGTCAGACTCTTAGCCAGGAAACAGAACTCTTGGAGCTGAAGTACAGACCGCAGATGCTAGTGGCAGCTGAATCATCAGCTTCACCCACATGCAGCCTTTCAACTTCATCCACTTAGAATGCAGGAGGGCCATCAAAGGAGAATATGTTTTTAATACATCTGAGAGGGCTCTTGTAACTATGAGGTAAATGAATGTTTGTTTCAATGCTCCTGCTGAGTTTGTAGCTGGTTGTAGACTTGAGGAGAGTACATAGCTGCCACAGCAAACCCAGGTAGAATTAGGTCACCTTCCTTCCTCTCTGTGCATGCACCTGTCTGTTGCCACTTCATGTTAGTTCAGCCTTGTTGCTCACGCTGTTACTAGTGCAGAGCTCGTGGAGGTTCAGTGGAAGTGTCCAGGTGAATTCTTGGCCTGCTGCAAAGGGCTGTACGTGGGAGAGGTGACCCCTAGTAAAGCTGTCCACCGACAAAGTGCTGGGAAATGCTAACAAGTGAGCCTACTGGGAAAGGATTTCTTCTTGCCGTTACCTGTAGTTAGAACAAATTAAAAAACTGTCAGTAAACATTTTTTTGTGGAATATGAATTTGAGGTTCAGTGTCTTCTATCAGTGTTTTGCTACATGAACTGTTAGGAGCATATGTATTTGAACACCATTAGTGATGCTCTAAAGGGTAAAGCAGTGTTCTTAGTACAGGAATACCTGCTAAAGATGAAGGAGTGTAGAGAGGAAGCTATGCATGTTCCTCTTGCAAAAAAATTTTTTTTGCTAGAAACCGGTCAGTCTGTGAAGCTAAATTCAGTATTACTTAATGTGCCTTTGGTCAAGCTTTAAAATGAGAGATACAGACCTTGAATGCTTGCTTTTTTGGGCTACAAATTTCCCGTCCTTAACAGGTCTTTTGTGCTGAATTCTGGTTTAGTGTGTTTAAAATTATTAGGGTAGTTCCCTTATGGAACTCTTAAATCATAACTCAGTGACCAGTTGTAGCCACTGTGTGTTTGTTGTGACTGTTGGCTGTTCCTACACCTAACAGATGGCACTCACGTACAGTGACAAGCTGTGGGATAGCCAAGCATTACTAATAAAACCTATCACATGTTAAACTTGACCTGACATTAGTCAAGTTTTGAATGCTACAAATGATTCATGGATAATAATTAGTCTCTCGATCATATTAGTGTACATCAGTTTCACGTTGCTGCCATTATCTGCTTTCATTCTTATACGGAACAAATCCATTGCAATAACTAGGTGTTTTCAATGTATTTTGAGCCAATATGGTTAACTTGGCAAAGAGGTTATTTTTAGTCTTTCAGTATGATTGATTTCAGAACTTCTAGTAAATTAACAAACTGAAAGGCTTTCCATAAAATAAACGTTTTATAAAAAGTGAGTATTTTTAGATTTTATCAATTGAAAAACATTCCTGTGTCTTTACACAGTCATTTGGTGTATTTTTCATCAGAGTATGATTCAGCTGTTGCCACAGATTACACAGTTTAAAATAGTTGGGATTTTGTTATACAGGTGAACCTTTCAAGTTTACTTTTGTCTCTTCTTGTTTAGTACTGAGTTATTGGTTGACATCAAGTGCTTTCAAAATTTACTTATTCATAGAGACAGTTTGCAGCTTTTCTTTGTTTTTGTCTTGAATTAGCTTCTTGAGTGGATGGCTATTTGAAAGGTGGGATGTGAGCTTTGAGCATAAATTTTTCTAAAGGATTTTCATCCAGTTTTTCAGCCCTGATTTTACAGCCCATGAATGAAATTACTTTTTAAGTAATAAGCAAGTGAGAATTTTATACTTTGTGTTCCTTATGCAGTTAGGGCAAAGTAGATAATTTTACTGGTTTCCTGAAAACATAGCACTTATTCTTCAACATGTGTTGGTTCCCAATTTGCATAGGACGCTTCTTTTAGTGATTACTTGTTAGGGAACTCAGGTTTTAATTTATTTTCTACAGTTTTTGATCCTGTTTTTCCTTTATGCATATTTTAGACCATTAGCATGGGTCAGGAAATATTTTATAACTACATGATTTTTTTTAGCATATTAGCTTAGCAACATTTAGTATAAGCTGTGGTTTTCTGACTGTACTCTGTTACTATAATGCATTTCCTTTCTTGCCTTTTGGTGCTGGTTTCCCAACAAACAAAAATACAAAATCTTTTAAGATAAATATAGCCAAATACAATGAATAATGGAGAGTGCATTATAGAATTGTACTTTACTCTGCTGTAAAGACATGTTTTTACCTCATTTATTTGACCTAATATAGCATATCATATTTTGATTAGGGAATGAGACTAATGCAAAGGAAACTGAGTTATGTTAAGTTATTAAAAATCTACTCTTCACCATTTTAATATGTGATTTGGAGGAAAACATGAAATTGTATAAATGAGAGACAGATTACTCATGGTTTTGTGAGGGAAGTAAATGTTAATGTTGAAGCAGAAATCTTTACTTGTATGACTTAGTGTTATCACACTCCTGAGACCATGAGCTGTGATTTCAGGACCTTCACAGTTACTTGGAAGGAGCCTCTTTGAGTCAAGCAACCAGTTGTAATGAACCATTCGCTGGTGAAGTACTTTGACAAGTGCTCCTGTATCCAGAGATCTCCTTGAAAGGAGACTCCTGTGGAGGAAAACAGGGAGTGCATATTTTTCTTGCTGCTGTGGCTCTTCTAGAATATTCTGTCTATTCTAGATGGGATGGTTTCAGTTGATTGAAAAATTATATCTGTGACTTTTGATCAGACATTATTGAAATATTTGAAGACATTGAAATATTTGAAGAGTCACATCTGCTTGTGGAATGTTTGAAATGTGAAGCTTCTTCCTTTTACTGAAAAAACCTCTAAGAGATATTGTGATCAGTGTCTAAATAGAGGAACAAGGAAAAAAAATTGAAGGATTAAAAGAATTACTGGGAAGTAGGCATTAATTTTTTAATTATACATGCAGTACTTCATTGGACAGCTTAATGAAGATTGTGGTTCTCCCATCACAGCATGGTGTAATTTGAGATTGAACAATTTTCAAAAAAAATTAGTTGTCACTTGAACATATCACCTGAAGGGGAACTTAAATATGCATGAGAGGAGAGGGTTTCATCCTCATAGCTCTCTGAAAGTTAGTCTGAACTGGTGATCCAGGCTATGTCTGGTTTGGAGCAGGGAGGGAAGCAAGCAGTGGAACTGCCAGAGATACGTCTTCGATCCTTCCCCATCTGCCCCCAACTGTTAATTTACATTAGGTTTGTTTAGGCCAGCTATTTTACTTGTAATGCAGTGCTGAGTGAGGTGATCGGTATCCTGAGTATGAAAAAGATAAAAGTCAGTGTGGATTCAGTTTGAAGTGTGTTTGTTGTTTGCTTTTTTTCCCCCCCTATTTTTCAGAAGGTATGTTCTCCCTTTAATTCCAAGACCATGAATCCCCCACACTCACTAAAGACTGTTTTGAAAGTTTTACTGTATATTTGTAGTAATGTCAGTCAATGAACCAAAATCAAAACTTCTCTTAACACTTTGTTTTGGGCTCTATTTCTCTTAAAATGTGAACTACCTAACTTTTATTTGTGGAAAATTTGAGATTTTGAGATTTATTTTTAAGTAATGTATGAAACCTTTTTGCCTGCTTACATAATTACTCACATGGTATTTTTTGTTTTGAGACTGAAAGCAGCTGTTCTGCTCTTGGTAACTGCTTTTAGAAACAAAACAAACCAAAAGAGACTTGATGCTGCAGGACAGGGGAAATGGGAGAGGCTCTGGTGAGAAGGAAGGAACAGAGACCACAGCCATAGCTTAGAGGACCAGCCTCCCTCATCTGATATTAAGCTGCATTTGATAATATTTTCAAGCATTGTACAGCAGCCTGTTTATAGTCTGAACAGAAGCTTATATCCCACTGACAGCATGCTTAATTCTTTTCCAGGAGGCCTCCTTTTCAAAATGTCATGTTTGAAAGTTGGAGTTTAGAATGTTAGTAGTTTGGATGATGGCTCCATCATTGCCTAATCCGGTTTGGTTTTTTGGTGTGGAAACATGTTAGGTGGGATGAATCTGAGACAGACTATTTTTACATTATTTTAACTGACCTTAACATAGAAATTATTCTGTAGGATTTCTGATGTAATTCAAAAACAGCATTTATAAAGATTTATGTTGTAGGTTATTTTCAAAATACTTTTCTTTTACCATAACAAGGGAGATGCAGATTTCAATTCTCATTCTTAAGAAAAATAGTTTTGTTCAAAAGGGATTTAGTTTTTCTGTGTTTAGTTGTTAGGTTTTTGGTTGTTTTGTTTTTGTTTGGGTTTTTTGTTTGTTTGGGGGGTTTGGTTGGGTTTTTGTTTGTTTGTTTGTTTTTTAATCAAATCCAGGGCAGTTACCCAATAGAAATACAGATCTTCAGCTGGATTTGTGATTCATAAATCCTTTCTTACACACTTCTTTGTGTAACAATAAAGATAAACTCTGTCTTGTGAATTAGCAGCAATATGATTAAAATACTTCTCTTGGTAGCAGACAGGTTAAATTCACGTGTCTTTTACTGTTGTTAAAACACTGTTGTTAAACCACTGTATATTTGAAAACCTTTGTACCTCTCACTTTGGGTGTAAAACTTTTTCTAGGATGTCTTAAATACATCAGCAACCAGTTTTAAAGCAAATAATTTCTATGTTGAATTTGGATAATTAAGAGCTCATGGAAGAGTGTATACTGAGATGAAACAGGGCTATTGAGAAGACTGTCATGTAAAAATAAAAAAACCAGAAACTGTCAAACAAGATGAAACAAATTCATGTAAAAATAAAAGAGAAGTGATATCCTATTTTAAAATCAGAATAGTCCATCTCTTTTAGAGAACTGCAAGGAAAGAGACAGTAATTGTTTCCTTTTAAAAAAGGTGAATTTGTGAATCTTTTTCTGGAGGCTGTATGATAAGATTGAGGTCTATGACCGCATGTTTATAAAACTCAACAGTTGCCAGGGTGTGAGAATTACTTTGTATCTGATTGTGATATCTGTCCTTTAAGCCACGCTAAAACCTAAGTCGGTGAAGATGTTGGCTCTGGGAAGTTAAGAATGACAGTAGACTCATGTCTGAAGGTGTTTTACGTCCTGGCTAACTTAAAATTTGATTTGTAGTTTATTTGTAACTAGTACTTTTGAGTGAACTATGTTCTCGTTCACAGCTTTCTCCATAGAGTGAACAGGTCGAGATGATCAGTAATTTGAAGGTGGCTCTGGAAAACTGTGTGGGGACTGGTGCAGGCAGAGTTGCTCTAGCTTGACTTGAAACTGAATGAAGCAGATAGCAGTTCTGAAATTGAAAAAACATGGAAAATGGGCATGTGTTTGTCTTGTATTATAACATTCAAAGGGAGGGGTTTTTTGTACCCTCAAGTATTTCATGAGGCTAACAAGCAATGTCAGTTTTGAATCAGAATGTGGACAAAATGGATAGCAATATTTGCATATTGTGACACGGGAGATCGGTAATCATTGCGTGCAAGGCCTGTAGCCAAGTTATTTTGTAGAAAGTCAGTATGACTTTGCAGAGTCATTATTATGCTTTGGAATTTACATAACTCTCACAGTGTGTTGCGTTTCCATGAGTTGGGGTTTTTTTTGTAAGGGGAAGGAAAAGGCCAGTTCTTAGGGCTGCTGTGGTGACATACTGCTGCTTGTCATCTCAGTGGTTAAAGAGCAAGGATAAATCCTGTTACTCGTCCTACAGCTCTACTCAGTCCGTGCAATTATGCCATTCCTTTGCTTAGAGGAATGTTATTAGATGTAGCAGTAATTTTTAGTTACTGTTAAAAAGTAAAATTTTTTAAATAATAGACTGTAATATGAGTATATGGCTTATTACAGTGTTCACAGAGAAGCAGGAAACTGCAAGAAGTGAACAAAGGAAATGGATGCCATGAGGCTACAAGGAATTGGATGCCGGAAGAACTGGTTCACATGCATCATTTACCCATCTTTTATAAAATGTCATTGAGATGCATTGCACTGTCTGATCCCTGGCAATCGTCCCAGTCAAGCAGGTGTGCCATTTATCATGGCACTGATTAAAAAAAAGTGTTCTGTTCAAGTTAATTAGAAATTTTAACATGGGGAACATTGAACAACTTTTTTTAAAAGATGAACCGTGATATTTGCATTGTAAGTTCATAAACAAAAAAAATTAAAACCAAAACAACAAAACAAAACAAAGTAAAAACCACTAATTTTTATGTCAAAAATACTTGCTTGTATGTCAAATATTCCTTTTCTGCTCACTTTCCTATCATTCTAAAGTTTATGCAATGTTCAATGCCTGTGTATTCTACCATTCACATACAACCTCCCAGTAGTTTAATTCTCAAGAAAATTTGTATTGGAAGAAGGTCAGAGAAAATTTCCATCCCTTCCTTCCCTCCCCCAAATTGCAAATCTTTTCTAGTCAAAATTCCTGTCTAAGGTGTTATACATGTAATTATCCTAATGAAAAGGAAAGTAGCATAACTGAGAATGAAAGCAGAACAACTGGGAGTACAAAGAAGTGTAGTTACCTGTTGAGGCTTGCTCTGGTTTTAAAATCCTTTTTTTCTTTGATATCTAATTGACACTTTGGAAGAGCTGTCTGAGTGACAACAGTGTGGACCTCCAAACTGAGTACATGTTCTAGTCTGAAACTGGGTGGCAGCTTGATGAGATGGATTCCCTTGCATTTTATAATTCAGGTGAAGTAGTGAATGAAAAGGAATATCAGAATGTATTTCTGAAATGGTAGATTTTGAATTTATATTTGCCTCTCCATTTATCAAATTGTAATAATACCTTAATGTAGTTTTCTAAAACTACATGTGAACCAGAGTGGAGAGAGTTACAGGCCAAACAGTGCACAACAATAATTTTATGCTTTTCCATATGCTCCAAAATAAAATATTGCTTCTATTCTCTTCAGTTTTATGTTGGGAAGGAATGCATAATTCAGTTGTGTAAGCTCCAACACCAAAGTAACTGTGTCCTCAATTTATAGTTCCCGTGATAACTTCAGATAAGTAGAAACAGAGGTGATTGGTTTCTCTTTGGCACTTGGGTTAGGACCTTTTAATAAGCTAGCTAATTTATAAAAAGTGTAGTCTCAGCTAATTGAAGTTTGTGTTTTAATTTTTAAATATCATTATTAATTAATATTCAGAGAGAGGTGTTGTGGTACTAGAATTTGATTAAATAGTTTTTTTAACTACTTTTCTGAGATCGAAGCATATTCTTATCACAGATTTCTCACTGGTCAGCCAGGTTTGGAACTGCGTAGTCACCTTGTAAGTGATTTACAGAAACTTAGCTTGTGTAGAAATAAGAAAAACCACATTTTTTTTTAACTTTTTGACACTTGTTTAAGTATTTTTCCAATACATTCGTTGCTCTGATGAAGCAAAGACTACAAGGAATTTATGAAAGAATTTGGATCATTTTATTGTTATTTTATGCAGACATCTGGTGGCAGATTCATTACGCTGTGTGCCTCCGCTGTAAATTTCAAAATAACAACAGATAAACATTAGCTACAACTTCCAAGTTTCAAGTAGAGGTTTTCTCTAGTGTTTCATTGGGTGATTTTTTACTCAGAATTAAATATTCTTTAAGTATTTGAGAATATTCTTTAAGTGTTTGAGAATACAGCCACTTGAGAATACTCCTGTAGTGTATTTTTTCAATTAAGTTGTATCTAAAGTTGAATAGTGAGAGCTTTATTTGTTGTTGGAGCTATAGGCACAAATGTGCTAATGACTGCATAAGAAAAAATATTTTTAATAGCAAAATGATCAGTTGTTCTGTGCAAGCAGTTGTGGGGTTTAGTGAAATATGTTAAATTAGTATTGTTTGAAATATTTGGGCATCAGCTTCTGATCCATAAAACATATAAGTGCATTACTTTTAGTTGTACAGCCATAGTAAGATACAAATGTTAATTCTCAACTCCTTTAATACTTTTGTTCTTTACTGACTTTTTTTGAATAATTTAGTCATAATTTGGTCAGTGGGTCATTGAGTTAAGTTGGACTCTAGAGAGGAAACAGTATAAAATTAGCAGACAAAGCCAAAATGATGCTTTTAAAATTGACTGTGATTTACTGAGTTCTGTATTTGCTATGTTTTATCATCATATGGTTACTTATACATCAAAGTTTTTTTCAAATATTACTAAAAGCACCTACAACTTCAGGACAGATTCGTTGTCTCTACAGTAAAATACAAATTGAAATTAATAAAGAGGTATTTTGGTAATTCACCTAATTTTTGCTGTTACTTGTCAGTTGTAATTCTTCTTGATTATTTGCTTTTCCTTAGGCAGGTCATAATTTATTATGGAAGTATATCATTAATTCTCATAACTGTTGACTAGCTGGTTTCAGTAGTTTGTTTAATTAGATGTTTTTTCTCTGGTAAATGCATCTTGATGGATGTATTCACCTCCATATGGAATTCAGTCTTTGAAAGTGTAGATCAGAATATTCAAGATTCAAATTAATTCAGAGAGTTGTTTTACAGTTGTGTAGCTGTGTTACTGGGTTATGCCCTAGTTAGGAAGTCTGTCAAACATGAATGTCCTGAAACATGAATGATGCCCTGAAATATTTTCCAGTAGATAATGTCAATGCTAGTTGTGTGTTAAAGGGGCAAATGGATTTTTTAATTTGCCCGCAAATTACTTCAGTGTCCTGTATTAGAATTGATATTTCTTCATCTTTTAGGGTATAGAATCATCTTGGTTTGTAAGTATTTCTTTTTGGACAATGGGTTTTTCTTGAATTGAACTTGTTTTAGCCTTGAGTATTCTTTTTAAAAACTGTTACTTTGTTGACACAGACATTTCCCGAGCTCTAGTTTGGGTAGAGTTTACTAGCAAATGATTGCAGTAGAAGGCTATAATCTGCTTTGATATGCAGTCATCACAAATGAAATACTTCTCTTTGGAAAAAAAGATTTCTTTCCCTTTTGTTCTACAGCTCCTGGAAGGAAACTTTGCCAGAGAAGTTAGCCATGAAGTGGATGGACTGATATTTCAGCCTACAGGAGTAAGTAGTGTAAAAATGGATTTTTCTCCCTTCATTCACAGATGAAATTCTCACTCTCCCTCTCCACTCATCCTCCCATCTACTCCCTAATCTTTGTTTCAATCAGGATCACTTTGCACTGTTGTTTCTGACTTTTCCACTTCCTCAAAGTACTCAAATTCAACTGGTTGCTATCTCATTTGTATATCTCACAAATAATATTCTTATTAACCCATGGTAGTAGTTTTCAGGAATCAACTCATGTGTTTTTAGCGTTTATACTATGATGTGCTACTAAATAAGGAAGATTTTTCTATGACTGAGTGAGTTCGGTGAATTTTTCAACCATTGATTTGAGCTGTTGTATTATTTTGCTTTCTCAAGGATGTTCACACATTAAAATGTCATTAAAATTTGTGACTTATGTTGTCTTAGTGCAATTAAAGCATGATAAATTCTTGCGCGTTTAGAGGTATATGAGTGAGCTGGGGAGAATTCAACAGAAGAAATGCAGACAACCAGAAAAAAGAAAAAAGGTAAATGGTTTTCAAGCTGTACAGGTGGCTTTAAAGGAAGTCAGTAGCGTGACCTCATCCATCCTATTACTGATCCTGTTGAGTCTGATACAGTGGATATACTGCAGTGTGTATTGTTTATTGACAGAGATCATGACTAACATCATCCATCTTGACTTTTTTCCCTAGCTTGTAAATCATTGGATGGTTTGAGTTGGAAAGTACCATAAAGATAATCTAGTTCCAGTCCCCTGCCAAGAGGACACAAGGATACCTTCTGCTAGACCATGTTCCTCAGAGCCCTATTCAGCCTGACTTGAACAATTCCAGGATTGGGCATCCACAACTTCTCTGGACAACCTGTTCCAGAACCTCACCAGCCTTATAGTGAAAAATTTCTCTTGATATCTAATCTAAATGTGCCCTCTTTCAGTTTGAAGCCATTCCCCCTTGCCCTATCACTACATGGCCATGTCAGAAGTCCCTCTCCATTTTCTTGTAGGCCTCTTTAGGTACTGTGAAGCTGCTATAAGGTCTCCCAGGAGCCTTCTCTTCTCCAGGTTGAATATCCCCAACTCCCTAAGCCTGTCTTCATAGGAGAGGTACTCCAGCCCTCAGATCATCTCAAGCCCTCCTCTGGACTTGTTCCAACAGGTCCATGTCTTTCTTTCTTTGGGCCCCTCACCTGGACACAGCACTCCAAGTGGGATCTCTGAAAGTAGAGTAGTGAGGCAGAATCACTTCCCTTGATTTGCTGGCTTCTTGTAATGCAGCCCAGGATGTGTTTGGCTTTCTGGGATGCAGGCTCACATTGCCGGCTAATGTTGAACTTTTTGTCCACAAACACCCCCAGGTGTTTCTCCACCCAGTTTACACTTCGCTTGGGATTTCCCTGACCCAGGTGCAGGACCTTGCACTTGGACTGGTTGAACTTGGATGTTTGCACTGGCCCACCTATCAAGTCTGTCAGGGTCTTTCTGGGTGGCATCCCTTCTCTCCAGCGTGTCGACTGAATCAAATAAGGAATTGGTTTTGATTTTTCAAATTTAGCAGATATTTCTATCCTTACAGTTATTTGTGGAAAATACATGTATTTAGTTTTCCAGTTAAAACACTTTTCTTGGTCTACTTCCTGTATTGTAGATCTTAGCAAGGAACGATGACACTCCAATGTGGAAATGAGATTAACTTCTCTCTTTCAATTTTTTTATCAGCTGATTGTTTACAAACCAACAGAGCAATTAGGCCACTTTTTTTTTTTAAAGTGTATAGCTATTTCAAATTTAAAGCAAAACTACTAGGGTAAAGAAAGTTCATACTTTCATAAGAAGTCCTGATGATATTGTTAAAATCTAAAGCAATTGTAAAGGTTTCTCAAAAGCACTTTCCTGAATATTAGAGGTTAAGCTATGCAGAGTTACCACAGATAAATTTGAAGTTGCCTTTTCTAGTTGAGATGGACTTCCTGAAGAATGTGTCTCTTGGCTGTTGTTACAGGAAATCAATATGTGATATGTTTTGTGTTTCTACAACTTGTGTTTTCTAATGTAACATACTGAAAAATTTATAACTGAACTAAAACCTAATTTTCTTTATGAAAGATGCTTATAAAGGTTTTTCATCCTTAATATATTTGTTTAGTCTAATTTAGTGTTCAAAACTCAGTTTATGGAATGTGAGTTTGTTTCATCCGTTACTAAACTGATTTTCCTGAACGAAGCAATATGCAGTTTTCTCAGTGTGATGACTTTTGTGGTTCAAAAAGTATAAATATCATATTTAGAGCAAAAGATATTATTGTAGACCTATTAATTGGGAAATAAGTATGGAGAGGATGAAGCTGATAGAGATAGCTGATACTGCTTTTTTATTTTATGTGGTACAGAGGGAATAAATTAATAGACAACAGTACAAGGACAACAGTGTATAAATGACCCCTTAAGACTACTAACTGAAATAATTTTTTGTTGTAGTTAAATGCATGATGTATTACTTTTCACAGAGAAAACAGCAACCCCTTTTTGTTGATTGAGGTGGAAACCAGTTCGTCTCAAGTGAAGAGACCATGGCAAATCCAGAAGCAAACAGTTCTTAACAAGCATTTTTATTGACATAATTGATCTTACAGAAAAAAAAACAGAAATGAGGCTGCAATTTAGAAGATCAGGGAAATTTAAGAATGTCTTTTGAGAACTCCCAAAGACTCATATGTATTTTGAGGAGAAGAACACAAAACCAGTCAGGAATCGGAAAAAAATCACAAAGAACAATAAAGTGCCAGTAGAGGAAGATGAATAGAATGTCACCATGTACAGACAGAATTCTTTTTTTTTTTTTTAAATAGCCACACTTCCCATATTTTTAATAGTTGAAGCAAAATACAGAATGTGGCTATTTAATATAAAAAATACTGAGCTTATTAATTAGTTTAGTCTGTTTGAAAGTTTTTTCTGTGTTTCCTCTTCCCACCTACTCCATTTACTCAGAGATGTTCCCCTTGGTCTGTGCTCTTATGCAAAGGTGTATGTGTGTGTATATATATATCTATATCTATCTGAGTATATGGATAAATTCCCCACTAGCTATAGGCAACACTTGTACTGGAAGTCAACATGGATGGAGAAAAATATTTTGTTGATTTTAAGTTTGGTTTAATTTTGATTTGTAATAAAATACCTCAAATGATCAGTGAATAGGAATTATGCTTTTAGCCTCTAAGAGCTCTGGGTTTTCTCACTTTTCTCTTTGGTTTGAAGAGATTTGGCATCTGTATTAGTTCAGGTTTGAGAAATTGGCATGCTTTAATAAAAAGGGATTTGTGAAAAAGTTTTACTACTACATCTAGGGTTTCAGTTGGATATAAGAGGGTTTATTTTCTTCTGTTAGTCTTTCTGTCTAAACTCATATTATGAATAGCAGGGTTCTTATACTGAAGCAGAAATTGTTTTGCACTGTGACTGGTCATGGTAGAAGCAACGATAAGTAAGGAGATTGTTCTCTGCCTATACAGGTTAGTTTATTTTGCAAGGTCATGCTGAGCAGTATTATTCCTAACTAATTAACCAGTTACTCAAGTTCCTTATATTGGTTATTGCCTCGGGTGTACAAGTGCATAATTTCACAGTGACAGTAGCAAGGCAATGACTGAGGCCTCCTTCTTTCCCCTTCCTCCCTTTTCAGTCTGAAGACTTTCACAGATCATGAGAAGAGCATGTTTAGTGGAAGTGACGGAAGTTTTTGCCTTGTTTATGATTTAAGAATGCTTTGTAGGTAATTTAATGTGATGTGTGCTTCTTATGCATCTCCTACCAGACTCTTAGCAACTCCCAAATGTTTTCTTACTATTATTTCTCTTCTTTTTGTAGTCTTTTCCTTTCCTCTTTTCCTTTTTCATGCATGCTCTTTATCCAGCAGCCTGTTTCCCACATTCCTTTTGATTTGCCTTTTATGTTGCATCTCCCTAACACTTCTTTTCCCTGCATCATTTTCTATCCATTTAAGGTGCTACTACTATAACTCCCATATGCCTAAGTCAGCTCCATTCCATCTGATCAGATTTCTGATCCCTGTACCTGTACGAGGTTGGCAGAGCAGGGACCAAAGCTAAGTGCTAATTAGGAGTGAAACAGAGCAGCAGGAAGCTTCACTCTGGGATTATGCCCCAGACAATGAGTGAATTAGTTTGAAGGTAAAATCCAAATGCCTTATTCAGAGATTCTGAGTGCTTGCGTAAAGACTGGAAACTTCCAGTCCTTTTTATTTGAAAGATTACTTCAAAACAGCAACCTTATATTTGTTTTAGAACACTTCAGTTTGCCAGCCTGTGTGCTTTTAAGGAAAATCTTAGAAATGACCTCCTCTGATGGCAGAATTGACTTTCTGACCTATGCTCACACATCAGTGAAATTAATTTTATTGTCTGCCTTGTAAATTATACCTTTGCTAGACATTTCGGATTGTCTGATTTTTATGCTAGTAATCTCTTAATAACCGGCTTTCTTTCTGCCTTAAACTATTGCTTTTCCCTAAAAGCATGTAGGAATTATTTTCTTACTCTAGCCAGCTAAAAGACGACTTGCTGGCCATCAGTTAGGAAGGCCTAAGGACAGTTTCTGAACATCTGTGGAAAGCTTGTATCACAATTTATTATCTTCTGTTCTGTTTTTGCCTCCTGAGCTCTGTTCTGTTTTTGCATTGGCTCAGTCTGTTTTCTGTTTGGTGCTTTTCTGTACTTTTATTTTAGATATTGAATTAAGTCCAGTTGTGTGGATTTGGGATTTTTACAGGGAAGGATGAAGGGCAGCTGCTAAGCTCTGTTCTTCTAGGATAAATGTTATTTTAAAGAATTGCTGAGTTATTTAGCACATAACTTTCCATACTGAATACCATTATAAAGCTTAGCTTTTAAAATGAAAGAAGAATGGACAGGTTTTTATAACTGACTAACCCTGCATGAGTCGTTAATATATCTTCCTTCCCTCCCCTTGGCAGACTTAGTGGTGATATGAAATGCTTGATTGCCTGTTAATTATTTGTGCTATTCCCATTTTATAATAGGCTGTGTTATTTTCTGTCACTGTAAAAGTTCATCCAAAGTCACTGAAGTTAACACGGAATGAAATATCTCCAACAGATACCACCAAATGAAGTATTTCCATGGTTTCTTTCATTAAGAATTGCCAGTTTCTCCTAAATAATCCTATATAATTGATAAGCCTTTTCTTCCACAATATACGTTTTATCAAATGGTCTGTGAATTTTTAAACATAGGCCAAGCCATTTACTGGTTTATTTCTGAAACTCAGACATCTTGTTTACCAGTGATGGGGCATCAATTATTGTTACATATTTCTATTGCAATAGCAAGTAATGGCTTTAGATGATCTCAATACTAAAGCTGATACATAAAGGCATAGGAAGACTCATATAATAACGTATATATTTTCGCTTCTAAGAAATATCTAAGTTTCTGGATTTAGCTTTCTAATTTTGCATTCATTCATGTAAGATTTGGAGGCAATGGAATACAATAGAATGGAATAGATTGTTGCAGTTGGAAGGGACCTACAACGATCAGCTAGTCCAACTGTCTGAGTACTTCACGGATGACCAAAAGTTAAAGCATGCTGTTAAGGGCATTGTAAAAAAACCTCTCAAACACTCACAGCTTTGGGGCATTAACCACCTCTTCAGGAAGCCTTTTGAAGTAAAGAAATGCACCGTAAAGAAATGCTTCTTGATGTCCAGTCTAAACCTCCCCTGGCTCAGCTTTGAGCTGTTCCCACATGTCCTATCCCTGCATACCAGGGAATACAAATACAATTTGTTAACAGATGCTAAGATTTTGTTTTTCTCTAGAGTTAGCAGCAGAAGGAAGGAGAATCTGGAGAGAAAAATTTTCATCAGTCTTTGTGCTGATCCACACTACTAAAACCTCTTGTGTATCTTTAGAATATCTGTTTGCTACATGTGATTTCTTCTCTAAGAGGAATGTTCATGACTGAATCTGTTACTAGTCAGAGTGTGCTGTTGTCATGTCAGTGTGCTTTTTTGTGTGTTGTCCTGTCTTTTTATGCAGTTGTAGGTTTTCCTTTAACAGAGAACTTGCTGTCAATCTCCTGAAATGCTACTGAGCTTTGCAACTCTTTTTTGCCTATGAATAGTTGTTATATTCAATTTCCATGGCAATGCTCCTTGCAATTCATCTCTTAAATAGCTAGTCCTATCTCAAGTATACTATTCTATCATCTGCTTTATGAACATACTCAAATTTATTGGCAGTACAGAGTATTTCTTTGAGAGATTTTCTGTGAATATACAAGTAAAATTTTTATACCGATTCAAGTTTGTCTGTGCTATCTTGAGGTGGTTTGTTTTCTAGTATTTTTTAAAAACAGAAAAATAGAAAATTAAGAAACACTATCAGCAGAAATGCTAACTTAAACACTAGTAAGTAAGGTCTAATAATTTAATTACAGGTCATTTAATTAAATTATTGAGACTCCTAGATACAAGTAGCTTGATTTTGAACACAGTAGATTTTTATGATTTCCACTTTCCAAGAACTTGAGATAGTTCCCACCTCAGGAAATGTGAACATTTCTTACAGGTGCAAACTCCTACATCCACGGTTGAAAAAAAATGGCCAAAAAAGAAGCGCCCCCTCTCCCTTCCCCCACCTTTATTAGTAATTTTTAGCTCTGAATATAGTAAGGTTGTAGCAAAAGTTTTTCTTGTTTAACTTTCTGCTCTTGGTCCTCTAGTACATTAGATTGAGATGCAAAGGTATTTGCTATTTGCCAAAACTGTTTAACCTGACTTCCCTTTTTGTGTCTACCTGAATAGATGGCACTGCCTTGAGTCTGATTACCTAAAGAGAGTGTTAGTTTTAATTGGTATGTTATCTCATTTGTTTGCTAATGACCAACTGACATTCTCTGATTTCTCAGGCTGTGTTTATGGGCCCTGTTTAAATAGGTTCTTGAACTTCTGTTGTGCAGTTTAATCATTCTGCCTGCCAGTGGCATTAAGAAAGAACTTTCTTACATTAAGTGTACTAGTCATCCTCAGGATTGTCAGTTGACATTAATATGGTGGTGTCTGTGCATGTGTTGTTTAGGAGAAGAAAAAAGCCTCCTTTTCTGGATGCTACTGTTCTGAATGCTGGGAAATTGAAGATGTAGAATTATCATTCATAAAGGCTTTCAAATACGATTTTTGCATAGCTTCTTCATCTCAAAGCTGGGTGTCAGGGAGTTTGATGAGTGCGCTTGCTGTCGTGCTCCTAATTATGTCAGATTGCACATACTTCTAACTAAAATAAATAGATAAGTGTTAGGAATATATACTGTAAATGTGATTTCGGGTGAGAATACCAACACAATCATTCAGCTTTTGCAAAACATACCTACTTTTAAAAGGGTAAGTCTCTGTTCCGCAAATTGTATCAATTTATATGTGTTGTGCATCAGTTTTGAAAATCAAATCTCTTTTATGGCTCGAGAGGGAAATCCAGGAGAGGTTCTGCTTTAAATCAGTGAGAACTCTACTGAATCATCTGAGCAGTTGATTCATCTCTTGATACTTAACATATACTAATGAAGTGGCCACTTGTCTTCATGGCAGTGTTTCAACTCATCCTGAATTTTCTAGTAATCTTTCCAGGATTGAGAAGTTATTAGATCAGGAATGACTTGGAAACCGGACAATGTAGTGGAATGTATTTTGTCAACACTGTCTTTTCTTCAGATCCCAGCATAGAAATCCATAAACAAGAGTGCCTCATATGATTCCTTTATACTCTTTCTATCAAACTGAAAAGATTTACAAAATATCTGGAAGAACTGTGTTGTTGTGATTATTTTCTCCCAGTACCGTCTTCTGTTTGTGCCAGAATAAGACAGCCAACTGACCTCTTAAGTTTCCGTGAAGATCCTTCATACAATGTTTGTATTTTTATTAGTCAGGAGTATAGTAGTAAAACAAAAATAGGGGTATCTGGATAAGGCAGAATGTTTGCTGGATCTTCATTGTGATCTTTTAGTGTAAGCGGTAGCCAAGCATTTCAGGAAAATGACTCCTGCACCCAAGATGTGAGAAAGCAAGGTGGCTTTCAGAGGTGTATCAGCACTTGTATTGTGGTATCTGGATGGACAAAACAGTTAAAGACACTTTCTTTAAAAAGCAGAATGTTTTACTCTACATTGCTCTGTTTTTCATAATTCGAAATGTTTACTGGGTCACTGTTCTTAAAATCAGTGAAATTGAAAATGGATGATACATATAACAAAAAGTTAACTGAATTTTTTAATTATAAAAATATTTCTATTAGGTAGCATGTATTATTAGATAAACCTTCAAAGGTAACTGTATATTTGGTGACAGCACATATTGAAGTGTTCATATGCACAGTCCTATGCAAAACAGTAGCTCTGCAAGGCTCAGAGGTGCCTGCAGAATAGTGTTCTGTACTGAAGAGGTACAACAGAACACAGCTGTGGTAATTCAGTCTCATTTTGACTGACAGTAACTTTAGTTTCAGTTGTGATTGTACTCCCTGTTCCATTCATTAGTTCTCCTAACCTTTGACATTCCCAAGATAGAGAACCAAGTCCATTAACAATGCAAGTCTTGAGCTTGATATGAAAGCTGTAAATTGCTTTTAAGAAAACTTCATTGTCTTCCACTGACGTGTGTGCTGAATAATGTAAATGTGATTGTATCATACAAGTTACTACTCTGTACTAACTTCTAAGTACAGTTAGAAGGACAGTGATGGACTTCGTGCCATAACTGTAGAAGTCAGAGATCAGAAACCTGATGAAAATTGGTTATGTAATTAGTGAGGATATTCCTAAGGCAAAAGCTTATTTTATTTTAAGGCTGCTGTTTGTGTTTCTGAAATGAAACTCACATTTTCTCCATGTTAGTCTAGAAGCTGCCTGTGATACAGAGGAATGTAAAACTGTGACATGGCTACTGGTTCATTCCAAAAGGGGAAAATGATTAGGAGTCTTAGCTGGAAATATCCCAGATTTCCAATTGCAGATATTCTGAATACTTTGAATTGTTCATTAAAGAAACAGTTAGTACACTTGTTACATCCTATCTGAAAGTTTTGACAAGTTTGAACTGACAAGCAATAGGTTGTTTGTTTCCAAGCAGTGATCGTTAGAAATCCCAAGAAATCCAGTATCTGTATATTCATTCAAGCACTGTAATGAAACGTGTTTTATGCAACACAAGATTCTCTAGAGAGAACTTTTAACTTATGAGAGCAATTAAAATGTGTCTTTGGGACTTGTCAGACAGTGAATTGATTTTACTATTGTTAAGGGAAAATATGGCTTGTTCTGGTAATGAGGAAAAGGAACCATAGAAGAATGAAAGATAATTCTAAATAGTTTTGGAAACACTCAACTGTTTAACAAATGTAAATTTATCATAGGATCCAGTGCTCATAGGATGAGCTCAAAAAAGGTGAAAAAAAAAAGTTTGCGTGGTTAACAAAACAAGAATTGCAATGCCTTCGTGTATAAAATGTAAAGTTCTAGTTTTCTATCTACATCTGTTCTGCAAGATGTCTGATGCATATGATGGTGAGGAAAAATGTAAGTTTAGTTGGAGATGAGAATGGCAGAGGTCAGTATTTGCTAGTTTTTAGCCAGCATACTCCTTTGCGGCTGTCTTAGCATTAGCTAAAGTCAAGCAAAGCAAAATCAGATTTGGCTTTTGGGGGTTATTCCCCCTGGCCCCAGCTGGCTCAAGGGCCAAAGAAAGTAGGAACAAGTGTTATTGCTTTGTTTGTTATTTACAGAATATTTTTTAAAAGTATCAGTTTTAAGTAATACAGATTTTTCTGTTAGACAAATACACGTTTATATAGTGTACTATATCAGCTATATTGTATCTCTGAAACCTTCAATGCTTTTTTTCCCCCAGGGCTTCAGTTTAACATGGTTTTGGAAGAATATGTTTGATTTTTTTGAGTAGAATCAGCACTACTCTCTAAAATATAGAGCAGAGTACTATTTGCATGTATGAAGACTGTAGGAAATATACCTCTTCCTTCTATTAGATTAGGTATAAAAACAAACCTGAAGATTTTCTATGTAATTTTTCAGATAAGGGATGTTGCTAATTTTTTTCTTTATTTTCAGGCAGCTTAGGTAATACAGTTATGATGTTTCTTCATTGTTACAGATTTAGTTTAAACTTTACATTTCATTAAAATATTGGAACTGGTAAAGAACATGAGCTTTTTATAATTTGCATGTAAATGAGAACAACCAGGTAATTTTGAGATTGTTCACGTTTTAAAAAGGACTTCTGCAGGATAAGCTGTATTTTCTGTGCTTGCTGTACCTGTTTATGCAAGACCTGGTATTTTACTTGCAGAAATGTCATGGGTAATGTATTTTGGTATATTTACACTACTGACCCTTTTCAGTCTCTGGATGGCACAGGTACCTTGTCAGGGAAGTGAAACCTAGCATTGGTCATCAGATCAGAAAATAGACTGGCAAGCATTGCTGCAGAATAAATCAGGATTTTTTTTTTTTTCTCAGACTCGTGAACTGCATACAGGTAGTTCACAAACAGGATCTAATTTGTCAAATAAATTGTTCATTGAAAATCATTCTTGTGGCTCTGATTGCCATGCACTATGTTGGTCCATCTGCATGGAGAGCAGCTACAATGCTAGTAAGAGTCTTTTTTCAGCTGGTTTTGAGAATTTTGGTTGCTGGGTTTGTTGATAAAAAATTTAAAATTCTGTATAGCTGCAAGGTTTCTTCTGTATAGTAGCAAGGGTTGCTTAGATGCAATTATAAATTGTGTCTTTTTATTCTGTAGCTCCTTCTATGCGTTTTGTGCAAGATGCTCTTGCACATGTGACAATTGTTGCATGAAGCCAGAGAGTATAATGGGAACCAGCTCTAATATAATTATTCTTTATGGTGCCATCAGTCTCTTGGCTTTTTTTCCAAAAGACTGTATTACTCAGACTTGCTTTGTCACAGTTAATTAGTTTGCCCTTACACTTATGTTTGACTTTGGCTTTGATACTGCATGCTGGTGAACTATTAATGTCTTTAATAAATCTTTACAGCTGCTAGATATGTGGAATGTTATGGAACATATACCAAATGAAAACTAGATTTAAGCTAATACCTTCCTTGGAGCATGTTAGAAATTAAAGTGGTTAGCTACAGTGCCACAGATGATGTTACTATGGAGAGAGCTAGTGTTTCCATGACATTTGCATGCATATTTTGCTAGGCCTTCAAAAGAAGTAGGGTTCTGTCCTTTATCAGATTTGGTGGATGTTATCCCATTACTTCTGAAACTGCAGTGTCTCACTGCAAGCATATATGAATTAATTTCTTAGGAATATTAATGGTGACTGACCAGGAAAAAAGTGGAGGGGAAAAAAGTTATTAAAATTTGTGTCATGAAGAAGGCAATTTTTTTAATAGTATTTTTTTACTAGAATAGATATTCCAGCTTGATTTTAATTGCATATATACTGGTCTGTCTGTGTGCGTTTTGGTTGCTTAAAAAAGCCTACAGCTATTAAAGAAGTAATGTAGAATTTTGCTGGTTTTAGAAAAAGATTATGTTTAGCTGTATAGCTAATGTTTTTTTTACTGTGAAAACTGCCTTGTACTGGAGTGGAATTTTGAATCAAGTCACGATGTAGCTCACTGTTTAAGAATCAGTTATTGGCCTAGGGGTAAATTGCAAAAGCTAATTTTTCTTAGAATGAAAGAAGTGCTTTTGAGACATGAAAGTCTTGGTAGCTATTCATAAAGGGGAGTTTCTCTAGGAACTGTTAGGGCAATGTCATGGTCAGCTGCAGGCGGCTTTTGACTGCACTCCTGCATTTCTGACTGTGGTCACATATGGTCACAGTTCTCTTCTGCAAGATTGTGCTTACTTAAATACAGGTGGGTATGATCCCCAGGTGCTGGAATAGAAGTGTTAGGGAACAATGCTGGTTGTCACACCACTGTGTGACCTATTCTCTCCTGTACAAAGGGTGCTGTAGAGGAGGGATGCAGTGAGTTAAACACCATTCAGTATTCTTATGCCACCCCTAAGACAAAATTGCTTTCCTTCTGTTCCTAATGAACAGCTGACTGTTGTTCCCTTTGTACACTGCTCTTATGCTCTAATTAGGTTTTAGTATCCTAGAGTGGGTTTGTTTTCTTAATGGTCTTTCTTTTTTACCCCCAGTTGCAAGTGGGAGTCTAGAACTTCGGATTCTTTGTGATACCTTCTTGGAGGATACCTTCTGTAATGTGTTTGCAACAGTTATAAACATTTGTCAGGACCTGAGCTGATACCTCTTTTGAAACTCACTTTTTCCAGAGCTTTTACCAATTTCACACAGTTTGAAAGCACAAAATGACATGTGCAACGGAGAGGAAAATATTCTCAGAAGCCTAGTAAACTAAGTGTTGTCTATTTAATGCAACTAAAACTTTAGTCCACCTATTTTAGTATTTTGGTAAATGAGGAATGGTGCTTAACTTAATATCTTTCCTCAACTTCCAGTATAATCATTGTTACAGCTTTATTTTAGCCAAGATATCATTGGTTTCCACTTGAACTGAATTTCTAGATACTTCTGCCAAAACCAGTACCACTGACTCCCCATCTGCTAACTCTAAGGGTCATGTTCTTTGTCCACACTTTAGAATTATTTATTTCAACAAATAGCTGATTGAATGATTTTTATAAAAAATCATGTTCTCCTTCTGCTGAGGGTACAACAGAAAAGGTTTTTAAAAGCTGGCTCATAAAATGAGCATGGTACTTCCTGTTCTTGGTGTCAAGAGACGTGTAGCTCTCTTTTTGGAGTACCAACTGGATTAGTGACTGGTGGATTTGTTCGCTTTGCTGCCATGTCTGTACCTCTCCTCTCACTCTGCTATAAGAAAATTTTTGAAGGATTCTGTTGAAGTTGTATTACAAGTAGGATGGAGCTTGACATTAGTTTATTAGCTTAGGGTTCATACTAGCATGCCTATTATTATCTCTGCATTTTATTAACACATTGAAATGATAAGCTCGCTTCCCCCCTCTTCTTGGAGGTGGGAAGAGATTGGTAAACTATCTTTCGAACATCATCACAGATTCCTGTTTGAACCAATGATGTTATTTTTTCTCTATGTCATTCTCAGTTGTGACAGAGACACAGAGCTTTATGTTTTAGAGGTTGAAGAATGGACTGTTGTCTTTTTATGACATTAGCAAAAAGGATGCATGGGAAACTAAATAAGTTGTAAAACCTTTAGAGGGATATCAGATTTGAAAGAAGCTACTCCTGCATTGGCTCAGGTTTGTCTGCTTTTTTCTTCCAGAATTTTCCAGTAACTGCACATCAGACATTTCAATTCACTTGATAGATGCTGGTGAATTGGCCCTATGAGTTGCAGTTCTCTTTTTTATGAAGTATAATTCTGTTTTTTAAATACATTCTATACTTGTTTATGGAAAAACTGTACTTAACCATTCTTTCTGTTCCTCCTTGTTAAAATGTTAAACTGTTAAATAGCAGCTAAACCTGATGACATTTGTTTTTGCAAATGGTAATTGTCTCTTACCCCCTCCCCTAATTCTTTGGCCCTTCAGCTGCTTTCCTGCTCAAAGCATAGCTGCATTAACATTTTAACATTTTGTATAATTAAAGAAGAAACATTTAAGAAAAGGGAAAGGAGAAGTCAGCCTGTCTGTAACTCTTCTGCCAGTAAGAGAATGAAAGGTCCCTTCCAGCAGCAGAGATCTCGTGTTGCATGTCTCACCACCATTTGTGTGGTCATGCTCTGTAGAAGGGATAAAAAAAATTGGATGAAGCAGAAGCTGTTGTTTGGTTCTGTTTTCAAATTGGTTAGAAGGCAATTTTAACAACCAATATCAGAACAACTGCTTTTAATGGGAGAATGTGCTTCCTAAGAAGGATAACAGCTAATTTCACAGTAACTGGAGTTTTTTGAGTAATGTTTTTAAAATACAACCTACATTTCTTTTCTCCTTATTTACAGTGCTCAGCAAATAGCTACCCTATTCAACTTAATCTGTTCTTACCCAGAGCCACTGACTTCCTTGTTCCTAAGTGAGAACTACAAGGATTAATTTCTTACAAAGGGTGGGCAGGATCCTTTCATTTTCTCCTTTGGAATGCTATGTTTTTTCTTCTTAGAGGAGGATTTTTCCCTGTCCATTATCCAAATTACTCTCCTGAAAATGCAGTTTTAAGTTGTATTAGTCTTGTAGCAGACTTGAAAGAGAAAATATACACTGATTTTTTTTCAATATACATTTTTTCCCCACTTTCCTTTTCATCTCCAAGCACATCAGCTTGCTACTTGGAAAGTAAAAGCACGGTGAAACACATAAGTTCTACTGGTTGGACTTAGTCTCATGTTGTATGAATGTTTTCTTGTGAAACTACGGATGTAAAATATGTAATTTGCTATTTTAATGTCCATAGCTAATAATGAATTTAATTTGATTAAAAATCATAATTTTATAATTTATATATTACAATAGGTAGTTGAAAAGACTAGTTTCTGTGGTTTCTTACAAAATACCCCAGGATTCAGTATTCCAAGCAAGACTTCTGAATATTTAATTCAAGGAGATTTGTACCCCTGTAAAATGTAATAAGCTAGCCCTTAATGACAATTTTGTGTAACATACGTTTGGCAATATGTAGAAAAAAATCCTGCTGGCAATTCTGTGCATCATTTTTCATGCATATCTGTTCAGCTCTAGGGGCTTTTTAGCTCTGGAATTATAAAGAGAAATTAGACTATGTCTGAGACCAGCATGCTGCAATTTCTTAGTTAATACTTGTACATTTCCTCTTATGTTTAGATTAGCTTAAAGCTCTGGCCTACTGATTGCCTTTTGATGTAATGCTTCATTCTTTTTTTCAAGATTGGCATTTATCAAGAAGAATTTTGGAATATATTTTTGCATCTTTCTGTTTAGGGTTGGTAGTTTCCATTAATCATCCTGGGCTCTGAGGTTATTTGCTGAAATGTTATTCCTGGTATACTGATTATCATCATAGTTTATGAAAAATGTTAACAAAACCAATGTTATGATGAAGCCTTAAATTTACAGGTTGTAGCTTCTGCAAATGTGGTCTCTAATACTGATAAATTACCCAGTTTCCAAATTGGGTTATCGTAGTGAGTCAGCCAAGAGCACTGCTGCTCAGTTCATGGAGGTTCTTTTGTTACACCAGGGATGCTTCTGCTGTCAGACTTCAAGCACTGAATACTTCCTGCTGATCCAACCCAACTTTTGTGGGATTTCTAGGAGCCTTTGATCACAAACTAACTACCCACAAAGAAATAAGTCCTCTGAAAGACTGACTTCCTTCTCTCTCTGGTGTAAATTAAGTGATCACTACACTTAAATTCGAGTTGGGACAGAGGTAGTAAAAAATGGAAGGACAGAAGGTGAAGAGAGATTGGTGCCCTCAGGTTTGAGAAATGAGAGATTTTGCTGATATGTACAACACATGTAAAGAGACATAAACAGTAAGGCTCATAAAACAAGTCATGCAATGAAGAAACTACACTTAGCACTTTATGCATTGAAAATTAATGTTTTCTCCAACATCACTGGCTTCATGCAGCCAAAGCTTTTTTCACAGTAAAAGTGTGAAAGGAAGATTAGAAGGATCATTATATCCCTAAGAGTCTTTCAAAGATTTTTTTGTGTCACTGGGGGAAGAGAAAATAATAACCATTGCTTTAGGAGGCTAAAAGGAAAAAACCAAACCAAGCAAAAAACCAGTAAAGGAGCAGACCAGGAGTGCTTCTGTATTGTCTTGATTGTCCCAGCAGTTTACTTCAGACTCTTCCCTTCAGCCTTTGTCAGCAACTTCTGTAGCTGTGAAGTAAGAACTGACGTCTTAAACAGCTCCCTGGACATGCATTTGGATAGTGCCATGTTGAACATACCATGGAAAGAGAATATTAAAATTTAAAATTTGAAATGTTATCAACTGAAGAACAGTTTTTAAAAGGTTATTGTTTGTACACACAGAAAGCATCATCTGAACATTGTCATGGTATCTAGCAATACAATTGTCCAAAGGTTTTTCTATTCTGTTTTCTAAATTTTAATTAGTGCTGACTGAAAACAATACAAATAATTCTAATAAATAAAACAGAATTAAAATTGCTCCTGCCTTTCCCAGTCCACACTGTGGCTTGTCATTCCAAACATTGCATTTCTGTTAGATATATTAATACCTAGAGAGGTCTGAAAGAATAGCAGAAAGAAGCAGCATTAGTGACCTCAAATGTTCTTATTTAAGGAATGTTTGAATTTTTTCAGATATGTAGTAATGTAAGGACTTCAAGAAGAGTGTCTGAACCTGAAAACATAGAGAGCAGTGTGTAATTTTGTAAGGGAACTTGTATTGGAAATGCCCAAGTACTACACGTATTCAGTGAAGCAGAGCAAGTGGTATGGAGTCCTGTCCTCCTAAATTAGCTTTGTAAATATATGCAAAGCTTCAATTCTGTCTCCATTTGCCACGTGGGAAAGAGGTGCTTTTTGGAGAGATGTTCTGTTAAACACCTAGAGCACCCATGTTGCTGTTTTGCCCAAGCTAGGCTGCATTTCACCACAGTCTGCATTGGTAAACGTAACTTTTGGACTTAGTGCCAAGCTAACCTTTTTAGCAAAGGTTACGTTGAAAACTTCAAGAAGAGAAAGGTTTCCTGGTCACACAAGAGGAAGTGACTGATTGTTTTGGGCAAAAAGGTGGATGGAAGAGAAGGAAGATTGATTTCAGTCCATATTTTATAGGGCCTTTTGGAGATGAGGGTGAAACTCTAATTTAGCCTAACTCTCATCAGTCTTTCTGGAGAGTTGATTGAAGCTATTTAGTTCTTACCTCTGGGTTTATCTGTGTTTCTAGGCAGGTGGAAATTAACAATGTATGGCTGAGGAAAAATTTTATAGGCATGAGCTTTTCCATTATATTCGTTTCTACTTAAGGCTGTTTATGAGTTGTGAGCTTTAATTTGAAAGAAAATTTCATCTGGAGGAGTAAATACGATAGTTCCTGGTGACAGCTTACACTGTTGGTACATGCAGAGGCATGTATCAAGTTAATGACAGAAAGTGAAATCAAGAGAGTGAAATACAGCAACAGAAGACAAATGGAAGTATCTTGATTGTTTCTATTATTGTGTTAATTTTTCAGATGAATTATACAGCACATACTTAATGAGATTATAAATAGTAGATAGTGATGGGTAAAAAGATAAGAAAATTCCAAAATAATTAATACCAATATAAATCTAATAAGTAGCAACCATGGAAAATCATCTGTTCCTTTGTCCACGGGTGCTATAGCCCTGTTGTTAGAAGATTTATTTGTCACGAAGGTAGTAGCTTTTCTACAGTTACTTCAATTTGCCAAAAGTAGAGTTTAGAATCGAAGGCAGACTCTAGCCAACTATTTGAGGATTTGCTTCAGACCCAGGTCGTGAAGTTTCTAGTTCCAGATCATACTATTGAGTGAAAGGACAAATACAAACAGAAGTGACCAAGAATTGGTTTCTGCTGCCTACAGTTATGTGCTGGGGGGTAGTGGAGGAAAGACCAATGAGTAATTTTGTGGCTGCTACATTCTGATAGCTATAAACATGGGGGTTTGNCAAGAATTGGTTTCTGCTGCCTACAGTTATGTGCTGGGGGGTAGTGGAGGAAAGACCAATGAGTAATTTTGTGGCTGCTACATTCTGATAGCTATAAACATGTTATCACATATTAAGAGGATTAATATGTAAATTATGTTAGTTATGAATAAAATGTCCTCATATTTTTCTCCCTGCTTAATGGAATATTGAGAAAAGCTATTAGTATAGCTGTGAAACAAGATGTTTAATGAAGCTGGAGGTATAAAGCTAAATTAAAGTGTGAGAGGAGAAGACGTTTAGCCCAATAATTACAAAAGAAGTCCAATATAAACATTGCATTAACTTGAAGTTCAGAGACACTTTTGGAAAAAACAGTTTTCTATTAATATATTAACATTAATTTCTGTATATAGGTTAACCTTCTAAACCTGATTTGCATTCAAGTGTTAAAATCCTTAGTATAAAACATAATCTAACACTATTTAAATGGGTGCATATTATTAGCATGTTTTGCTTCTTAGTGTGCTATGACAGTTAAGCTTAATATTTCAGAAGTAATTTTGATTATAATAATTTTCTTTCTACTTCATATAGCTTCAAGTCACATTTTCATAAAAACCAAATTGTGGTATAACATTTTCACAATAAAAACAGTTGCTTCTGGCTAACCTAATGAATTAAGAAGTGTCATTCCTACTTAGTTCTTTACTCTCTAAAGGAAAAGTTTCTGGAATACACTGATGTGATTGTGTCTTAAAACACATTAATTTTTCTTTATTTTGATTTTTAAAGCAGAAGAATGAAAGAATTGACACAAACTTGTTTGACTACATGGAATTAAAGCAGTGTGGTGACTTCACTGTCAAGTAATGAGTTATTTAATGTGTTACCTGGAGTTCGCTCTGTCATCCTTTTGACTTAACTGTGGACACTAAAGGATTTGAACTTAGCCAGGGGACCTGTCTTCCCCATCTTTTTGAGCCTCTGAAGTTACTGTCTACAGATTTGCTTTCAATGATGTCAAGACATTTTATCATATAACATTTGGAATTCATTAACAACTTTATTTTCAAGCTGATCAAATATTTATTGAACATCAATGTGTCTGTATTCTGATCAAATCACTGAACCAGGCAAAAAATTGATATTTAGTGAGGACTGCAGATCTTTGATTACTCAGATGATTTGAATCGGTAATTTAGAACACCAAGCATTAAAAGCAACATTTATTAATTTCTTTTAGTTAAAAGAGGTTTTTTTTTTTAAGGGAACCAATTTGCTTTTGTTTGTTATCATCTTTTAGTCAGGGCATCGTGGCCATCTCTCTGTAGTTAGACACGGGTTGTGCTGGGTGAAGGGCTTGAATACAAACATGTAAACTGTTTGCATGAAGTTGGAAAGCATTTGGATTGTGTTTTGGAGTGGTACAAAATTTGTAGCCATTTTGTGTTCTAGTTTATTTTCCATTCAGTGTTTATATTTTTCTCTTTTCTCTCAACTGTGAAAATGCCTTCCACAACTGACAGGTGTTTGGACGTAGCAGTATTTATCCAGGAGTTTTTCTTGGCCTGAGCACTCTTATGAGTACTTATGAATCACATATACCTGTCTTTCTTTATAAATACAGGGACAGTTGACTCATATATATATATATAAACCCCCTGCTTTAAAATTTCCAGACTTTATACAGGAGTTATGTCAAACATCTACAAGAAAAAAATCAGTATGTGGTAGATGTGATTTGTTTTTCTAAAGAACAAAGGAATCGTGATAATCTTTGAGACACTAAGTGCCATTGAAGTGATTTTATTAAAGCACTTTTACTCAGCTGGAAGTTAGACATCTTCCCTTGCTGACTTGCATTTGTCGAAGTTTCATCTATTGCATTCATTCACAGAAGTTTCTTGGATGCTTCTGAATTCTTCAGACTCTCCAAAGTTGCTTAACCAATAGTTCATATTTCAGCTTTAGTATCTCTTTTTTTTTACTGCCTTATAATAATTTGTGCTGCTCCTAAATGCCTATTTTAAGCACCAAAGTATGTTTCCCAATCTTCAGAAATAAGGAACACTTTAGTTCAATAGCAACTGTGTAACACATGTTTGTAGGCTTGAATGCTCTGCATATGAATTAATTTTTTCCTATGCAGTGAAAAAATATGTGGGTTTTTTTTTCTTTTTTAATAAAAGGCATTCTGGAGATCTAAATAAGTTGTCTCAGCTGGGTTCAGAGGTATCAAACATTTTGTTAATATGCTTGAATTTCTTCGAGCTATTTGTAGGAAAAATACTTTCTCTTAGGAGCAGTTGCAGATACATTTCTAATTGGAAACGATTTGAGAAGTTGTTTTCCTTAACAATCATGGTTACTTACATTAGTCCTATTAGTTCTTGTGAGGCTAAATAATATTTTCTTAGCTGCAGAATTATGGTGTAGAACTTTATTTTAATGAAGCTGGTTTTTTAATCTGTAATTCAGCTGTTTGTGAACCTGGTTCAGAGTCTTTGGATGTACACAGTGGACAGTCAAGTTGTACTTTGTGAGCAGTACAATGTGTTCTAGGAAGGAGATGCAGCACAATTGCAGGATGGGACAACAGTGATGATAAAGTCACTGATGATTATTTCTAGCTACTTAAAGAGTGGAACCAGGAGAAAACTAGTGTGGCCAGTGTCTGTGGGATGTCCAGGGTCCCTTCACATGGTCAGACTCTAGCGAGAGACTTTCTAAGAGTTTTCTTCCTGCCTCTTGTTGTATGTGAAATGTATTTGGCAAATGTTGACATCTGTAAAGATTTTGGTGTGTAACAGGTAGTCAGTTTGGCCAGCTCTGAAATATTTTAAATAAGAAAACTAAATATGATGGTTTAATGCAAGAGTAAGCAATAATATTTTTCTCTTACTATCTGATATTTTGTCTTAGTCAATAGTGTTATCCAGATGTTTATTTCCATTGTCCACTTTAGATCAATCCATTAATTTAGTCACTTTTTCTGTACATCAGGCTTTGTAGTCAGGCACCCTGTTGTTTGAACCTGGAGGCTTTTACTCTTGGACATGCAAAGTAGCTTTCTGTGTGGGTATGATGGATAATCTCTGAAGCTGCTTCACCAGTGATCACCACCAAACACCATAAATGCTGTAATGTACAACACAGTTTGCCTTCACCTCCAGGGATGTGAGTTAGGGATGAGCACAATACTTTCAAAGCAGTCTTCTCAAATAATCTGTTTGCCTCAGACTTCAGTAAGAAAGTCTGGACTTTCTGCTCCTCAGCCAGGGAGTGTTGTGGGCCTGTCATCAGACTAGTGTATCTCTTTCTTCCAGTTCTCAGTGTCCTGCTCACTTTACAGTGAAAACAAGTGTTAATCACATTTACCTATCAATGACCAAGAGACTTCTTGTGCCATGTTACCTTTTGCTTAGCTTTTTACCAGACAGACAAAAAAATTGGAATATGTGGGGAAGAACGGAGGTTGTTGCAGTGATGGTCCATGGGAAATATGGGGAGAATGTAAGTTGTTTGTATGGGTGCTTTGAGAAACAGAAAGAGTTGGAACTGAGAAGGAATGCTGGGAATGACAGAAGGCAGAATATTTGAAGGGTCACAGTGTAACCGCTTATTTCCTCAAGTAGATTTTAGTGTCTTGTGTTTGGGGATTTCTTTTTTTTTTCTTTCTCCTTTTTTGTGGCAGTTAAAGAAGTATGTTACCATGAAGGGTTTTAATGATAGGGTTGGGATTTTGCATGTGTCTTTAGGGTCGTGTTAATATTTTGAACTTTTTCAGTAAACTTACCTATTTTCCCAAAAGAATGAATTATGTAGGCTAAACTGAATCATTTAAACTTATGATGTTCAAATGCTTGAATACAGCTTGATAATAATGCTTGATGCTTGAATACAGCCAGATGTGGGCAATATATCTAAGAGCAAGTGTATTAAGTCCCAGTTAAAGGCATGAATATGAAAAGAATTATTTCGACTAGTTATCGGCATGTTTCAGTACAATGCAAAAGAATACAGAGTACAAATGCACTTTATTTTTGTGTACTGCTGTATACATAAGCAATGAAAAGAATGTTGGAATACTAGGTTCAGTTCTGTTGCCCACTCTTCTAAAGGCTTTTGTGCAATTACACTATGAGGATGTGTACATTAGCCAACTGGAAAATTACCCATGCAGTAAGACTAAGACTTACACATTTTGTCTTAAAAAAGGGTAGTAATTACATGGAGAGTCAGGCTTCAGTCTAAAGTAAGGCATTAACAAGACTCAGTGTAGAAATAAGCATGGAACATTTTTAAGCACAAGTGTAATAAATGGCTGTGTTAAAATCCCTAGATAGGTGTTGTGATTTCTTCATCACTTGATATCTTTCATAAAGGGGTGCTGGTTTCAAATAGGAATTACAAACTTGATAGAAACCATAGATAGAAACCACTTGATAGAAATCATTGTAGTTTGGATAAGAGGTATAAGCTTGATATAAACATGATTGTTCGAGTTTCTCTGTCCTATATGCAACAAACCTGACTCAATGAGCCCAGTATTAGTTTCCAGTCTTAAAAATCTATGAATATACAATTGAAGTCAATGGTTGTCTTTGATCTTGTGGTTTCTTGATCCATTGTTGTGACTTATTCACATAATCTGTCAACAATATTAGCAACTTCTGTGTTTTCACATCTCTTCATAAAGTCTATGTTGAAATAATTGATTATAATCGATCCTCTTGGTTCTTTAAAATGATCCAAGGCCTGTACTGCAAGAAAATAAAAATACGTTTTGGGTAATTATTCTGTCTTTATGTTTACCCAGCTGAATGCAGACTATTAGGTTGGGCAGGCCAGCAGCTGCTCTGTGGATTAAGAGGCCTCAGAATTAAATAGAGCTCTTCAGAGAAAACGTTTAACACTGTTTTGAGTGGGAAAGAGAAGCAGATTTGTTGTAGTTATTACAGGTTTGCCATAGTCAACTTTTTGCTTTCAAGTGAACACTTAAGCATCATATTGAATACAATTGCTTGCAAACCATTTAATTAAAACACAGAATAATATTGGTAATGGATATGGGTGAATTTTACAACAGCTCAAGTAGTTCTTGTTGTTCATGAACCTGAAGCATTTTAAAATGTTTTGAAAGTGCTTTTAGTGTCTTCTTCGTGGTAACTCTAACTAAATATGAGAATGTAATTGATGTAATGACAAGTTTTTTCTTGGTGGTATTAAAATACATTATTTGAAACCTAAATTATTTGAGGTGTAAAGTTTGGTATTTAATATGTATATTTCATGTTCAAGCATACTTAACTGCAGTCTATTGTATTTTCCTTGTGGTTAGATGGTAATGTCATTTGAAACGTGGCAAACTACATTTAGTGATTTAAAAGATCTCAGGTAGGTTCCCAGTAGTTGTCTTTGTTTACTCATCCTCTCCCACCTGCTCTGCCCTCAGCCTTCAAAGGTACTCAACCTTCCCTACCTCTTGAGCAAGCACAGCTATGCAAGCAAATCTTCCCTGAGCTTTCTGTGCCCTTTTTTTTCAGCCTCCTCTCTGAATTAGTGTGTGCGTGCAGCTGCCAGCTTTGCAGCCCTTGGGATACTTTGCAGGGCTAGGTCTGACCAGATTACTGAGGGTAAATTATAGCTGACAAGTAGCAGCACTGTGCCATTTCGGAGAAAAGAAAGAGCTGGGTTGTTTGCTGGCTTCCTGTCATTTGGAAGGAGTGAGGGAAGGTGTGGAGGAAGGGAAGTGTAAAGTGGCCTGTGTGAGCTGCTGTTTGCATTTCTGGAGGATTGTACATATTAAGGGTTAGGGAGGTAGAACTGGCTGATTAGGCTTTGTAGGATAGTAGGGCACCCACCCTTATCAAGGAAACCTTCTCTTCCTCCTCTTGATGAGGCACAAACTTCTCTCTTGATCATCCCGCCACCTTTTCCTTTTCAGTCCCTAGGAGAAATCATTTGTTGTGTCTAGACTTAGGCTGAAGTTACTCAATCTTCCAGGTGGGTGTCTTCATGGTGACTCAACACCACCCCACAGCCCAGACTGCCTGCCCAGAATGCAGTCCCAGAAACCAACCCTACTCTTCCTCCTACAAAATACTAAGCAGAAACGTCTATCCCATGGGGAAGAAGCTATTTGGAGTGAAAATTTATCCTCTAAATGGGCTGCTAACATTTCCATTGCCCAGGCTTTCAGCTTTCTTCAGAGCCACCCGTTGAATGCAAATGATGAAAGATTAGGTAGAACCAAAACCCTTGTGTGAGACTATCTGCAACAAACAAGAAATGTGTCACCAAAAGTTCAGATAACAAAACTTAGGGCTCTGAGGGTCAGGTTTTCTCTTGATCTGAAGGGAGAGGAGAAAAGAGGTTCCATAGTTTCTCCCAATATGGGCAGCTGTGAAAGAAGGGTGGAACTAGACTTAGTACTTTGGGATAGAGGAGGGGATTGAGGTTCAATATGACCAGCAGCCCATCACTTTCCCCTGCAGTGCTAAAATGATTCTAACAGGGGCCTAACAAAAAAACCCTCAGAGTGGAGTGGACCTCGAGACTATGGAGTTGAATTGGAGGTTAGAAATCAGTGGGATTTAGCAGTGTAAGAGTGATGCCAGAGGATGGGCTTTCTGTTGAGCTGTCTTCAGTGGTGATTCTGCATCCCAGGGTGTTGGATGTGCACCTGAGTTTTAGGGTCATTATTATGTTCTTATCTGAAGTTCAAGATCTCTGTAATAGGGTACATTCACCATGCTACTTCTGTTGTCCCTGGTCTTCATCCTCTTGATGAAGGTGACACTGATTGATAGTGCTGTTCTACACTGCACCCCCCTGAGGTTAGTAACCTCTCGATTCTGTCAGTTATTCTGCTGTTGGGGAAACTGTTGGTCCACTAGCACAGACTGACAAGTACTAATGGGCCAAGATCAATCTTGTAGGGGACTGGGGTAGTCTGTCACTGCTGTTGGGAGAAGTGCTGACTGGAATGGAATGGCTGCTAAAAGAATAAACAACCTGAGATACAGTTTTGTAGAACCATTTAGGTTGGTAGGGACTTCAGGAGGTCACCTAGTCCAATTCTTAAAGCTATTTGAGATAGTTTCTGATTTATCTATGTACCATTTTTGGTGTGGAGTTCTAATTCTTGTGTTTAGACTACTAGGTTGAAAGGTTTCAGATTGAGACATGAACTTTGTATTTGAGATGATAGGGGATCTGACATGTTTTAGAAGTAGTCATGTACATACATATTTGTCGGGGGGTGGTGTTGAGGATATCATTGCTATGAATGCTATATTTAAAATGCTAGGGTGTAGTTTGATCTCAAACAGATTGCTTCACATTTTGGTTTGGAATTAAAATAAAGAATAACTTCAGGCAGAACAGGTCTGCAGTATGCAGTGATTCATCTAAGGTGAAGTTTTCACATACTTAACAAGCAGAATTCTTGTTTAGCTTCAGCTCATGTTTAAAGAAATTGATTTAGCACTTAGCAGTCAAACTCAATAACTTATTACTGCTGTATTGTGTGTATGGACTCACCTTTTACAAAAAGTAATCTTTTTCTCAGGGATTATTAATCCTGTGGATGAATTCTCATTTTAAGTTAGATTTCTGTGAGTTTCTGTTTTTCTTGGTAACAGAAGTTATGGAAGGGCAGGGGGGAGCTATATAACTTGTTCTTAATATGAGTTTTGAAATCTTAATTGCTTATCTAAGCCTTTGTAACTGTTTCTGAAAGATACCTGTGAATTACTTATTACCTTTGCCAGGTGTTCAGTATTAACAAATTGTTGCGAAGTGAGAAGACTGTTGTTTGTTAATGGTCAAAATTAAATGTAATAGTCAAAAGAGTATATTTATTGCCATTGCTTTCTAAGTAAGATCTTTTTTACTAACTTGAAGTGTGGTAGAGATTATCTTTTCACAATTTATTTATTGATAGGATATAATGTTTAGCTGAGGCATGTTTCACACTGTGCTGGTTTTAGAGGTAAAGAAAATATCTCCATCTTAGAGCAAATCCTCCCCCACTGCCCTTCAAGCAAGCCAGCCAATTAAATTTATAATTAAACTTGAGTCAAAATTGTGATCCAACAGTGTAATTACAGGTATGCAGATATATCCTGTCAAAACATCGCATTTCACTAATGATCTTGGTATAGTTGTCCCTGTCTGTTGTGAAGTTGGTTTTCTTATTGACTTTTAAGAGGGTGTAACTTGTCAGACTAGGAAACAGTTTGAAAAAAATCGGACAGTAGATCCTGTGTGAAAAAAACCATTGTTGCCTAAGCATGTGAGGGTAGAAAATACAATACTATTAAAAAAAAATGACGGTGGGCGCAGGTGTCATGGAAGAATGGGGAAGAAATAAGTTCTGTAAGCTTGGTATCTGGACTTGAAAAAGGAGTAGAAACAACAATAAGGAATACAATAATTGATATCTGGGTGAACATGATATAGTTGGTGAAAATTACATAAATTGTTGGGAGGAATGTTATGCCTTTCCAACAAAGGGTTCAAAACTCATCTGAGTAAGGATCATATGGTTTTCCCACTTAAGACTTCCAGGAAGCCTCTTGTCATTTCTAATAAAAGACTCTTGAAGAAACTAAAGTAGAGACTTAAAAGGTTCTTGCACAGATATCTAATTGGTTAAAAAGTAGGAGTGAAGGGATGGGGGTACTGTTCAGTCCTCACCAGGTAAGGAAGTCACATTAGCAAGTTTGAAAATTGGATGAATTGTAAAGTGGCGTTTTCTTGATGGATCAGCAAGGGCTGGTCCTAAATGTGGAGTTCATAAAATGGTTCATAAACTTCTATGTAGAGAAATGTAGAGTAATGTAAGTGGAGAAAAATTTTGTAACTGCACATGTAAAATGATAGCTTCTGAGCTGAGTGTATTTCCATGCATAGAGACGCATATGAAACTATGAGTAGCATGGAAACAGTGGGGTTTGACTGTTCAACATCTTTCTTATGATGAGCTCTATGGAGTTCAAGTCTTTGAAACCAACAAAAACTGGTGCAAAATAAACAAAAGGTGCTGGTTTTACCTGCAGTGTTTTTACCTTTCACTGTGTGTGAAACATTGTGTCTCATTGGTGGAGGTTTACATGGTCTTACTGGGGAGCTGTACAAGCTCATGCTGAGAAACTGAAAATCACTAAACATGTAGGAATCACATTTGAATCACATCCACATCAGGAAGTCTCTGAGCTTGAAAATGGATAGTTTCTCAGAGAGTAGTAGTAGAAAATATCATATACAATTGCCCTGCTTTTCATCTTCCCTGAGCACATGCTGTCAGCTGTTGTCAGAGTCAGGACACTAGAGCTCTAGTAGGTGAGGTCATTATATAGATCAGACGTAGCTCTTCCTCAGAATTTCAGTGCTATGACTCATAGAGGTTGGTTCATTCTTTTTGCGTTGGTAGGAATTAATTTTCCAAAGGGATGTCTAGCTTTTTCAGGGTATATGGTCCAGGCAGAAGCAAATATGAATAGGACAGTCTGCTATCTCGAAAGAAGTCTTTGGTCTTCCCTTAAAGGCCTTTGATTTTTCTCATATTGCTGAGAGGAAATCTTGGCCTTTAGTTTTCAAGTTGTGGTGTGCTTAATCCTGTTCTCTCTTCCTCCGGAAAATAAGGCTTCTGTTTATGGAAATATTTAGTACTCAGGAATGCAAAAGCAGTTCAAATTTATCTTTTGGACACAAAATATGGGGTGGTTTTTGATTGAGAGTGATATTTTTGTACAAAAGAGAAAATTTCTTCTGTCTTGAAGACTAATACCTCTCTATATCTTCGCTTTAAAGAAATGACATGTAAAGGAATAGTTTGGAGTAATTTAGTAAACTTGCTGAGATTTTTTTCTTTTCTTCTAAAGACAGTTTAGTTTCTTTTCTTCTAAAGACAGTTTTTTCTTCTTTTTTTATTTTTTTTTCTAAAGACAGTTTAGACTGGGTCTAGTCTTAATAACTAAAATACGGCCTACAGCTTAAAAGGAAAGTAATTGAGTATGTATTAATAAATCAATAATTGTAAACACTCCAGTAATCTTAGTTGGAGGACTATTGCAAGTCATAGAATCATAGAATGGTTTGAGTTGGAAGTGACCTTAAAGATCATCTAGTTCAGCTTTCCTGCCATGGGCAGGGACACCTTCCTCTAGATCAGGTTGCTTAGAGTTTCATCCAGTTTGGCCTTAAATATTTCCAGGGGTGGGGCATCCACAACTTCTCTGGGCAAATGGCTCCAGTGTCTCATAACCCTCACAGTAAAGTCAATAAATTAGAAGCCATGCAACACAGAGGCTTAATACAAGATTTTAGTATTTAATAAAAGATTGACAAATACCACCTTTGGTTGAAGTCCTCAGTCATTCTAAAAGACCAAAGAGCAACTGTGAAGATTAATCTTTTGTACAGCAAAATCACACCTATTTCAACATGTTCATCTTCTCAGCTCTACTCTGTGTTTCTTCGTACCTCTGTGGCAGTTGTTTCATAAATTAAATTTTCAATATCTGTGGAGAAATTTTTCACAAATAGGATTGTTCCCCATATTTCTTCTTCAAACTACTTAACAAATAATTATTAATAGTAACTGTCTTTGGTGAAATTATAAACTACAGATGAGAGAAAGCAACAAATAATGTTTTTGCAAACATTGTATTCTGTCCTGGGACATATTTTATTAATAAAAGTTATATAGGGTTAACTCCATATTCTCTCTATAGCAGGCATAAGTACAAGAAAATGGCATGAAAAGTTAGATGAAAAAGAACTTTTAGTGCTGTCTGCCTTTCTGTAAAATTGAATGCAAAGACTTCAAGGTATATTTAAGTGCATAAACTGTATTTAAAACATTTTTTATATAAAAATTATGATCAGAAAAGCTTAATTGCTTTACCAAACATCATATTTTGTCTATTCTGATTTATCTATTTAATATCAGTTGGTATGTATGCCATGAGTCCTTAAATATTTTGAACTCCATACTGCATGATAGCAAATTTTTAGTTTGGGAATGTAAAGGAAAGAGCTAAAGAGCAAGATAAGTTTCATTACTATAAAAATCCAAAGATTAGATTATTGGAATTTTAAGATATTTCAGGTGAATGGAAAAGAGCCAAAGAAAAGAGGGAGGGAACAGCAGTATGGTAGCAACTAAAGGAATATTTCCTTATTGCTGAAAGGTTTTCTGGGTTTTCTACATTGCGTAAATGTTACCTTTCTAAATCCGTTTTGCAAAGGTGTACTGGTAACTAACACAGGAAACATACAGAGGGAAAATTGGTTGGGAAGAGAAAAGACAAAAGAAAGAAAAGAAAGAAAGAATGAAAGAAAAAGAAAGAAACTTTCATAACTTTATCATACTGTGTTATACTGGTTTTCTGAATTAGAATACTAAGTTAGGCAGACTCTAATATTGGTGTTTGAAATGGGTTTATATTGCCCTGAGTGGGAACCAGAACTGAATGCTTGAAGCTGTTGCTCTCAAAGGATCTAAGGGTGATGATCAAAAATTAAAAGATAATGCACTCTAGCCAGCCACATTCAAATTCCAGAAGAAGCTGTTAGTGGGTTATTTTTGTCACGTGTAGTAGAACTGTGGCTAAAAGTGTTTAGAGCTGATTTGGGTGTCAGTTATGTGAAGCTTGCCTTTACTTACTGTCTAACAAAAGTCACATGCCGTCCTTTGAACAAGAAATGGTAAGTAAGATGTGCTGCTTTTATTTCGGGCAAAATAACTTTACATTCTTACATCAGAAAACAGAAAATTCTTCATCTGTTTTTGTCATTTTAATTCTAGAACTGTTAGGTTTGTCATCGGTAAATTTTGTGTTTCGAGAATACCTAACACAGCCTGGGTGCAGTGTGATACTAATGATTGCTCTGTTTCCAAAACACAGTGGATGTTCATGGTTGGTTTTATTTTTCATGTAAAATTGGAGGTATTTTCTCATTGTAGATAAATCAATATCAAAGAAGTAAAATTTCTCATTCTGTCATGTGATGGGCCTTTCTGATAGGTGACAGTATGGTGGCTGCTGGCTTTTCATGCTGTGTTGGCCAACAGCATGGATAACCATTCATAAAGTTGTTCAAAAATGCTGAGATTATTTTAAATATATCTTTTCTGTATGTCCTACCAGTGTTTTCATTTCTTTCTGTGCTGTCTTATTTTCTTTTTTTGAAATTTTCCATTGGGCAGAGAGAGATAATGAAGTATGCTAATTTTTATTTCCATTCTCAGCTTTTTATTTTATTCAGTGGTGTAGCTACAGTGCTAAGCAGTTTTAAAAAGGAGCAGCAAATAAAGTAGTGAAGCACAACTACCTCCATGGTAATGGAATTCATTGTTTCAGTCACTAACTATTGTAATTCATTAGAGACAACTAATATAGTCTGAAAGGCTGAATTGTTACTTTTAAAACCAGTGAAAACCAATAAGCATAATTAAACTGCATTTTAATTTACTTCAGAAATACAAGCCTGGTCGATGTGATGATATTTTGAAATGGAAGCCACCCAGCCTGAACTCTGTTGATTTTCGTCTAAAGATAACAAGAATTGGTGGAGAGGGGTATGTAATCTCTTCCCTTTTTAAATTTATAACACTCATGTGAATGTCCCTTTGCAGTTAATCTCTCCTCTGATATTTCTTGACACTTACTGGGGCTAAGCCTTTCTATATTCTCTAGAATTTGTTCATTCAAAATACAAGCAGCTGTTGTAATTAGTGTTGTACTGAAAACAATGACAGATGTTTATAATGTGAATTTATTCATTCTTACATTAACTTTCATAAAATTTCTGAAAAAAAGTTGCGTTTGGAACTGGCACTAGCCCATATATTTTGTGTATTAGCTTAAATTCTAATACAAAATAACTATTTTTCATTGATTTTATGCAAAATAATAACTACTTAAGCTTTCTTCTATTTCAGAATTGTGCACAGTGACAAACGGCATTTGTTTTCTTAGAGAAAAACAAAGTCTGACATTTTTACTCATTAGGCATTCATAGAATCATAGAATCACAGAATCAACCGGGTTGGAAAAGACCTCTGAGATTATCAAATCCAACCCTTGATCCAACACCGCCGTGGTTACTAGACCATGGCACTAAGTGCCACATCCAGTCTCATCTTAAAAACCTCCAGGGATGGTGAATCCACCCCCTCCCTGGGCAGCCCATTCCAAAATTCTTTGGTATTATCTTTAAAAGCCATTAAAAACTTAATCAAAAACAGTGAGTTGTAATGGCAGATGTGAAAATCTTACGTTGGTTCTATATACTATTTGCCTAGTTCAGTCACTGCACCTATTAAATAGTGGCAATTTCCATGTTCTTTTGTGCCATGGAGGGGAAGGGAAAGATTGAATCACTAGATCAAAGCTTGCTTTGGAAAAGATTTTGTTTAAAATGAAGTTAATTGATTTTTAGGTTGCTTAGTCTTTTAACATCTGGGACTCAATTTCAGTTGACAGTGTGAAATACTGACATATAGCTTGTCTTTTTCTTAGTGCCACAGGCAACTCAGTATGATTAAACAATTAATGCATATATTGCTTGCATATTCCAGTGTCCTAATAATGGCCCATTTAACTTTAAGACATCTGCATGTCATGTTAATGAATATATTTGGTGAATAGAGAGAATCTTAAGGATATGGGATTTATTCTGCAAAATGTACTCAACTGATAACGTCTCAGTGTTTCACGAGGTCAAAATTATCTGTTCAAATTTTTTTGTTTGAAAATGCAATATTAAGTTCTCAGTAACAACATAGCTATTTCAGAGAATATACAGGAGTATTTTAAGTTATACTTCAGAGAATCAGCTCATTACAAACATTTTATGCTTGTTTGGCTTTTATTTAAGTCATAGGATAATGTGATATAAAAGATTTATGTAAAAAAAAATTTTAATTACCCATTATTTGATAGGAAGATATTTTTATTACAGTATTCTTATTAGTGCTACTGGAGTTTAGAAATATACTCTAGTAGCCTGTGATTCAGAAGTAAAACACAACACATTTTTATTTCCTATTAATAAATGAGTGTTGGTTGATTAGTTATGACTGATTTAAAATACACCACTGTCAGTGCTATTGTGTTATGTTTAGTATGTTACATCAGAGATTATGTGATTGGAACATGAAAAGGTTATAAAACATAAGCCAGCAAAAAACTATTTCTAAAAAGTTAGTAGCAGTTAGTAACAAGTTGTTAAAAGAATGGCTGATCCATTGTGGAATTGGAAATGCTTGCTTTTAGAAAAGTTCTATCGTATTTCAGCTGTGTGCATTGCTTATAATACAGAAATAACTGCCTTAATTAGTCTGTAATTAATGTAATATTTAAGTATGTCAGCATTTATGCTGCTCTCGTGTGCCTTTAAAAAGTCTTAGAAATCTGGTATTTGATAAAGGACAGTTCTTCCAGATAAGTTTTCCTTCATCTCACATAGCAGTTGACTGCTACTAGTAACGTAAGTGCATTCATCCAACAAAAGGAAAAGTTAACGAAGTATGGGGTAGAAAATAATAACTTACCATTGTTGGGAGAGAGGTATTTATCTTAAATAATGACCTATGAAATAGTAACTTCTGCCCAATTAAACACAAACAGTGAATGAAACACTTCAACTTTGCCTGGTTCAGTTTTTAATTTGGGTAAAATCTGAACTCATTTGAAGAAACATCAGACTTATACAGATTTTGAAGTTGTGGACTAGAGTTTTAAAGGAAGCATCTTTAATTTTAGACTGTATAAAGACAGTTTCTGAGTTCTCAGTGCTGCCATAATAAAATTGGTGATTTGTGATATAACTAAAAAATCTGCTTTGATGAACTGAATGTCTTGCTACTGGCAATTCTAACATGATTTAGGCTTCCTGCCTCCTCCCACCACACTAAGATTAAAAGCAAACATTGATACTGGTTTCAACTTTTTAGGTAAAAAAAGCTTTCTTCTTCAGTAGTCTGAAATCACAGCATTACAGAATGGGTAAGGTTGGGAGGGACCACAGTGGGTCATCTTGTCCAATCTCCCTGGTCAAGCAGTGTCATCTCAGAGCACATGGCACAGGATTGCATCCAGACAGTTCTTGAATATCTCCAGTGAGGGAGACTCCACAGCCTCTCTGGGTGCAGTCACCTACACAGTGAAGTTCTTCCTCACGTTCAAGTGGGACTTCCTGTGCATCAGCCTCTGCCCATTGCCTCTTGTCCTGTTGCTCAGCACCACCAAGAGGAGCCTGGCTCTATCCTCTTGACACTCTCCCCTGAGATACTTGTAGACATTGATGGGGTTCCGTCTCAGTTGAGTCTCTTCTTGATGCTGAACAGGCCCAGCTCCCTCAGCCTTTACTCATAAGAGAGATGCTCCAGTCTCTTAATCATCTTTGTTTCCCTCCACTGGACTCACTCCAGGTGTTCCATGTCTCTCATGTACTGAGGGGTCCATAGCTGGACACAGCACTCCTGATGAGGCCTCACCAGGGCTGAGCAGAGGGGCAGGATCATGTCCGTCAAACGGCTGGCAATGCTTTTTCTAAGGCACTCCAGGATACCCTTGGCCTTCTTGACCCCCAGGGCCACTGCTGGCTGATGGACAGCTCGTTCTCCACTAGTGCCCTCAGGTGCTTCTCTGCAGAGCTGCTTTCCAGCAGGTCAGTCCCCAGCCTGTACTGGTGCCCACGGTTATTTTTCCCCAGGTGCAGGACTCTGCATTTTCCTTTGTTGATCTTTATTTGGTTCCTCTCTGCCCATTTCTTCAGCCTTTTGACCCTTCTGAAGGGCTGCACAAATTTCTGAGGTATCAGCCACCCCTCCTAGCTCAGTGTTGTCAATGTAATTGCTGAGGAGGCATCTTCCCTTTGTCGAAGTCATTGATGAATAAGTTGAACAATACTGGGCCCAGTACTGAACCTTGGGGACACCACTAGTGACAGGCCTCCAACTGGACCCTGTGCCACTGATCATGACCCTCTGGGATCTCCTATTCAGATAGTAAATTTGTCAGGCATTTGACAGCAGAGTAATACAGATGTGACTAAAGTACTGTAACTGAATTTTTGTGTTGTTTTGGCACAGTTAAGCAAGTAATATTTACGGAACTAGAAGGTATGCCATTTTATTGATCTCTTACTGACAAATGAGGAGCTGAAGTTAAAGTATTGATCTCAAATATCTTTCAGCTTGAAATAATGGGAACAGGGATTGTCTGTAAATTCCAATTCCTCAGTTCTGATTTACAGGCTCATCTTTAAAACTTGAAATGCAGACAGCTAAACCTGTGCTACAGTTGTGTGTGATCTTATCACAGCTTACAGCCTGGGCAGTAGTGATACAGACTGAACCTGTATTGCAACACTCCAATCATGCAGCCCTTGTGTTTATAGTTACCTGCTCAAATAGTGAAAAAAGCATATAGGAGCATTATTTATTCAGTAGCATGAGATTAGAGCTCATGTTGGACATGTCTTTTAGCTACAGATGTTATTGAGATCCTGAACAATTGTAAACAATGTTGTGCATTTTTCATCTGAACACAAGAGTTACCTCTAGGGAGTTTGCCAGATTTTAGTCAATATGATTATTTTCCATCTACATAAATTCCCCTGTGTTTTCAGTTGAGTATTGCCATCCACAGATTAGTGTACAATAGAAATGTTAACTGCGAAATAGCTGCTGTTTCACCCCACATGTAGTTCAGTTATGGATGAATGACCAACTGTTTTTATCTAGGGTTCACTTATTTCACTATTGATATTGGAGGGAGTTTTGCATTGAATTAAAAAGAAGTATTGGGATTATGATCTGTGAAGTATTTTTAGAATAAGCCCTATAAAGATGAAGATTTCATAACAAAGAATAAACATACAGAAAAAAGCTACTACTTCATCCCAAAGAAAGGCAGGGTTTCTGTGACTGCAGTAACCTAATACCGACACTCCAGTGCATATACTTGAAAGAAATTGCATTATTGCACCTTAGTGAGTTACAGCTGATCAGCTGAGCCTTGGTAATTGTCCCCTGTGTATTATCATAGTCCAGCCTTTCTGAGCATCAGGATGATGGTTAGATTAACTCTTTTTATGTTTTGCAAGAATTTCAGCTTATGCTCTCTCTCAGTCTCTTCTCAATGTATCAAACTAATTACTTTTGGTTAAAAAAATCAAAACCAAACCAAACCCAAAAACCAAATGCACAACCTCCCCAATAACAAACAGAAACTGATTAAATCAGCTAAACAGGAGAGTACTTCATTGTTTGTCTCTGGTAAGACTCTTCTTTTTCATTTCAGGTTTACTAGTATAATGTTCTCACACCAGCAATGCAAAGTGAAACCCTTTTGATCATATAACAGTACCTTGTATTTTTTCTAAATTATGATGATACTCACAGAAAATAAGAGGGACTTTAGGACATTAACTGTGTTTCCAAATAACCTACAAGTTAAGCGACCAGAAGAGAATGTGGAGGATATTTAATTGCTGTGTGCAACATTGCACTTACATTAGAGGGAAGACTGCTTTTAAATAGTAGATCTTTTTCTCAAAATGTCTGATTCTAAGAATATTTCTTTAAAAAAATAATAAAAAAAAACCAAACTAACTCTGAGTCTTATTTAAATGTCACAAATATCAACTGAAAATGTCACATAGTACCAGATTTCTGGTAGCTTCCATAACCAGAATTTCTTAAATGTCCGTGCTTCCTTTTACAGATTTTTAATTAGCCTGTACAAGTTCCTTAATTTTATCTGAATCAGAGATGCTAAAATCAAATTATAAGCAAAGTTTTGGATTTGTTGGTTTAGAATTAGTATCTTAACTGAGTGAGTTCAATACCATTTCAAATCACAGGATAATATACACTTTATATAGTACCTTGAAGTATTGGAAAGCATCAAGGATTTTACTCATCTTCTAAGATGTACTCCTCTTTAAAAAAGTTAGTAATCTGAAGTAGAAATGAACTATTTGCAAGTGTCAAGTCTGTATTACTTTTTTTTACTGTATCTGTGATTAACAACCACATGGGAGAAAAAACAAACAAACAGTATTTAGGCAAAGTTCTGTTTAGCTGGGACATTGTCAAGTAATAAAAAATGAGAGATAGCATACAGTACATTCAAAGACAGTGAGGGCTTAAATTCTTGAACACATTGGTAATTACAAATCAACAACAAGATATAGATATCACGACTACAGGCAAGTGAATTTTTTTTTTAGAACTGATCTAGTCATTTTGCTTTGTAAACTAGAAAGGACTGGGGTTGAAGGAAAGCTGCAACTAATTCAGAATGGCTGTGATGTTCTTGATTTGCTCTCATGTAGTTATGTTGTCTGTCACAGGCTGGCTTATCCTGTTTACGAGCTAGTCTTCCTCACAGTTTTGCTTTGAAAAAAAGATTGGTAACTGGCTGAAAAATCATGCAAGTTAATTGAATCAGCTAAGATCAGCAGAACTGACATGATAGTTTAGCCCATACGTTGTTACTTCCTCCTCTCTTTCCATTCCCACTTCTATGAGATTCAGAAATTGTTGGTTTGGACTGTGAGCAATTTGCATTCTCACCTGTCTGTAGAACATCGATTATCAAAGAGCACAAACTTGTTCTTAGACATGCCATCTGTCACAGAAAGGTACTTTTACAAATAGTACACTGGCAGTAAAATAATAATCCCATATTCCTCTGGTTTCCATAGATCACAGTCAATATTGCGGTTGCAATGCTGCTGAGTACAGTGGAGTCATGAGGCAGAGTGCAGATGATGTTGCACAGCAATAGTGGAACAAATAAGGATAAGATGTTGCAAATAGAGGCAAAGATGTGCGGTGTGGGGATGAGAGCAGGAGGAGTGTAGGTTTGGATATATTAAGTGTGTTTATGGCTGTACTGTTGGAAAAGGAAGCATGTGTGCTTTGAAGTTGCTTATTTTATGGTGGAACTGTGAGAGTTGCAGAAAGTATAAGAGTAATTTGTTTAGCTATTACCTTTAGGCATTCAGCTGTTACCAGAGTAGATCTGGTTCTGAAGAAATGCAGGGTTGTGCAAACTGATTGAAGAGGATGTTATGTGTAGAAAGAACAGTGCAGTGGCACAGGAAGGGGAAACCCAAATACCACCATGGTAGGAATACGCATGTGCAACTACCACTACTGGCATTGTGATGGAAACTGGTAGACAGATATTTTACCTAGTTGCTGTGTTGTAAATATTTATGCTATATTGCTTTTAAGAGGATATTTAAAATCTTTATGTAAAGCTTCAGGTTTTAGAAACTATTTTCAAACTAAGGCTTTGAATCTAACCTCTATTTACACTCTGATACACCGAGCATAATGTTGTACTTTCGACAACCAATACTAAGGATGCTTTTGGAATTTCTAATGTTAGATTTCAAAAATGAACTCAGCCTCATCTTTTTGTATGTTCAAGTGGCAGCCTTGGGCAATCTCCATCTGTCAGATGATTATTCTACTTTAGCTACTCATTTCTCCAGATTTTTAAAAGCTTTGCCTCATATCATCCTAAAATTATCTATATGCTTGCAAATTAGGATGTAAATGTAGCCTTGTATGTTTTATAGACCCTGTTCCTTTTTTTTTTTAACTAGCTGCTGCCTTAGTCTTTCCAGGTGCTCACGTAAGCTGTCATAATGATAATCCAGTCTGTTAAAGACCCACTTCTATCTCTAAGTGAGATCAAGAAAAGCTTCCAGATACCGTGTCTTTAAAATTTTCTTATCTCCCATGTACTTCTCTCTCCGAATTTACATTTGGATAGATATTTTATTCCTATTTGGCTGTGTAGCTTAGTTTTCTTGCTACTTGTGAATGTGGAAATGGAGGACTGATGCCATCCCCAGCTAAACATCTGTAAGGTGGTATAATCTGAGAGGAGTGAGAGAAGCAGGCAGTGGAGAAATTATACTGGACTTCAGAATTGTTGGCTTTGGCTTTTCAAGGAACAGAGGTAGTATCCCATGGCAGGTCCCTTGAATTGCAGAGAGAACCAGGGCAGCTGGTTGATCTTCAGGGGCAGCCTCCTCAAAATGCACAAGGACATACTTTTTCCTATGCAAAAAGACAAGCAGGTATGGCAGACAGGTACAGCTTGCTCAAATGGGGAATTTTTAATTCACCCAAGCAATGAAATGTGTGGAACCTGTAAGCAGTGATAGACCTCCATGGAGAACATAAAAACAATGTTTGGGTGTAGAAGGAAGGAATTAGGAAAGCTGAAACTCAGCTGCAGTTGCAGGTAAGTCAGTGATGTCTACAGGTACCTTGGTAATGAAAGGAAGAGTTAAGAAATGGTGTGATGCTGATGCAGCACTAGAGAGTGAATTAGATACACAAGGGCTGAGGGTACACACTGCCAGCTTTGCTTTGGTCTTGAGTAGCAAGGTGTGCTCTTAGGCTTTTCTCATGGCAGAGTGGTGGGAAACTGGGTGAGGAAGTTTAAGTTAGGGACTACTTAGGCAAACTGGACCTTAGGGTACTGGAAGACAAAACTTTGAAACTGGGGCAACAGTTATCCATTGTGGCAAAGACAGTGGAGTAGATGAGTCCTCATCTCTATTCGGCATTTGTGAGACTGTGTCTAGAGTACTGTGTCTTGTTTGGGCTCCCCAGTTTGATAAAGACATTGATGTGCTGGAGCAAGTCCAGTGGAGAGCCTCCAAAACAGTGAGGGCACTGGAGAACATGACATACAAAGAAAGAGAGAGAGAACTGGGTTTCCTCTGTCCAAATAAGAGAAGGCGGGATAATACTTTTCTGCTGTTTACTACTCCCTAATGGCAGGTTATAGAGAAGATGAAGCCGCATTTCTCAGAGGTTCGTGTTTCAAAAAGGAAAAACAAAGAACACAAATTGTAGGAGGTCAAGAGAAGAAAGAGTGTGAGAAAGGCCAAACACTGTAGTAGTCTGGGAAGTTGTGGAGGCTTCATCTTCAGAGGCATTCAGATGTGCCTATGACCAACCTGATGTAACTTGGAAGCTGACCCTGTCTTGAGCATGAGGCAGATGACATCCAAAGGTCCTTGCAAGTCAGAATTACTCTGACTCTGACAAATAAGCATATTTTCAGATTAGATGTTAAATATTTTGCAAAGCATATGAAACTTAGACATTTAACTACTACATATTTTAAAACATTTTTTTCTTTCTTCATGCTTTCGTTACCATAAATAGAGATTTTTCAGAATACTCACTGTACATATATTTAATTTGTAAATTGTGGGATTGTCTTTTTTTGAGAAGATTTTTCAGTTGCAAAGGAAAATAGCATGCATTTTTTATAAACAGGAATTTGATGTTGTTCTTTGTTATGTGCTGTAAAGGTTTGCAAGATACATAATTCAAACATCGTCTAATTTAAATAAGGTCAATAAATGTTCATCTTCCTTTTGCTATAGCTTAACAGTAGATATTCTGCTCTCAGACTTACTGAACCTCATATGTGAACATATTGATCTCTTCCACCAGTACATATAACTTTAAATTACAGGACTTATTAGAGAGTGTTTGTGAACATCCTGTTCAAAGTGCTTTAAATGGATTTTAGAAATTAGTGTGAGCTTATTTGAAATGTATTTTTTGCATTTTTGTGTGCAGTGACTATTTGTTCTTCTTCAAACAAGGGATATTTTCTAGATTTTTTGAGCATGCCTTGAATGGTATTTTAATGTAGAATGTTTTTTCTCCATTAATTGTTTATAGTATGAATTAATATTCAGTTGCTTGGGGTTTTTTTTGAAGTGTGTTTGTGTTCTGGTTTTGTTTGTTGCTTAATGAGTTTTTTATAGTCTATTTTTTGAGTTTATAGATTAGTACATTTTAAACCATGTTTGGAAGAGAGCATTATTATGGAATTATTACAGGTCTGAAAAATAAGTATTTTTCCATGGTGTTTGGAATTAAAGAAACGATTGTTGGAATGAGACCAGAGGAGGCCACAAAGATGATGAGTGGGCTGGAGCACCTCTCCTGTGAAGGCAGGCTGAGAGAGTTGGGAAGGATTATTTACAAGGGCAGGTAGTGATAGAACAAGGAGGAGTGGCTTTAAACTGAAAGAGGATAGGTTTAGACTAGATATCAGGAAGAAACTCTTTACTGTGAGGGTGGTAAGGCACTGGCACAGATTGCCCAGAGAAGCTGTGGATGTCCCATCCCTGAGAGTGTTCAAGGCCAGGTTGGATGGGGTTTTGAACCACCTGGTCTAGTGGAAGGTGTCCCTGCCCGTAACAGGAAGGTTGGAACTAGATCATCTTAGGGTCCCTCCCAAACCCAAACCGTTCTGTGGTTCTATGGAACATGCATTTAAGGGAAAAAAGCCCTCAGCTCAGATGTCTTCCTTGCATGGTATATTTCAAAGAAGAATAAAGCAAACTAAGAGGGAAAATAAATTATCACCGTGTTAGAGTAGAGCAAACAATCTGGACAGACAAAGATACTGTACATGTTTCTACTCTTCATCAGTCTTACTCTGAGCATTTTATTACTTAATTTTCTGATAGTGCCAAACTCACAAATCATAAAAGAACAGATATAAGTACTAAATAATGAATATATGAAAGATAAAAATAATTCATGACAGTCATAGTTCCAAGAGTACCATTCTGTTTATTTTGATACCATCAGAATGTTTTGAAATTGGTTTGGAAATTAGGAGCTCAGCTTTTTGTGTCTTCCTGAATTCACGAGTACTTAGGAATCAGCAAAATGTGTCAACAAAATAAATGACCCTGATGCAGATTGTTTGCATTTCTGCCATGACAGTGTTATCAATATGGTATGCATGCAACGATGGGCTTTTAAAATACTGGGGGATTATCAGCAGTTTCACCTTCCCTCTTTGATAGTGAAAAGAAACTCTTGGTATACATGCTTATCTTACAACTTCAGAGACATTAGAAAAGAAACTGACTTAGTTATTTTCCAGGATGATTATTCAGTATCTCTGGTTTTGTAGGGATTCAAGTTGTGATAATTGATTTAAAATATATATATGTATACTTATATGATGAATTTTTAAAAATTAGCATTTTAAGGAACATTTGTGTTTTAAGGAAATAAATTGGATTTTTCGTATCCGTTTAATGACTTAGGATCTACCTTAGGCTTGGTAATTCACACTTACATAAGCAATAGGGAAAGGAACAGTAAGTGTGAGGTGTAGAGCTTGTGTGCATATTGCACTTTGACTGGGAATTTGTAGAAAGAGTTTAATAGTTTTCAGTAGAGTTTTGTTTCCATCTAACAGATGTAAGCACGTCATCCTGCTACAGGATCTTAAAAAGGCCAAAATTCCTTATTTTCATGCTCTTTATGCTCTCTTGATTTTTACAAAGCAGTCTTATGACAGTGAGTGTGAAATACAAACATGGTTTTGTACTGAATTGTATTCTGAAATCAGCTTCAAGGCTTTTAACTTAAACACAAGAAGATATATACATTCACAACAGCTACTTAAGTTTTAGCACCATTGCATGTGGGAGAAATAAGCCTTTATTTTAACTTTGAAACCCAGATTTCCTAGATTGTAAGCTGGTTCAGCTTCATATGAAATACATCAGAATTTTTTATTTATAAATATATATACCTATATGCATATGTGTCTGTATACACACACAGGTGACAGCTGCTATTTTATGTTGTAAAATTAAAAACAAAAACAAAATTGTAAAAGAATCACATTGTATGTTATGAATCAAAACAACTCTTTTCTTCCTTGTGTTTACATATGGAAACCCTATCCACCTTTTGTCATACTTAATTTATAAGCTTATCCGTTTTATTAAATCAGAGTTTGCTATTTCTAATTTTTAACTCATTTCATACAAGTGTATTTCTTAACTGGACATTCACCACTTTTTTTTTTTTTTTTTTATTTTACTGCTTTATTAATGTGGTTTTCAGTGCCTTGGTTTCATGGTTTTAAACTAGATAAATAACTGATTCTGCATCTCCACCAATCAGTGGAGATGTTCCATGATGGAACACTGGATGTTAGAAATGTTGGAATGGTAGAAAAGTTGGATATGACTAATAGAGAAGCAAACACCAGCGTGTTGCTCTTGCTTTGTACGTGTAAGCTGAATAATTTTTTAATTACCTAACTGCACGGTTTAGGTACATGAAGATAAAAAAGCATTTTGAAGTATTGGGGGATGTGTAAAGAGACAATTCTAATGTTCTTGAAAGATCAAGCATTATTATTCCTATGCTAGTCATCCTATCTATTGTCAGACCTCCCAGCCTCTGAGAGGTGTGACAGTAAGAAGTTTTTGTTACAGAATTTTAACGAGGTCACTATTACATACTCGTCAAAAGCAATGCATGTATCTGTATCAGTTTTCAAGATGGGGAAAAATTAATTCTGAAGTGAAGAGAAAACTCTCAGGGCATCATGGTGTGTTAGTAAGAAAAGGACAGTCCTCAGCTGTACCCAGCAGATGGCATTTTTCCCCCTTATGATATTTAAATATTTTCAAAGATACCGTCTTTGGCTATTTTCATACTTAAAGCCTTTTTTTCCACAAAGTGGTAAAAGATTGCACTGTGAGCAAATATTTATCAGTGGATTATAAATTAAATATAATGTATATCTCTGATTATAGGATAGAGAAGATTGGAATGAGGAGAGTGAAACTGGATAGTGAATTTGATTAATTTTTTTCCCTCTGAAGTCTGCATATCAAAACCGTCATTTGCACAGATGTTTATAGAAGCACTTCACTCTTTTGGTGAATGTTAACGCATCAAATCTCAAATTATAAGTTTCTTAGTCTTTTTACTTAGGAGTACAGAATTCTACATGAAAGTGGATATTTGGTTGTAGGAGATTGCTGGGTGTGTGGAGTACAGCAAAACAGGTAGACTCACAAGTGAATTGGATATCTCTTAATGAAGGCTCTGAACTGTTATGTCCCCTCCAGAAGGGGAAATTTGCTACGGATGTGGTTAACTCTTCTCAACTCATGCATCAGTAACACTTCTGACTTATTGATTTGTGATTAAAATGACCTTTACACAGTTCTGATTCAGGACTCACTGTTGATTGTTCTGCTCTTATTCAAGAAAAGAAGCAGAAATGGCTCTCATGTCTTACTGAGCAGGATGTTTGCACTTGGTTTCTGCACAATACTCACTTTGATAAAAATCTTCACACATTACTTATGTGTTAAGAAAATTGTGTTTCAAAAGATGAATTCTGTATCATGATAAACTAGAATAATGTTTTGGTTTTAGAATAGACAATGGTACAACAAGCAAATGCTTTCTTCCACGCAAGATAGGTCATAAATACAGCTTGTTTTAATAGCAGAAGTATTAAACTTCAGTTCTTTGAATTATGTCACCAAAATGAGATATTCAAAACTGATCATTTTTCTCTTTTATTCAGCCATATAATAAGATATGATGAATGGTTTCTGCATGGGGATAATTTCTCTGTTGTTTACCTTAGTTTCTCTCTCATATTAAAAATAAGAGGAAGCTATTGCACAGTTAATTTTTTTCATATCTCGTATGCCAGTTATTTCTTCTTAATATTCAGATACATGCAACATGGAGGAATTTTCCATGTGTCTTCTGAAGATGATATCATGCCTTTTTCAGAGATAAAGCTAAGATTCTTTGATGTTATTTGGCTGGCAAATTTTTGTGGTTTGATAAAGCCTCTATTGTCAAGGCATGCCTTTGTCCAGACTGTGGCAATAGGAGTGTCCAGTGTTTTACACTTGTAAAACACTTTCATTTGAGTAAAAAAAAACCCACAGCATGGAGTGTACCAATTACTTAAAAACGTAGAGTGTTGACAGGTTTACTGGACAAGCTTGAGGAAGAGGTGTGAACCCTAACAACTGCAGAAAAGAACTAATATTGAAGTTATACAGCACTGTGTGTTCTGCTGCTTTCTGCTGTACAGACTGAGGATCATTCATTTCCCAAAGGATTTTATACAACATGTGGTCCAAATTTTTGTGTTTGTTGCTGAAAGCTCTGTTATGAAACTGGTGACTCTTTTAAAATGGAAGTTTCATACAGAAAGGTTTTTAAACAATCCAGAAATGCATAAGATAAAGATGCTATAGATGTAGACTTTGCAAAGTTGCTTCTCTTTTGCATTTTTTTACCAAGTAAATATTTAAACAGTGCAATCTAGTACTTACTCTTGTTTAATGCAGAAAATATATCTCTACTATTGCTCAACCTGAATTACTCCTTTGATTCACTCAGTTTGAATTCATGTCAATTTATTGCAAGACAAAGTGCATAGAAGATGTTTTTGATGGAAAAACTGGTATGGATATGACAAAAGGGCAAGAATCTGGTAGTTATTTAAGCTTAATTCCTCCGATATAATAGCTTTCTATTTTTAACTTACAAAAAATGAAATGGGTTTCTGAGGTTCTAAACCAACAACTCCGTCAACAGAGAAGTTGGCAGGTTTGTTTGGGTTTTTACGATGAAGTCTCATCCTTAAGTTTAATCAACAAGGGGACTTGAAAAGACAGATATACAGAAGTTATGGAATGATGTTAGCAGTGGGAAAGATAAGTTGAAGGAAGAAGTTGAAGTTGAAGTCTAGATAACTTCCTCCTCTACCCTCATTTTAGATAATCTGTAATTTATTTATTGCTAGCTATGGCAGCTTTCTACTCAAGTTTGATATATAAACAAAATTGACAACAAAAACACTCTTGACCCCCATAACTTTGAGTTTCTGTACATGCCAACCAGTTTTCTGTATAAGCAAGACCACTGATAAGCTTAGAGAAAGGTGGGTTTTATTAAAAACCTATGAATGGAGAAAGGATAACATATAGTGAGAATAACTGTCATTTCAACTGCAGTGAAAACAGACTAGCTTGGACCTACAGAACTGGCTGGGATATTGGGGCAATTGCAGAAAATCTGTTTGTGGCATGTGGGCAAGCTTGAGAAAGGTGAGAGATGCGAAATTTTTTGTTACCCAGAAGCTCTCAAGGGGAAGATTGCACACTCTTTTCTCCCTCAGATTAGTTTAGCCAGGGTATCTTCATAAAACGTTAATAATGATCAAGAATTCTCTAACTTGTCTAAAAACACTTCTTCTTGTATTCTGGTCCTAAGGAAAACACTTCACTTTTCCTTTCTCTTAGTTTTTGAATGTCAGATACAATAATTAAATTCTGTCTTAACTCTAAGTGATTTATACCAGAATGAAATGCCTGTTTGCTATTTGATAATAAATTTTCTCTGCCATAATAACAAGGTGGTGTTGAAAGTAGCTTCAAAAATGGAAAGGCCTATTTAATTTTTAAACAAATAAAGGATTCCTGTGAAGGAACAATTGAAATTTGATTTTGCAGCATTTGTATTAATTGTTGTCTTATAGATCTTTTTCTACTGTTTCAGGAAGGTGTGTGCATATAAAGTTAACCCAGAGTTAATTCTTTTTCTGTGCATGCATCAATCATGGTTAAGTCTTCTTCCAGTGTAGGTGTTGAATGTGAAAAATTAAAGCAATATTCTGAATTTGAAATGAAATATTTAGACCAAAAAGAAGTAGAATTGCAGAAACTGTCAATGTAATCCTATTGTCACTAATCTGTGCATGTAAAATGTAGCAGAGGAATGGCCCAAAGAAATTGAATTCCTCCAAATAGAGTTGTTCCCAGGAGCTTTGCTGGGACAGGTAGACCCAGAGCACAGATCTGTAGTAACTGAGTAAACAATAACTTTGACCACTCCCAAATTTCTTTTAAGAAACAAGATTGTAAGAGAAGATACAAGACACTCAGCTGTTGGGTTTCCTAGCTGGTATAAAATTTGACAGGAGGGATATGTTAAAATGTAGGTTCCGCGTTATCTGTTACGGTAATATGTGCTCTACCAGTTTGCCCTTTTCTCTCTTCCCTCTCTTCTTATTTCTGTGTTACTATTCCCAGATAGATTCAATTTTGTGTTCCTGCTCAAATTTTATTTATTCTGCCTTACTTCTCTCACCCATATTTGCATGTGAGTCTTCAGGGTTGGTTTCCCAGTAAAGGTGATTATTTTTTATTTGCTATCAGTCACTACTCCAGAGTGATTAAAGTCCCAGTTAAAATGCATAGAATTTCCATGAAATAGCTGAAATCGCATTCCTGTATGCTGATTGATACATTTTTCTCTTTGATGGTCTGAAGATGTAGCTGAGACTGGGTATATAGGAAAAGGCAATAGCTTATGTTATTTTGTTGTGCTTATCATATAGATATTAAAAATATAGCCAAATTTTGAAACATCAAAGTCTTTATTCATACTTGAGATTAACTTGCATGCCCCCATCCTTGTTTTTTCCTGACTCTATCACTTAGTCTAAGGAAACATACTGCTTTTTCTTAGAGACTTTGTCCTACGTTAAATAAGACCTGAATTAAGTTCAGAGATTTTAAAATGCACAAAGTGATTTTTTTTTCCTGTAATACCTGTAATTAATTGCAGTTAGCTTACTTTAAAAGGCTTATCCGTGCAGGTAGCTTATAAAACCTCCATGAGGATTTTCTGCTTGGAAAATCAAAATATGCCGAACCATGTTGCACTAATTTTTTTTAAGCAGGCTTTTTTTGGCAAGTGTAAATTATAGTCCAGGAAAACATGCAAAATTGCTTGCAGTAAAAAATGATGTCTTGAAGGCATATTGCAAAATGGAAAAAACCCCTGCTCTACTGTACATTTGTTAATTAATAACTTAATAATTTATGTTACATAAATCTTCTCAGAAAGAGATGAAAGAACAGACAGAGCAGGTCCTGATACCAGTTAAATCAGTAGTAGTTATCACGCAGGGTCTAGAAGTAACTAGTTTTCTGTCCTATGCAGTTTGCATTTGATCATAATTGCTCTTTCACTTGTGCCCTATGTAATAAAAATTCATCATTCAGGACAGTAAATTAAAAGATGCTCTCTTTCTGTAATAATAATACATCAATTTTTATGAACAATCCAATTTTTTTTTCTCACAGTTTATAAAAAAGATACATTTTTTCAAGTTGCTCATCATGCAGGTTTCAGCTTTTAGACCTTATAGACTGTGTGACAAAATAGATTAATAATTTTAAATAAAGTCTAAAAAGCTGGCATTGGAAAAGAAGAATACAGATTAGCATATGAGGAGCTTGCAATATGGTTATATGTGATGAAAAATTTTGTAGAAGCAGCTCCTTAAGAGAGGTGATGCTTCCTGGTCCTCTTCCCCAACCCTCAGCAGGGAAGTGGGTCTGGCTGCTTGGGACTTCTTGGGGTGTTAGTGAACTTGGATGTGACCATACTCCAAGTGCCTGGGAAGATGGAGCTTGACTAGTGCCCTGTGTGTTTTTAGTCACTGCCTCGGGTTTATGTTGGTGTGGAGATCACAGCTGTTCAGGAGAAACTGGAACAGTAGTTGTCAACCTGGGAGCTGTTGCTGTGAAGCAAATGCCATGTGTGGAGCAGAGGCATCACAGACGGGGTTTTTTTGTTCCTAATCCTGTCTGCCTCTTGTTTCTTAGCACTGTCCAAGCTTCTATCATCCCACTGCATTCCCACTCCCCTCCTGGTGGCTCTGACAAAAGGATGCTTCCCCTCTAAATTTGGGAATCTGGGTAAATGTTGATAAAGTTCAGAGAAAAAAGAAGGGAGAAAGAAGGAATTTGTTGGAGTGAGATAGCCAGCTTAAAAAGTCTGTACAAAACAAAACCAAAGGGCAGCTGAGCATTAGAGCCAGAAATAGAGGAAAGACAGAGAAACGGAGAAAGGGGTTACCAGAGGAGATGTGGCAGTTCTGAAGTGAGGCTGAGTACCCTGATAGCAGAGCAGTGATTTCCCTTATAGAGAAAGGAGCCTTATGAGTAAGGATACAGATTTTTTTTATTTTTTTTTTTAAAGCAGACACACCAAAAAGACAGGACAGTTTTCCTGCGAATGCCTTCCAGATTACAGATGCAGTAATTGGTATTACAGTGTTGGTAGTTGGTATTACAAGATGATAGTGCTTTCTTTTGTCACATCCAGGAAAGTACTTCAGCTGCATTTCTTAATACTTCAGAAGCAGAATACTACTTTTGTGTCTGTTACTACTGAAGGATTTCTGTAAAAGAAATTTTATTTACAAGTTTGTGTAATGAATATGCTGAGGGATTTAATTTTATAATGAATAGAGAAGCTAAGTCTTGCACCATCCATTCAGGTTTCAGTAATGAGAGCTGAAGCATTCAATAGAGTTCTTGACGTCTCTGACAGCCTTCCTACCTTATTTTGGGTGGTAGGTTTGTTTGTAGCAGATGGCTGTTCATGCATTCTGCTGGTGGCACTTGTGTCTGGATAGAGTGGCAGCTGGGTGCATATCCTAATTCCAGACAAACAATTCGTTTTTCATTGCAGGCTTCACCTTGGGATTGTGATCTGCATAGTCCCCCATGAACCCATACCTAAATTGTTTGTAGACTGTAATTCAATATTTTCTCTGGTTGTGCATAATTAATTAATAAAGTATTTATTTTGAATAAATGATTAAAGTGGTGTGGAGAAACAGGAAGGAAAATAAATCGGTTGGAGTGGTCTGGCAGTGTGCGTACATATGGCTAAGGGTGCTCTTTCATGATGCCTTCCCATGGGAGATCTTTATTAAGAAGATGAGAATTTTCATGCTGATTATATCTCTGATCCATGTAGACAAGTGAATTTTATATTCTCTACTGCTTTATTTTAAGGGGAAATTTCTAGTTTCCAGATATTTTTATTATACACATGCACGTTCAATCCCTGTTTCTCTTGCTCACCAGGGCAGCATCACTGAGCTCCAGTCTAATTGTGTGTTTAGTTATTAAGTATTTATTAGATTTGAATTCTCACTCCATTGGCATAACTCAGTAACTCATTGTTCTTTTGTTACAAGAAATTAAATACAGGTCACCTGATCAATCTTTGGTTTGCCCTGCATTGTCAAAAGGATACTGGTACCAACTGATTTACTCGGGGTACCCACGAGGTCTTGCCACCAGTGGTGCGGCATGCAGGGCATTGGGAAAAACAGGAAACTGTTTGAGCATCTGTGCTGACAAATGAAGGCCAGAGTGGGGGAAATTATAGCCAGATGAGATCACCCCATCATAGCTTCCCTGCCAGTTCTTTGTCATGGTTTTTTCAGTGGTAATAACCTCTGTTAAAATTGCTGAATATTTAAATTTGCAGCTCTGCTTGGGTGGTTTAGAATAGTTGTGCAGGACAGAAGTTTGGGGGTTTGGGGTTTTTTTTGTGGGTTTTGTGTTTGTTTGGGTTTTTTCTTTGTTTGGTTGTTGGATTTTTGTGGGGTTTTTGTTGTTGTTTTGGTTTGGTTTTTTTTAATTAGAAAGACCAAGGACAAAGGAATGACAAAACCACATGTGGAAAGAAAGTTCAGCCTTTAAAATGTTAGGAAATGACAGAGTTCTAGTTGCCAGGGTCATACACGCTATAATACATTGATTAATTAAATGGTGTAAGTACTTTTCCCTCATTCATACACAAAAGAGCACGTATCTTTCACCACAGAGGAAAGTAATGCTGAGGTTGTATGGATGTTTCTAAAAATGATATCAGCTTCCTTTCTAAGTGATAAACTTTGTAATCTAGCTAAAGTTGCCAGCCATTGCTTCATAACTTGCTTCATCAGCAGACTTTCTCTGTTCATGGCTTTTTCTGATTACTAATAAATATATTAAACAGTCTCTTACATAAATTGAGTAGTCACTTGGCCTTTGCCAAGATGAAAACTGACCATTTATTCTGCCTGCCCCGTCTCTTAATCAGGGTTCAATCCATAACAATAAGTAGTGTCTTCCATATAAAAGTACTTACTGCCTAGTTTTATGGGGTTTTTTTAATAAATTACTGTGGGAGACTGTAACAGAAGCCTTTTGGCAATCTGAATCGATTATGTCAGTGTGGTGCCCCTCCTGTCCCCCATTAGTTTTTAAGCACTCTTTCATTAAAATGATCAAAAGAGAGGCAGATGCAGCCACAGTGTGAGTGCAGAGGATGTGCAACCTCCTAAGTAGCACTGCCTTGCGTGGCCAAGGTAGGCATGCTGAACAATGCTGTGCTAAAGGGTAGGACTCTGAGAAGTTTTAAGAAATTACCCTATTTGGGTGTTAAAGATTGACTTGGTTTTTGGTTTTTGGGGTTTTTTGATAGCAATTCAGACCCTCCATATTAGGAAACATCAGAAATCTTCGATATGTTGCATCAGGGTTTGATGTTCTTTTTCACCTTAATTATCAATATACCCCAGAACTTTTCTTTTAGTACCTCTATTTCTTCAGGCATTTCATTTTGGTAACTAAAAATCCCATGCCTAGATGCCTTTATTTTTAGAGTGGACACAAACAAATCCACTAGCTTTTTAGCAATCTCTCTGTCTTTCTTATTTGCCTCCTGTATTTCCACATGATCAAGTGAATCTATTGAATGATTTTTTTCCCAGTTTTCTACTTGGATATGCTTGAGATTTTTTTTTTTTTTGCCGTTATCTCATTTATTTCCTCTATATCTTATTAGTTAGAAATCTGCTTTTCTTAAGTAACTCCTGAGACACTGAAAATGTCTTTGTTTTGACTTCAAAATACAGGTAATGAGACTTCTTATTTTATTGAAGTCTCTAGATACAAAGCTTCAAATTATGGTGTCAATTCTTCACTTAATTCTGGTAGTTGAATTTGTTGATATTGTTGGTGTCTGTTACATTTTAAAAGATGGCTAAGGTGAAAGGGCCTATGGGGTCTTAGATTATAATGTGTATTTATAATGTTCCAGTGAGTCCAGAGCTGTGTGAGTGCTCTTGCTTTGTGATACATGGAAGGGACTGGGCAGAGTTACAGCACAGCCTGTGTCTGGCAGGTCTTTCAGCAAATTGGGAATAATTCCTAACTCCTGTCCCATATTTCAGTGAGCAGAAAGGGATGATATTCAGAAAGAAAAATTGACGTTTACTATTAGAAATAGATTCCAATAGTGAAATCTCTTGAACTATGTAATAATCTCTCAAAGGAAAAGTCAAGCAGCCTCGTTTTCCAGATAATTTATGACCAGCCTGGCCAAATTGCTCATTATACTACAGGGAGTAATATTCCATTGGTGGAGGAATGGGCACGATTATTTAATGGGTACTTTTTGTTTCTTACTTTTCTTACTTACTTTTCCTTTCAGTTTTTTATGGATAGGTCTAATGTAAATGTAGTCAAAATGCTGCTTTATGTGATTTGCCTGTAGGACAAAGCTACAGAGGCTTTGGACAAACTTTAAAATATTATCAGCACTAGACATAAAGGCAGCAAACAAAAAGAAGTGCTTTTTGGAAACATCTGTGATTTCATTTATCAAGTGCAAGAGTGTGTCTTGAAAAAACCTCCCTGTCTCTAGGGAAGTGTATATGTACAAACTCTCTCCCTGCCCCCAAAAAACCAACATAACCGCTGAACATTTTTTCAAAAAATAACACAAACCCTGCTAACTCAAAGTAAACCTTGATATTGGTCAGTTTATTCTTTTTGACAGTCTAGAATTGCTTGCAGACCATTACCGTATATATGAGGTCATTTCAGTTTGCAGTTTCAAGCCCTGTAAATGTAATTTTTGTTTGATTTGGTGTATAACCGTGGTGACGTTATTCAGTGGAACTATGTCTTTCAGGGATCAGTTACTTCCTAGATTCCCATTATCAATAGTCAATGACAGATAGTGATTTACTGTAGGGAGTGAGGTAGTGCACTGAAGCCTTTCAAGGATCAGACATAGGAGGTTGAAGGGCAATTAGCACATAACATTGGTATTTTTGCCTGAGCTGCATGTGCTGGAAAGCACCATGCTTATTAATATGGCTGATGGAACACACTGTTGGAGTACTATTGTTGGAAGGTAGAGGGTGTTAAATTCAAACTGTAGTTTGTGCTATCTATTGCATTTTTCTTTGTGAATATTACTTAGAATACATTTTTATGTTAATTGCTGTCACCATTAACTTGACATGGACTATTCTGCAAATTCAGAATCATGGAATGAAAGGTGTTTGCTTACATTTCTGTGTGGCTGTTTATTGCAGAGATGAATTTAGCACGTTAAAACTGTTTACAGTGTCTTTTTTGCTTTTTAATGTATTGTTTCCCAACCTTTTTCCCCTCATGTTCAAACCCAGGGCTTTTCGCATCTTTACTATTTAACCAGCCGTGCATAATATCTCTTCCCTCATAACTTTTTTCAATTTGTGCTCTACTTTGAGGAATAATGTCGTAAATCACACATTCAGTCTATTTACTTACTCTTTACTAACATAATTATGCTAGAATAGCTTATATTTATCCATGAAAAAAGTTTTCTTGCTTGCTTGATGAATAAGAAATTTTGTTAGAATACTTTCATAGCCTGAAAAAGTGGTTTGACAAATGCAGTGTGGAAAGCAGGAGACAGCTCTTCTGTCTTGCCTGGGAAGCCCCTGTGTTGCCATTGTCTGTGTTCTGTGTGCAGGGTTCACTGCTGCTTCTGTGAACTGTCAAGTTCTTTGACTCTTTGTACTTCTAGAACAAAATGAAATATATGTTGTTGGCAGAGCATATATGTATGTCAGTTTACATTTACAAGCCCTGTTCTTAACCTTTTTCTGGAACTTGTTGGGTCCTTTTATATAGTTTTATATATTATGAAATAATAGCTAGTGTATTATTTTCACTATCTTACTCTTATCTTACAATAGTCAGTGAATTAAATTAATGAAATAATTATTGATCTTGAAAAAATGGAATATAAGTTAATTCTTTTGACCCTAACATAATTTTTTATAATTCTCTATTTATGCTTTTCTGATTTTCTTCTTTTCATAGTCCTAGAAAACACATAATTAGAACTTTAAAGCAGTGGGGAATGATTATTATAAGCAAGATCTAGCAGTCATTTCTGCCTGAAATACAAATGCATCCAGAGTGATTTTTAGAGACAGTTAAAAGCACGTACAGAGCGTATCAGTGGAAGTATTTCTATGTGCTTATTACACAAAAGGTGTATTTTAAATGAAACATAAAAACATTCAGACCATAACTAATATTAATCCCTATTATAAAGCTATTTTAAATGTGGAAGTTTAGAATGTGAGTGTGATCACAGAGATTTTCCTAAAATTATCCTGACTCCAGTTTATACTTAAAATGGTGTGTGTTCCTTTTTTTTTGCCTTAATCAGCTGCTAATGTGTATTCTGAGGTGTTCTTAGCAATAAAGATGCAGCTGTGCACATGGGTCAGTAGCCCCGCTGAGTGCCAAGACTTTTTTTCTTTCCATTTTGCTTCACAGCTATTCCACACTTGAGACACATCTTCTCCACATTGAAATCTTTTCACCAGCAACCTCTGTGAAGACTGCAAATCTACCCACAGCATATGAAGGATAAAGTTCTTAGATCACTTCTCAGCACCATTGTAGCTGCTATTTGCTGCTTCTGACTGTGAAGTGGAAATAATCCATGTATCTTAATCCCTGTATCCCAAAATACTACCAGTTATTTTATGATAAATTGTCATCAGTTCTGGGATTTTGTGAGCATTCTTGTCGAAATTTAAGGAAGGAGTTACAGGCTCTGTTTCGTAAGGGTAGTGAATAACTTGAAGCAGTGCTGTTGGAAGCTCTGGGTGCCTACCACTGCCTGTTACAGGGCAGCGTTCCTCCTGAGAAACCAGGTACCTCAAACCTATTTGCCTGTTCATTGGTCATTGTTTTCCTTTGGCACGTGGCACCTTTCCAGTGCCAATTACCTTAACTCTTTTCAGCCATTCTACTGCACACACTGCATTTTTCTTGCCATATTGCCTACTTTGCAAGCCTGTCTGGCCTCTGTGCTGTTGGCTAGAGCTGCGAGTCTCAGTCTGTGTTCCTGCACAATGTGCTGCCAGTCTTGCAACAGAGCAAGCGCAGGAGCTGCTGCCTCGCACAGGAGCAAGTTACTGCGTTCAGCTAATCTGCAGTAACCTGCTCCTGTGAGAGGTAGCGGCTCCTGGCTCCACCCTGCTTCTTTATTCCGTACATGCTCCTTTCTGGAAACCTTCTTCTGTAATCTACACAGCAGCACTAGGATCCAGGTAGCCTAGAGGGAAACTCACAACTGATTTGTGTATGAACTGCTCAGAAGTTAATGTTTTCAGCTCTAGTTTGCATGGCCCTGTTTGATAACCTGAATGGACCTCAAAGGCAGTCTGTGAATTTGAAGGGGTGAGCATTTGGGGTGCAGATCAAGCTGCAGTGGTGTCCTCAAGATATACCTCCCAACAAATGCCGAGGAACTATTTGATGCCTGTTTTCTGCCTTCCCAAAATACTACTTAATGGCTGGAGCATTGGTGTGTTGATGAGCACTACCTGAATCTTTGTCAATATTATCTTGAAATGACAGAATGGTTTGGATTGGAAGGGACCTTAAAGATCATCTAGTTCCAACCCTCCTGCCATGGGCAGAAACACTTTCCACTAGACCAGGTGGCTCAAAATTCCATCCAGTCTGTCCTTGAATACTTCAAGGGATGGGGCACCCACAACTTCTCTGGGCAACCTGTTCAGTGCCTTGCCACCCTCACAGCAAAGAATTTTTCCCTAATATTTAATTTAAACCTGCCTTCTTTCAATTTAAAGCCATTCCCCCTTGTCCTGTCACTTGCCCTTGTAAAAGTCCGTCTCCACTGCTCTTGTTGCCTCCTCTGTTTTAGGTACTGGAAGGGTAATTCACCTTCATCTTAACAGACATGTGAGTTACTAGGAACAGACCGTGTGTGGAGAAGAGGAAATTATTCAGCTTCTTTGAAATTTACTATTCTAATAAAGTCCATAGCCAGGGGTAACTCCGTGGCCAAAGGCGATAGGAAGGAGGCAGTGGTACTGGGAATGTCCCAGGCCCCAGACAAGGTTGGCTGTGCTCAGGGAGGATGAATTCTGTGATAAATCGGTTTCTGCTGCTCCCATTCCCTAATCCAGTATTCTATTCCAGCCCAGAGTTCTGCCCCAGTGCTTTCCTTTGTCACTCCTTTATACTTTTCTCATTGTGTTCCGCATTCCCTGCCATCTCACAGTGCCTTATTCCAAGATTGCTTTTACCCAAGTTCTTAGTTCTATCCTGTGTTATTTTGCCTTAACCACCCTCACATTACTGTGGCCACCACACTTTTTGGAACACTGTGTCTGACCATGCTCACTCCTATGGTCAACTTCTCCCACAAGCAGCAGTGCTTGGCTCCTGCAGCTTTGATTTTGAAAACGCTGAGTACACTTCCATCCCAGAAAAGACCAAATCTGGAGAAATTTAATGCTAACTATATGGCAGTATTTTCTTGGTGCTGGAAAGGCCCCTAGGACCTTAATATTACATTGGCAAAACTCTGAAATGGTTCATCCTGACACTTTTTGGGTTTTTATGCAGTTTCCATGAAATATAACAGTACTGGCCTAGTAAGCACATTGGGCTAGAAGTCTGCTCGCAGGTGTATAGGACAGAAATGTGTAATGTTACATATAGAAAGCACATCTTAAAGAACTTCTTGGAGTGATATTTCTTTCCTTCTATTTACAAGAAAAAAATGGGAATTGTACTGATAATGCATTGAATGGAAGGGACTACAAATAAAATACATGGCAATCAAGCTAGGCAATTTTGTATATTGCTATATATTTTTAAGTAAATATATGTACTGAAGTGCCAGGAGGCATTTGCATTTTTAAGAATTGTTTCTCATAATTTTAAAGTAATTATTTGAAGTAAAATTCAAAGATGATAATTCTACTGTGAAACTCACCACTGTTTCGTAGTCTAGTATTGATTTTGACAAACTACAAGTGATGTCTAGCTGGTAGTAGTGCTGATGGTGTTTCAAGAAGAGAATTGTTCAAATGTGAAATTAAGTAAGAAATAGAAGACTGATGTTTTAAAAGACAAGATTGGCATATAAGTGCTTATAATCAAACCTACTTACCATTGGGAAGTCTTTAAAGGCAAAGGATTATTAGTTCAGAACATTAGGAGGGATTTCTCTATCAATTTAGACACATTGAAGTTTATGGTATAAAGTTAATTTCAGGTACTTAAAAATACAGCCTTGTGTTGATATAGAGAAGAACTCCAAAACCAGCCATGTATAATTCGAACTTTCTGAGAGGCATATCTTAGTGGTCATTTAGAAGTCAGTTGTGCTGAGTTCTGTGAGTGAGATGGAGTTTGGTACATACTCCTCTGTCTCTCCTCTGTGCTTGATGGCATGTGGCTCTTTGACACTGCCACTGGTGGCTGCTGAGGGGCTACACTCTTGCAGTAGTTTGGCTTATCCTGAGCCTCAGCAGTGACTCTTGAAACAGCCTGCTTACCTCTCCAGACTCTTCTGTGTGGCCTCAGTCTCTGAAATACAGAGATTATGCCCATAAGAAAGATCCTGAGTAAAAGAGTTTATACTAGTGATGAGATTTGTAATTTTTTAATTGCTCAGACCATTTAGGGGCAGAAAACCAGAGTATTTCAGGACATTAAATTATGATCATATTGGGATGCTCATTTCAACCATGCTGAGTTCTTATATGAAAACTGACTGGTTTTGCATGTTGGTGATATAATTTTGAATTTCATAACTCAAGAGGAATGTATAAACTAGAGAAACACAGAATGCAGCCTTTTATTTAAGCAAAGGAGAGCTACAAATAACTCTATCCCTACAAATTTTGCTTACACTGCATTGAATTAACATTGCTTTTTTGAAGTGCCATGTAAATACAAATAAAAAGTTACATATAAAATATTTAACCAAGGCAGTAAAAGGTGAATAAATAGTAATCAGCTTGTACTGTATCAGTATCAGTCTGATTAAGGAAGCGAATTCTTGCAGTTCATTTGGAGCGTACATCAGTGATAGCAAGTTAAACAGTGTAGGCAACTGGGTAGTCTCCTGGAAAGACAAGTCTTAAGGCTCCCTGGATGTTCATTACTTCTAACTAAAGCCATCCAAAGACTTAGGTATTTAATGGTCCTATGTTTTTATCTGGTAAAGGAACATGAAGAATAACCGTGTGGGAATAATCACACTGTATGTTTTCTCTTCTTAAGGTCCCTTACTAGAAATACAGCTAGTGGATTTTTTTATTTTTCTTTTCTGCCTTATAATAATTATGTGCAGTTCTTTTTAAGAATACTTCTTTGCTTTAAGATGCCTCTCTCTGACATGTGGTGACATACCTTGAATCTTTTTTACAGAGTCTCTTTAACCCTTTTTCACTAATTACCTCCCATATATTTCTTTCCATTTAGAAAACCATTTAATATTTTCATATTTTGTGTTATAGTCCTAGGAGAAGGTTTGGTCAATGTGCTGGATATTCCAATTCCAGACACCTGAGTTCAGAATAAATTTGACTTATTTTGACTGAAAATAAGTTTGATGTGCTTATCCTGACTTATATACTTATATATACTGCAGAACCATTGCAAAACAGTACAAGTCTTCCTGATTTAGTCCAGCACACTGATGGGCAAAGGGAGAAAGCCATTTGCCTGTCTGTACTGTGGCTGATCTGGTTTGATACTTACTGTTCTTTCCTTCCTTAGAGTATTTCTGTAAGTGTCCTGGAAATTTTTGTATACCATGCCTAATTACAGAAGGGTTTTTTGAAGATGATAGTTCAACACCTCTTCTTACTTATTTTATGTATGTGAATGTTTTGACTTTGTCTGGAGGGAATGACTAATGGGCCTTTGCTTAGCAAGAGGAAAATTGCAATGGTCCAGTTGGAACAGTGCAGTGCTCTCCTACCCTTTCTGCTGGCCAGTGATGTTCTTGTCAATCTGTTTGTAACAGCAATGCCCTAAAGCTCCTCTGGGATTTGGAGTTTGTGTACTGATAGCATTGGCTTGCACGGTATCTGCAGAAATCAAATTCTTTTCCAGAAGTATCAACAGTCAGTTGAGTCAACTTATCCCACTGTCCCTCTGGATCTTGGTGGTGTATGCAGTGACTTTATGGAGTTGAAGAGAACAGCAGGCACAGGCTGTATCTGGGGCTGTTTTTATTTAGCAAGCTGTTAGACAATATTGCAGAGATTCTATGTTATTTCTCTGCTTATAGTGATGTCCTTTTTGTTTTACTGTATAAACTTTTACGTGTCCTAATCTGTTTTAGCACTTGGGCCTACTCTCTGATTGGGTGTTCACTAGTCTTTTTCTCTTGCGGTCTCTTTGTCTCTAATGGTCTCTAATAAACAGAAGAAGCACATGCCTGCTATTCTTCCATGTTACTGGGTGACATCCATCACAAGGAAGCCTGTGAAATGATTTTATTTAGGAGCTGCTTGCACTGTAAACATAAATTACTCGTGTGCATCCGTCTTTAAGTCACATCTTTCATTTTTTGTAGTAGTTCAAAAAAGGTTGTGTAATCAGATTTGCAAAGGTAGCTCTTGCTGTCGTGATGAAGCTTGTTACCCTGCTAGGGTTTGGTAACAACTACTGGAGATGCAGAAAAAAACTTATGGATGTAAAGTGATATCTTAAAAGATTTTTTTCATTTTTTTAGGCTACTCACCCAGAATGTTGGTCTTCTTTATGTTGGAAACTTTGACAGACCTTTTGCACAAATTAAGGTATGATTAATAAGCTGGGGGGGAGATCGCTATTTCAGTGTATGATTTAGAAAACTTCAGGCTTCAAGTTATCAATATGGCTTCAAGAAAAATAATGGGAAATAGTGCTTCTTTGGTTATGTTTACCATATTCTGGATTTGCTTTTAGTTTAATCTGTGCACTTAACTTGTCAAAGAAGTTTAGTTTTTCTTATCATATTTGATTAATTTTGACTCTGGTTTAATTATCAGAAGGTTGTCTTGTCAGAGACATTTCAAAACAAAGCCACTTTTGGAGCCCTGTAATTCTTTAAGTGATCCTTGACAGGGAAGACACTACAGTAAAAAGCACAGATTGTTTTCCCAGTATTATTAGATTTATTATGAAAGACTCATACAATTGCTGGAAAATCATTTGTCTTTTATGACTTATTGTTTCTTTTCCTTCAGTAGTACTATAATGGTTTCGTGTTTCTAATTGCCAGTTGCTAATTAATTATTGTCATGTCACTTACAAACAAAAATGTTTTGTAAGAATATATGGACTGATGCTGATGAGTTTCATGTGTATTTTGTTAGAACAAAGAGAGGGAGGCATTAGCATGTCAGTCATTACACTGGGATGTGGAAATGTGGTATCTGTTTTAGAATGCTGAAATGTTCCCATCTCCCAGATGATACCTGTAATTACTACATATTCTGCGCTCTTGGCTGCACTGTTCCCTCCATCATGTGCATATGCTTGTGCCTCTCAGAATTTTAAAAGCCTTGGTTTTGTTTTACATCAAAATGAAACTTAATTTCTGAAACTCAGATGTGCTCCTTTACCATCCCTAATTATGTTATGAAATAACAGTACTCCAGCCATATCTAACAAATACTTTTTATAGCTTAAACCTTGATATTGTATTAAAATTACTTTAAAATAACAAATGCATGCTTTTCATCTTCCCATTTCCCTTTCTTTCAGCTTCCCAGTTCCTACATGTGTATTATTCAGTTTGTCTAAAAATCAAACAATTTAAATGTTTCTTTTATGAAACGTATTGCCAGAAGTTTCATCAAAAATATGATTGTATATTTTTGGTGATAACTCTTCAGAATAGTGCTTCTTTAAAAGCTTTCTTAAAGTTCTTGAGCTGTTCTCCTGTTCCAAATGAGGCCCATTTCTGCCTGCTCCATCCACTTCTAAGAATAATAAGCAGCAAAACGGGAGGTTTTCCGTATAGCTGGGAAGAATTTAAGTTTACTGGGTGTGTGTGAGATAGAAGAGGTGAATACTGCACTCACTTTCAGCCGCCTGCAGTGAGCAGTGGTGCCCCTCCTATCCCTGCAGCCAGGGAGAGGCCCTTCTGCTCACAGGACAGTTGCACTGCAGGTGCTGTGCAGGATCAAACTGCAGTTTCCTGCAATTTGCATGCAGGGTCTTCTCTGCTGGAAGTTATATTTGCATCCTGTTGCTTAGTAGACTCAGTTGGACTTCCCTTCCTGAGTGTGCCTAAGGGACTTTCCACTAAATTTTCAACATACAAATCCATACTGTCACAAGATATTTTATTTTAAATCTGTTGCCCAATAGTTCTTTTTGGTTTAACCTAGGCCCTATGTCAAGAGAACTGGTGAAAAGTCTTTTACCTTCTCCTCCACATTACCCCAGTCTTGCATCTTTCATACTACAGAAACTTAATCTATTTAATTGCTCTCTGCATCCAACCATTCTGTATCTCCAATCAGTACCCCTATTGTTTTGGTCTACATACCCTTTTGTATTTCTATTGATGCCTTTTTTAGGGTAGGAGATGGCACAGTGTTGAAGATATGGGCACAATAGCATTACATTGATATGTTTGAATAAACCAAATTTGAATAAGATAATTCTGTGAGTCGTAGTCTATAAAACATAACTTTTATTTTTGGAGCTACAGGCGTATATATGAGTGAATGTATGTTTGCACACTGTTGCTTTGCTTTGCTTCTGATGCTAAAGGCAATGCTGAAGTGGCAAACTGTCTTGTTTGTATTATTAATTTCAGCTGGGAAATGGCATATAGTTGACAAAAGCAAAAACCTTACGAAATTGAGGGTCCTATCTGATTTCTTGAGATTCTAGTTGTCTGCATGGCAGCAGGAGGAACTGGTGTAGGGTGATGGGGTCACAATATCATAGAGATCTTCAACACCAAAAAGAAAGGGAGTATTAATTCACATTGAGAGCTAGTGCTTGGAAAAGGAGCTTATGTAGTCTGAAGATATACAGTGGTCTTTCGTAACTGTTGGCACAAGTTTCTTTCATTCTTCCCCCAACAGTTCTTCAAGTCTTCAAAGCATTTCTTTCATTCTTCCTCCAGCAGCTCTTCAGGTCTTTAGTACGCATTTGCCAATGATTCCACCAGTTAAAAGACAGCTGAACCACAGATTGTCTTGGAATATATATAAGGCAGAGTCTTTATAACCTTTTAGCTGAGCTATGCTTTTACACACTGTGTGATGGATTGATCTCTCTCGTTATATAAATTACCCACTCATGTTCATTTGCAAACATCCCAGGTATTACATATTCTATTAAGATACAGCATTTTTTGCTGAAAGTGTGCATTAAGGAATGCCCCAAACCACTACACTCCTCTATCAGCATAGATTTATTACTCAAAGTGGACCATTATTAGACAGCCGTACTTCCAGTGCATTTTAGTGCACTTTCAGTTGTACAAGTAGGAATGTTACCGGGGCTTTGAAATATTCATAGTAAACATATGAACTGCCATGCTAGTACTCATAAATTCGTGTTTCAATTTATGTGCGTTTACAAAACTGCAAAAGAGAAGCTCCTTATCAAAGTATCCCTTCCCAAAAGCAAACAAGTTTGATTTTCCAGAACTGTGCAGGAGATAATTGCACTGGTGTCTTTGATGATGAAGACTGTAGATGGCAATTCTGGGAAAAGAGTTTGAAGTACTAACGTCTCTTCTAGGATGATTTTTCTATGTCTTTCATTCTCATATTAATAATTTATTAGTATATATTAATATTTATAATGTGGAGACATAGCTGAACTGGTAAGATTAACTGAAATTACCTGATTTTCCTCTTCAACTTGCTTTCAGTGGTATCGGTGGTTGTGCTTGATAGGTATTTGATCTGTGTACTTCATTATACAAAAGAAATGTGAAGCATTCACTCCTCAAGCTTTTGAATCTTGCATTTGGTAGCAGATAGAAGAAATGGGGAATAAACAGTGTTTTACTGGCTAGAGGGATCTGCCTGGAACTTTTTAATGTTCCAGTTCAAAGGTATTGCAGGATTTTGTATGTTGCTACTTTGAACAGAGTTCATGATAGAACTTTAAAGTTTGCATTGTGTTTGTGACTGCTCTTGTTCTAGGGTAATATTTAGTGAGTTTCAGTAAGTTCAGTGGCTTAAAAAATTGATGGCCGTTTCACTTATCTTCTGAGACTTTTAAATTAATTCATCCTTTAATTCAAATTCTGTTGTGGTAATGGCTTATCATTTTATTTCCAGGGGATTATTCTTTTAGATTATATTAAAGAAATCTATTTAATAGAGGGTAGTTGCTCTTAATAATTTAATTTTGTTTCTAAATAAAATTATTCTGTTATTGTTTAATTCTAGTGTCTGTTCAAAGGTATTGTAGAACAGTTTCACCATAAATGTATCTTTTTCTGTTTAAGCTATGTTAGTAATAGTATAAATAGTAGTTACTGTCATAGACTTCTGCTTTCATTAAAAGAACTCTGAGCAATTCAATGATTTGTAGCTTTCTTTGGCATCACTTTTTGTCTTAAATGGTTGTATTTATTAAATATCTCCTGTAAATTTGATGAAATGAAAAAGGTTTCTGTAAGGGACAATCTTGATTAGCACGATAAAGTATTGATATCAGCTGGAATTAACTGGCAATCTTTCTTCAGTATCTTTTCCTTAAATATCGTTAGTATTCTTTTACTAACAGTGAATCTATTAAAGCAAAAATTTAACATAGCAATTTTTTGTTTATTAGAAGTAAATAAATCCATTGTCCCAGAATACATAATAGTCACCTGATGGAAGGGTATTTTACTGGGGGTTTAACCTGTTTACAGAAAAAGAGGTCTTCATAACATACATGACACATTGCTTTTTAACTAGAGATTTGATCACAGCTGATTACTGTAAAAACTTAGCTACACTATATGCAGTAATTATATCTGTACAGAAAATTATATTGCTTAATCAATTTATTAGGATTGTAAGTTTTTGTGGTTGGGTTCCTGGTTGCTTCTGGGGTTAGGGGAAACTGTTCAGTACGCTGTGTTCTCCATTATTAATCAGTAATGAAGCTTCTGGCAGTCTTTATGATAAGCTAATGACTAGTTTCATTTTTGGGCTCTTAACACATTAAATTACCATTTAAATAAAGATTAATTACTACTATTTTATTTTTAGTGTTTTAAGAGCAGTTATTAAAAAGTTTCATAATAAAGACTACTTTGTTCAAAATAGAATTGGTCGCTTTAATAGAATATGAGGACAGTTTCTTTGAAAAAGAATATTTTGGAAATAGTAGTGGGTTCTTAGTATTTTGTTTCTATGATAGGAGCCCAGTGGAGAGATTCTGAGTTTTAAGCTTGCTTCTGAGGAACTTGCTGCTGTAGTTAAAGCAGCCTTGCTGTCAAGGACTAGCAAGAAATCAAGCTCTCTGCTCTGACCTGCAGCTCAGTAGCCATTATCTGTGGTTTTGGGAACAGTATTGCTGATTGCTGAGGCAGCTAGGCTTACCGCCTACACTCTGGGAATGCAGTTTGGTTCTAAGCTATTATTTGCCCACTGCCTCATTTTCCCTCAGCAAATGCACTGTTAACGTGAAACATGATGAAGCATTATGGAATTCTGCCAGAAAGAGGCCTTGCAGCAGGCAATCACCCCAAAATTATTTCTCTGATCATATCACATCAAAACCTGTAGACCCTCCAGATACAAATTCATCCACCTTTAAGATCCGCAGGCAACTTTCAGCGCCTCAGAGATTTTACTGCAATGTTCCCAATAGCTGAAACATCTTCAGCATAGCTGCTTTACCTTTGTCCACACACACAGGCTGAATTGAACTGATGTCTGAGAACCAGGCGAGACAACATCATTCGTGACTCCTTTGACAGTGTCAAACATCTGTAGTTGATTACTGAAGTGATTGGCCACAATTTACCAAACAATCTTTTCCTGAAAGAAGAGGGAAAAAGAATGAATTGATGATCTTGCTACTCTGAAGAGCTTATTTTTTTAAGCTAGGATAAGCTGCTGATTTCTCGACTGAAGCTGGCATGTTTTTCTTCCCTGAGTGACAATGACTCCGACTACCAATAAGTGACCCCAAAGCTTAGGATACCCTTGTTTTGGGTACAGCTCTTCAGACCACTCCAAGTTTGGGAGGAGATTTAGTCCAACTTTTGCCCTATGCTCAGTTGCTGTCGTGACATAGCTCCACAGTAGCCGTGTGCTCTGCACAGTCTTGTAGCAAAAAAAGTTTACGAGTCTTCCGTTTGTGCCTGTTGACAGCCGCTACGAGTATGTTGGTGCCTTAATTATTTGGTGCTTTGTTTACTGGACTTTCATGCATACTGACAGAGGATTTTGTGTTCACTGCCACAACAAGAAAGGATTACTTATTTATCATAGTGAAGTTGTAATCTGAATTGTGTTTCTCTTGCCTATCTCCCTTTCTTACTGTTTTGTTCTGTAATTGTATTTTATGTGATGTGAAATGCCATAGAATATGACATAAGGATATCATGTCTTCTGCTTCAAAATGACAACAAATATAGCCCTAGAATTTCTGAAGTGAGATGTTTCTGAGAAAACGAAATACAGATTTATCTGTAAGTGTTTGATTCTGGTTGTTCACAGTGAAGACAAACAATTTCAGACTGGAAGAGACACCACAGCGTGGAACAGAGGCCTGTCAAAGACGGATAATGGTAACTTGCTTGGTTAACTTAGCAAGATACTGTCGGAGACGTATTGTTTTATCTTTGTATTAGCAGAGTTAACACAGTAATGAGGGGAAGAAGGGGAGAAGATGATTTTAAGCTGGGAAAGTGATGATAGGAGAATAAATGGGTTATGCTAGACAGGAATAATTTTATTCTGAAAGCTGAAGAACACTTTGAGAGCTACAGATCTAGATCCAACTCCCACTAGGAACAAACACATTGACACTGTTGAGAAGGAATATGATAATTGTATGATTTAGTGATTGTGAAAGAAGATAAACTCAGATAATCTGTCTCTCTACATTTCATTAAACACAGTCACTCTAAATTGAAAGGCACAAAATGAGGATAAAGCTGCATAATTTTCTACCTCTTCTGAAGTTCAAACTGCACCTTTAGGATAAAGTAATCAACATTAATTCTATATATTTATTATATATATATATTGACAGTCTTCCAACAGAATTGGTGGGTGGTCCTTATGTTTTATGGAGTTGTGTGGAATGTTACAGTGGGATTTTCATATCCTCTTTTTAGTTGTGAAAGCTGTACTGGGCATTGTTGGAATTGCTAGTATTGGACTGTTGAGAAGCTACAAAGGGAAATCGTTCTCTTCCTTTTTCTTCTTCTTTTTATCTTTTGTGGAAACCTATATTTGTGTGTCATGCAGAAGTCAACACATGGAAACAGTTTTAGCACGAACACTTAAAAAGTGGGGCTGATTTCAAAAGAAATTTCTCAGTGTAGTGGGAATCAAAGGTTTGTTCCTGATGTTGATTGGTACAAGATGACAATGTACAGTCTTCTCATGACAAGTCATACAGTGGTGGAATAGTGCCTTCTGGAGTCTGAACCTGTCCTTTTCCACTCGTTCTTTTCTTCTACACTGAGTCCGCGTAAAGTACTGAGTCAAAGTCAGCATCTTATTTTTTATCTTCAGGGTGCTCTGAAATATATGAAAAGTTATCTGGCATAGGGTTACGGACTGTGTTTACCTCCAACAGGAATGATGGAATGTTTTACATTAAAAATAAAATTAATTCTCAGCAGTGAGAGGGGTTTCAGGAGGGCAGCCGAGGACTTGAAGTGAACCTGATGGAACCTGGAGTGCTTAGGCATCTTGGAATCTTCTAATTCGGGTTCAAGGACTTTGTGTCCTAAACAATAATCTGAACATATTCAATAACTACATTCTGAATTTGTGAGAGCAGTAACTGAATCTGAGAGGTTCTGCCCTACCCACACAGTTGGTATCTTGTAAAGAAGGTGAGGGAGGTGCTAGAGAGAATTTACTGAACTAACTGCAAGTTAGAAAATGTTGGTGCTAGAGAGAATTTACTGAACTAACTGCAAGTTAGAAAATGTTGTAAGGTGCTAGCAAGAAATCACCCACTGCTCATTCCTAAGTTATATGCTTGTTAAATTTAGCTCATTTTGAAAATAAGACACTTTTGAACCATTACTTTAAGAATTATTTAGGAAAGACAAAAAGCATATGACTTAATTCTTTATCCCTTGACTTCTTCCTTATGTTTCTCTACATCTTAACATTCTTTGTTGCAGCTTTTCTCAGTAGCACTTGCTAATTTTTTTAAGTGCAAGGGGTCCTGACTGCCTATGTGTTTGTATAGACCCTGGAATATTAGGGCCCTCAGTCCTGCCTGGCAATGTTAGACACCAACAGTATAAATAGTATAAAAAAATAGTAATATATTGTATTTATGTGCATTTATGTTACAGTAAAAGCCAGCATACAGTGGGCATAATTATTCCCTCTAGACATATTCGGGGAAAAATATTTTTTAAAAACATCTAGCCTTGGAACTGGCGATGTAAACAGAGAATAGCTAGAAAATCTGCATTAGTACTGCAAAAACTGAAGCAGTGATTTTGTATGCTGTCACAATTGCTGCCCCTAAGAACAAAATGTTAATGAGCTATAATTTATAAATTTTCTCTGTTCTGATGGATCAGTCCCCATTTTGCTTTTTGTCATGATTATGCCTATGAATTCAGTTTAAAAAATTGTTCTTTGTAAAGCATGTGGTGTTCCATAGAAGTCCACAGAATTAGGAAAATTACCTCTGTAGTTTTCTGTTGCTGCCAATAAGATAGAATAATTGGTGCTTGGTTTTGGACTATGATTTTTTTTGTGGGGACAGCTTTTGTTATTTCAGCTCCTAGTAGGTTTTTTTTTTGAAAATCAATCCAAGTTTGTTCTTGCTAAGCATAGGGTAACTGAAGCCTTCTGGGAAGGTTAAAATAATAGCTAATTGATTGTAGATCTTAATTTATTGAGGGGTTTTGGTTTTCTATTTACCTCTAGATTAACTACATAAGAAAAAAAACTTCAAATGCTTTTAATGAGTATTGTAAAAATGAACAGATTGAAGCTTTTTAAGCCTTCCATTTCCTGGGCTTACAAATACATCCTAGCAATTCAAAATCAGTATGATAATACCTCATTTCTCAAAAAGCTTAGGAAAACAAGTGCTGACAAAGGAGCCTTAACAAGTTCAAGAGAGGCAAATTCAGGGTTGTGCATCAGGGACAGAGTGAACTGGAGTCTTAGGTGGTTGCGCAGCACCTCAGCAGAGAAGCACCACAGGGTCCCAGTGGCCACAAGCTGAATGCAAGCCAGCCGTGTGCCCTTGCATTGGTAAAGGCCAACCACACCTTGGGTTGTTTTAGCCAGAACATTGCCAGCAGGCTGAGGAAGGTCGCTGTTCCCTGCTCAAGAGTTCGTGAGAGTCATCTGGGATAACCGTGCACTGCTCTGGGCTCCCTGGTGCACGAGAAGTCACCCTGCTGGAGTGATTCCTGGGGGGTCAGGACAAAGGGTAGAGCATTTGGCCTATGAGGAAAGGTTAAAGATATTGGGTTTGTTTAGAAGAGAAGAGTGGGGACTAATTGCAGTCCTCCATCACCTGAAGTGAAATGGCAGAAAAAAAAGGGAGGCAGAGACTTCTCAGAGAGGCTTGGGGAAGGACAAGTGGGCAAATTCCAGTTGGATGTAAGGAAAAAAGTTTCACAGTGAGGTTATTTGGGCACAGCAGCAGGTTGTCTGAAGACACCACAAAACCTCTGTCCATGAAGATATTCAAAATTTAACTGGAAAAGACCCTGAACAACCTGACTCATCCTTGAAGTTATTCCAGCTGAGAGCAGGAGACTGGATTGCGTGATGGCTGGGTGACACTTCTGGCCTGAATTTTTCAGGTTTTGTGACATTTTAGAGTACAAACAGTCACGATTGTGACACTTAACTAGTTCATAAGTATATATAAAACTGCATCATTTATTGTGTTTATTGGGAAACTGTACAGTTGGATGTTTCTGAATCTCTGCTGTTACTATGTGCGTAGAGCTTAATTTCAGTCTATAATACTCACATACAGTATTCCAGTCAGTTCTTCCTTCTTATCTTTTCCTATGGCTGTGGCCACAACTTGTATTATACAAGGCTTTCAATACTTCCATTCTTAGTATCTTGTGTTTTTTCTTGTTAAATGTTTACCTTGAAAGTGCCTGTTTTCCTCATAATGCAAAAAAAATGAAAATATGCTTTTTTTTTTTTTTCCATTAAGGGGTAGAATTGCATTATATACCAGAGATGCTATGGTCCTCTTTCAAAGAACATGCTGTGTTTTCTTCACTGAAATATTAATTTAGAAGAAGGAAGATGGGGTCTTTTTTCTTTGAAGTCATTCTTCAGCTGCTTTCCTGTAATGACAGTATGGATTTTTTAATGGAGTGTGTGGTAATATGTTAAGAATAAAGCATCTCTGGCTTAAACTAAAAATTTGTGAGTCTAACTGGAACCGAGAGAAGCTGGTGTTCTCAGGAATGTCTCTAAAACTTCAGAGGTTTATAGACTGTTCAGAGCCATATGACTAATTTTAAAACAATGATAGCAAAGAAGAAAAGAAATTGGAAGTGGCAGCAATGGCTACATTTAGTAGCAAAGCTCAGGAGTTAACAAGCTGGAAGAAGAGCAGCCAGTGCTGCTCTTGGGTAGCTGTTGGATGTAAATAAGCCGAGAGATTGTAAATGCATGAAATGGGGTGTAACTCTTGTGCATGAGTAGCGGAAGATGGGTAACAGCACACAGCACTAAACTTGCACATGTGCTGGGAAGTCAGTCATGCTTTGTAGCATACACACCTTCTCTTCTCCTCCAGTCCTGTCTGCTGCCCCTGTTTGTGCAGCAACACTGACTTACTAGGTAGGACTCTTAGGAAAAGCCTCCAAAATTAATCCCTGAGACCATTCCTATTTTCTTCTTCGGTTCTTTTGTTTGAAGCACTTCTGTCATAATACTAGTGATTAAGCCAAAAAGCAATTTTTTATCACATTAGAGGTGGTTGATTTGGAGTTTCCCATTTCCTTTGATTTGATAAATAATGAGATTTGAAACCAGCAGTAGCTAATATATGTGCCATCAGACTTTAGTTTTCATTATTTTCTTTTTTTGTCTCAGCATTCCTTTGTCTTGAATTCATTTGCTTTCTTACCTTCCTAGTGATTTTCCAAGTATTTACCGTTGACCCCCTACAGACATCATTCTGAGAGGCATAGTCATACTGAAAACTGTATTTTCAAAGAGATAAGCAGATTGTGCTTCTGGTAGCTTTCCTATGCCCAGTGGTATGAAAGCACACTGTGATAAATGTGAGCATTAGGACATGCAGATTATGTCTCATTAAAATAACACATTAATGGACAATTTATTTTCTGTATTGAAGAGAGAGCAAAACAAAAGGCTTAAGCTCTGTCTCTGAACCATAAAGTTATTGCGTATTACCAACCAAAAATTGCTGAGAAAGATCCTGAGAATGGGAGGTTTGTTTTAGCAATAAATGAGCATAGATATTGCAGATATTTCTCATCTGCATTGCATTGAGCCTTCATACTTGTCACAGTGCAATAACTGATCAGGTCATTGTAAAACTGCCAGATTTCTTGTTATGTAGTGCAAATTGTGCTTTGCTATTGTCCTCGTCCTCTTTGTCACATTGTTCTTTCCTCAGGCTTCAGTGTTTGAGAGTGTTCTATCTCCCGTATGTGGGTGATTTGGGGTTGGCACCATCTTTTGTTTTGCTTTCTTATGTTTTACAAAAATCATCTGGCAGAGAGAATGATTTGTCCATGATGATTTTAAGCTCTTGAACATGGCAATTTGTTGCTGCAGCTGTTCCTGTGTTGTAACTGCATTGTCAAACCTGGTTTGGGTGTGCCTCTGCACATAGAGAGCATAATTTGTTCTGAGTAATTGAGGATACCTTGATGACAACAGCTGTTTGTGGGGCCAGCTCCTGTGCTTGATTGAGTGGCAGCAGGGACTGTTTTTTCCTTTGATGTAGACATCCCCATGCTTAGTTTCCATAAATTTGATTGCATTTGCATTTTCTTTCGACTAGAAGAGTGTACTCAAATCGTATAGCAGTGTGCTCAAGCTTCTTGGAGTTTTAGGCAATTTAGGAAAGTCGTTGTAGATAATTGTCTTCTTAGAGGAAGTAGTGTCTTAAAGTTGCATGTCTTTATTGCTTCCTTCAGAAATTATTAATTTCATGTCATGTTTGTGATCATAATTGTCCTTTATTAATCTGTTTTGATTTTTGAAATAATTCTTCATATTTTCTTTCTGTATTAGAGGCTTTGCTTGGTAGTGGAGGCAAGTGAAATAAAGGCAGTGAAAGAGAAAGAGTAGACACAAAAAATAGATTCTAAATCAAATTATAAAAATCAGACCCTGTTAGAAGTTTATTCTAATCAAAAGAGACAACAAAAGACATTTTAGATCTTTTTTAACTATTTCTTAGTTGTTTATTGTTTTAAAGTATAGAACACCAGTGAAGATCAGGCTTGAAGGGGGAAAAGAAAGCAAATTGTTATCGTACAGTTTATAGGCAGAGTATATCTGAATTTATTAAGCTTTTTAGAGGTGAATTATTTTGAATCTGAACTGAAGAAATGAGGTTGAACTTGATAAATGAGCTTGAACATGTAGTACCTTTGCAAAATGCAGATGATAATGTCTTTAAAATAAATTACTCATGAATAAATCAAGATGTTGAAGTTGGAAAGGATGAGAGATGGTATAACAGGGAAATTCTTTGACTAGGAAATTGTTTCTGAGACCTTTCTTTATAGTATATATCAAATGCATAGAGAATATCATGAAATATTTTAAATGTCAGATACTGATAAGATTGGAGAAAAACAGTTGATGGCAAAAATTATTGTATTGAGCGGTACTGTGCTGGCTTAGGGCTAGTAAGGCAAATGCAGATTAAATTTAGATAAATGAAAAAGAATAGGATTGCAAACAATAACACAGAAGGTAGAAGAAATATCAAATGAGATAATTATGCAGGACATCAGCTTTGAAAGGAAAAGGGGTTGCAGATAATAATATCCTGTCTCATTAGAATAACTATAAAGTAGGATAGTCACATGAACTAATTTCAGCCACCAAAAACCCCACAGGCTCCTTATATAGGCAATGGAAGACAGTTGAATCCAGGGGTGAATATGGGAACCTCTGATGCCTTAAGCCCCTAATGCTTTTTATTTTTCTAATATTTGTAAGTTTTATAAGTAGTGAAAATAGATTTTAGAAAGCAGCAAACCCCCCTCCCTGTCCCTTGTCCCTTTCCCTTTTTCTAGCACCCTTGTTTATACATTCCCTAACCCTTTTACCCCAAATCTAGTAGAAATGTTTAGTCTTTTGTCAAGGCAAGGCCTAGATAGTTGACAGAACAACATATCAGGGCCTAAGCCACAGAATATGGTCAAAAATTAGGTAACCATGTACCCTTTGTGCTCTGATGATGGTGAAGATGGGATGAATGGGGGGTCCCGAAGTACACCCCAGACTCATTTTAGGGGGGTGGACCCGGGCAGACCAGAGTGAAGGCCATAGGGCGGACACATCTGGGTTTGGATGGATGATATTATAAAAAGTAACCTCTCAGGCACAGCGGCGCATCCTTGTAACATCTTAACCTTGGAAAACAAAACCTTCTCTTATCTCACCCCTAACGAACTGCTCTGGAGAATTTTTCAGCACCTAAACACAGCGGCAACACCTCTAAGGAAAGAGTCTGTTGGTTGCCTCACTGAGCCTTTTAAATTGCTTCATAGAGGTGCCAGTCTTTCTCTGTGGATACATACGGAAACTAGCTCCTTAATCTTAAATAACTAAAATAATGGTGCAAATACTCGTCTTGCCATTCTCTCTGGATTTTTCTAATTATGAGATTAAAGGCTGGAGTAAAACCAAATTCTTATTGTACAACTGTTTTAACTGTAAGTGAGCATTTCCAGTATAGTATTCCCCACAGACAAGCACTGTGGCTTAATTGTCACTTCACCTATTGGTAATTGATTTCCAGATATCTAATTTTTCCACCATTTCTATCCTGAAATAAAATCTTTAGAGCCAGATAAGTTCTGCAAGCTTAGGCTCCATTAGACCTCTGATGAGAGAGTTGGTGGCTCTTACAGAAGGTTAGCAAATAAGGAGGAAGGTAGAACTAAAGTAGATGGTGCCCATGAAAGGCTGACCTGTAGGCAAAAAGATGAGATTCTGTACTAGTAGAAGCAGAAGGATGCTGATCTCCTACCCAAGGAAATGATGAATAGCATGTGCACAGTTCAAAGAATGCCCTTGATACCTAAGAAAGCAGTAATCCTAGGGGAAAATGAAACTGTACACAGACAGTAAATCAGGTAAGATTATTTCTTGTTGCATTCTTAATTTGTTTTTCTATTTGTATAATTTACAGTGAAATACTTAAATTATTTCTTCATCAAATTGGGTTTCACAATTCTTATGGCAAGGGTCACGTATTGCTTGGCAGTACTCCAGAATGATTATAGTATTGGTAAAGTTTCACATTTGAGAGAGAAATATATGTTGAAGTATATATTTATATATGTTTATATGTGTTGAATAATAACATATATTTATATATGTTGAATATTTATATAATATTCAACAAAACTATTATTTATTACTTTTTGTTTGACAATAGTAAACCCACTGCAGTTTTGTCTTTCTAGCATAAAGTGAGAATAAAAGTGAAGAACAATAGAGCTCAGTGGTGCTATTATATTTCAACAAATTGAAGTTTTCAAAATGCCAGTTCTGCTTCTCTCCAAAGGAAAAGAAGGTTGATTGTAGAGACAATAACATGTTATATCTTTGGGAAAAGTAGTTTAGAAAGATTTGAAAAGATCAGAGATGTGGCAGCATTGTTAGGACTATTGTGCAAACACTTTATTTGTATTGCTGAGAACTGTAGATGTTTTCATTTACTGGGAAGGGAACTGTAAATATGCAACATTACTTTTTATGTTGCTAACTTCAGTGAGTTACTGCTTAATTGATACACAGAAAAATTTCTGCCAATGACTTTACAACTGAATGCTATAATGAAATGTCACTTCTTTTAAAAAAATGTAACTTTCCCTTGGTTAGCTGAAGTACTAAATCCATTTCGGTAAATGAATTTATTGATTTTTAGCTTAATGTGTTGTAATAAAAAATATTTGAGTATGTTCTCAGTGGTAGATTCATGAGATGTTGTGCTGGATTCTGTATGGGCAATGATGTGAGATTTTTGTCTATTTTTCATGCATGAAGTAGAGAAGTCAGCATTGGTACAGAACAGAAGTAATGACGTGGGTTCTGCTGGAGGACAATTGTCTCACTTAAAACTCAGCACAAGTCACCCATGGACTCTCTTTCCCTGGGTCAGCCAAGACCCTGAGAATGCTCCAACTGTGAGGGAGTGAGGCTGTAGCAAAACAGTGCTGTTGAGGCCCTTGCTCCAGCTGCAAGGACTCAAGACACTCTTCCAGTAGTGGTTAATACTGGCCATAGTCCTCACTGCCTTGAGGAGCTGCCCATTACCTGTGTATTAATGCTGCACCACACAAGAAATAAAACGCCTCATTAGTGTCGTATGTTAACTACCCAGTTGTAATTTAACAATAATGCAGACAAGTGCAACCCAGCTTCTGCTTCATTTCATTAGTGGGTCACTGTTAGCCATGCTTGATTGGTGATCATTGGAGGAGCAGATTAACCACGTGTTGTAGCATTTCTTTTAAACCTGTGTGGGGTGCAGGGAACAGTCTGGTCTATAGTAGAAGCAATGTAAAGGAATATGCAAAAGAAAAACATTCAGATTTAGAGACAAGAATGTTTTTATTCTTTTAGACAATAATGCAAGATACAACTACTGCATTTTACTCCATCATTACATTCTCTTTCCACCTGTTACGCTTTGGATGCCATTAATGCATAGAAAGAGGTTTCAGAGTATTTTAACTTTGGTACAAGGAAAACAAAGGATGTGTCTGGTTAATTTAGAAGGACATTTATAGATCAGAGAGTCAGAGGTTTTGGATTTACAATATTAAAGTTAACACTAATGCAAACATTAAAGCAAACAGACCCTGAATTACTTAATTACTAGCTTGTTAATATTTCATTCAGAACTTAAAGGAAAAAAATCTGTAATTAGTAATTAGTGCTAGCAGTTGTAGCAGGAAGCTACAAACCAAAGCTTTCTGTTTCAGTTCATGAATTTCCCCACCGTGTGCACTTTTGCTTGACAAATGAGCTCTCTTTTACCTTGGGCTTTTTAACTGCAGAATTATGTATGTAAAGCTCTTTTATCTAAAGCAAGCTAATGAAGTTGGTTTAACGTATAAGAATACATTTGGAGATTATTGGGCAACAGGTTTACAGAGTTGCCATTACTGTTACGTTGCTTTTCCTTCTCTTTTCTTATCTCTTTCCATCACTCCTTATTCTTTTTAGAGAAGAGCCTATAAGGATTTATTTTCTCCTGGCTGGAATTGTTGGTGTCACTGGCTGGCTCTAGCATGGGTTTATGAGGTTATTTGCAATGCTATGACATCATGTGAAAAGCAAAAAAAAAAAAAAGGTTTTGGCTGCATTTATTAGGGAACTAAGGCTGTTTCGCTCAAACATAAGTGTAGCACTTGAGCAGAGTGCTCAAATTAAGCTCGAAATTTCAGAATGGGCCCAGGCAGAAGGCCTTTGCAGGCCGCAGCTTTATGACAAGGGTTTTTTTGGAGTGGTCATATGGTTAGAAAACTCAAGACACTTTTCTTGGCTTTGCTTCCTTAGCTTTTGCAGGCTAAGTGGGTGAATTTTGTGAGATATAAATGAAGACTAAATGTTGTTGCTCGCTTATTTTGTTATTCATCTCCCATACAATAACAAAGTATGGGACATGAAAGAGGGACAAAGCCATGAAAAGTGTGCTCATGTGCAGTGGGCTTTCCCAGATTTCCTATCTTTCAGGGATTTGGCAGGACCAACTATCAAACCATTATTTCCTCTTATCAGCACTCACCAGTAAAATTTGCAATCCTGTTTAGCTAATTGTACGCAGTTTTTTGTTTCACTGTCCTTATTGATTTGTTCAGAAACACTGCTGCCCAAACAGGCCAAGAAGTTTATAGGTTTTTCAGACCACATCTGGCAAAATCTATTATATCCTCTGAAGCCAGTTGTGACTCTTCCAAGTCCAAGAATATTGTCCATTCCTCTGCCTTGTGATTACTGCAGTCTGTGTTGCAGACACCTCATATCCATTACTGTGGTGTCCTGGGAAAACTGGCTTCATAACTCTGCAGATTCATTAATAACAAGGAATGGAAAGGAAGGAGGAGCTTGCAATGAAAGGTAAAGCAGTAAGAAGCCTTTTATAGCCTCATTTACTGACAAATTTGTGCCATTGATAGATTAGCCCTTGCTTACCTTTCTTTCAGCAGACTGACCTCATCATCTGGCAGGCACTGTAAAACTGTTTGCAGTTTCTGAGCCACTATTAACTTCCCTATCGAGCCCCTTCCATTCTATAACCCCACAATGATCAAGAAGACCTGCGTGCTTAGATTTTAGATTATAGGTCAGATTATACTTCACGTCTTTAATTGCTTTTGAAGAAGGAGGAAAAAAGCCTTCTGTGTCTTAAGCCTCAAAGCCAGTTAGGCTTTGAAGTTTAAAGGAAACCATTCAAGAAAGGGGAGGGAGTTCAAGCCAGCTCAATGTTATAAAGGCAGCTGAGAAGTGGGTTAAGGCAGTTGACTTTCACTACAGCACTTGCTTTGATCAAAGCTAATTTTTGAAAGTCTGCTTTAAGTCAGCAGCCATTAATCTTTTTGTTGCGGTGTATTATCAGTAAGAGGAAAAAAAAAAGATTATTTTCCTTCGAATTGAAATCTTAGAAGGATGAAAAATCCCTAACATGACTTTTGCAGCTTTCTTCCCGACACAATTTTATTATTTTGATGTCATAGCACTACTGAGATGATTTTTGTTTTTGTTATTATTGTTGTTTGGCTCATCTTGGCTTTATGATTTTATTATTGCAGTGTTTCATCAAGGCATTTATCAGTTCCCTCATTCAAGTGGTTCTAACAGTTACCTAAAACTCATCCTATTATAACTAATTAGCTACGAAAATGAAGGTTGAGTCAGCAGGATTGAGAAGTCGAACCTCAGCAATCAGGTGTAAAAATGACCCCTCAACATGACAGGATTTTAAAAATCATTGTAGTTTTTCTTTTGTTGTCATCCTATATTAGAAAAATCAAAGTCCATGCTTTATTACTGGCGTGGGTTAAACCAGCCAGCAGCCAAGCCCTGCACAGCCACTTGCTCACTCCCCCAGAAGCAGAATCTGTGAGAGAATCAGAACAGTAAAAGGTAGAAAACTCATGGTTTGGGATAAAGACATTTTTAATAGGAAAAGCAAAAGCCATTCACATGAGCAAAGCAAAACAAGGAATTGATTCACTGCTTCCCTTGGGCAGACGAGTATTCAGCCATCTCAAGGAGAGCAGGGCCCATCACATGTAATGGTGACTTGGGAAGACAAACACCATCACTCCAAACATACCCCTCCTTCTTCCTTCTTCCCCCGACTTTATATACTGAGCATGATGTCTTATTGTCCGGAATATCCCTTTGGTCAGCTGGGGTCACCTGTCCTGACTGCGTCTGCTCTCAACCTCCCATGCGCCCACAGCCCTCTTGCCAGCATGGCAGTACAAAAAGCAGAAAAGGTCTTGGCTCTGTGTAAACCTTGTTCAGCAACAACAAAAACATCTCTATATTATGATCATTGTATTCAGCACAAACCCAAAATACAGCCCCATACTAGCCACTGTGAAGAAAATTAACTCTACCCCAGCCAAAACCAGCACAATCATAGAATGCAAATACAAACCCTGGAAATTTTGTTTAAAAATAAGATGTTATTCTGCTGTAAGAGGCTTGTGTGATTTTAAGATCTGATATTCTTCTAAAAAAACCTATTACACAGACTGCATAAAAGCTATAATGAGCAAGACTGAGCTCTCCTCTCTGGCTTAACCCTTTGGTTCATAGGAGACTTGATTGATGACAAACCATTCAGTCTAGTGAAGTAGTTGGGGGTCATCAGAATTTCTGTTTCCTACAAGTCCTGTAAATCTCTTTAGGTTCTAGTGTTATGAGTAACTAAGATTTGCCTCTGAAATTTATGAAATAAAAAATGTACTATTTTTGGTAAGTATGTTGTAGGCAAAAACTGAAACATATTAAATACAGGAGATTAAAAGCAAGTTTGCTTAGTTCTGGTCTTAGTTTATATGCACATTTCCTCTGTACAATCTCGATGTTTTCACGTATTAATAGGATTTCTAGATGTTGAAAACATTTATAAATTTATAATCTTTCTCCCTATCCCCATCTTTCTAATGCTTCCATAGCATGTTTAATAATTTACATATCACTTAGATACCAGTATTTGATAAAGTCAGTATACCAAATTCAGCTTCCAATGTTATTTTCCTTTGTTTGCCCATGATAGTGCAAAATATGAAGTAAATTTTTGATTATATCTTTCTTAATGTTGTTGTTCAGTAATGTTCTGAGGCAAAGAAATTTGAACCATGGGGGAAAGCAGATCTGTTAACAAACCAGTTTGGGCTTTGTTAGGCAGTGAAGTAGACATATGAATATATTACATATGATTATCATAAAATTATGGCCTGGAAATTGAACAGTCATGCTGCTGCATTTTAGACAGTACATTTATAATAAGCTGCAATAAAGTAAATCCTCTGAATGGATATAAGAAGAGGCATTGCTTGCGATCACAAATGTATGTTCAATTCATGCTTTTGAGGCTCAATTTAACACAGCAAACAAATTTCCTTATAGTGTTGACACAGTTCTTCTCAGTGGTGAATTTTGATTTATGGTGAAAAAAACTTAAAGCATATCAAAATGGTTGTTTGGGATCTAAATGGAAGGAAGGGAGGAATATGATTCTTAACGACTATAATTTGAAAGCTGTATTTTGTTACCAGTAAAAGAGGGTTTAAAAGACGCACTTGCAATTACTTGATAAAAGTATCAAGATTCTACTTTAAATTTCTTTTGGTTTATTTTGATATCATTTAGCATCTTAGAAACCCATGGTTTCTAGGAACATTTCAGAAGCCAGATAAGAAATTACTAGAATTAGGTTTAGGGCCTGATCCTGATAACAGTAGTGCAGGCCAATTGATCTTCTGAAGCAGCTCAAAGAAATGTAACTTACAAGATAAGAGTTTGTAGAGCTAGATCCTACATGAATAGCCATCAGATACTGTCTGAACTTGTAAAAGTAGTTTTTCCTCAGTTGACACAGGCTTCTGGGAAGCTCCTGATAGCCCAGCCCTGTGGAGTCTCCCTCTAACCCATGCCCAGTGTTGTGACAGCAAGTGAGAGAATCCCTGTAGGGTGTAAGAAGTACAGGTAAAACAAGATTAATTTAGACTCCTACAGTAGCAATAACTTGGGTACAGAGAACAGATGAAAAAGTCATATGGGATAGTACACTGTTAAATTTATGTGTGGTAAGCACAAACATTTGTCAGAAAAGCCATCCTTACCGAGGTAAAGTCCAACACGTGAAAGTCAGCAAATGTCAGAAAAACTTTTCATCCTATTCTGGTACAATCATCTAGGCTCTCTTTCATTTATTTGGAGGTATAGAAATAGTGTTGCCAAGGTTTGAAAAATAGTGATAGCATTGCTTTGTCTTTGGAAGATTTGTTTGGGTTTCTACTGATAAATTATTAATGAGATCTCAGCTGCCCTGTGTCACAAGATTTCTTGGTAGCATGACTGTAAATACCTGAGGGGTAATTAAGATCTGGTTTTAGGAACCTAATGGGGGGTAAATGCTTTCCTTGTGGTGTGACCACAAACCATCTCTCTTCCCCATTTGCAAACTGAGAATAAGCCTTACGAAATTCATAATTTATGGATGAGCTAAGTGGTGTTTTCAAAGTATATTCTTTACTGGTGATGTGTAACTCTTGTCTCCTGGATCTTTTGTGTCTCAACATGCAGTGCTCTCTATTTGGGGCTGGCACCCTTTTGCAAAAGCAGTCTGAATAAAGCACAAATGAGGGTTAGGACTGGCTTTCACTAGCTTTTCACAAGCAAGCAGGGGTACAGTCCTCAAAATTTATTAGGCTGTGAATAGAATATTTTCTTACAGAATCATTTCTACATTATGATTTCAGCTTTTTCGATCCGTTTTCACTCTGTATCCTAGCTCTCTCTTTCCCTTAGACAAATGCTCTCGAGTTTCAGTACTGACGCCATGGATTATTAGTAGCACAGTTATTTATGATATGCCAAATCCAAGGAGGCTGTCTTTGGCCTCTGCAGAGTTAACCAAGGTGCTTGCAGAGAAGCATTCTTTTTTCCTCTGCCTGCAAACCCATGAGTTGTAAAGCAGGTGAAGCTCTGTTTGTGTCAAACATGGATCCTGTCTGCAATAAGGTCACACTGACAACTTGCTTTGAGAACTCTGTTGCTGCTCTCTTACTGCCTGGCTGTTTCTGCAGTTCCCCCCGAGAGTTTCTTCCTCTTTCTTCAACATGCTTTTTAAATTACATGAGTCGCTTTTTAAATAAGACTTTGTTTAAGAACTCATCACAGCAAAGGTATGCCAAGTTCACAAGTCCTCAGCACAGAATTATTCCGTTTCTTGGTTTTTACAGGAGATATGGAGAGTGGTCTTTTTTCCTTTAATACAGAAACCTGTGATGATTAGAATGCCAGGGCAAGGGATATTGATCTAGAAGGACAATCATTTAGTACTTTGTTTCATTGAAGTGTTCAAGATGTGCATGGACCCCTAAACCTCTGCTTCCCATTCTTGATAATGATTAAAAGAAAACAGGATTTTTTAAAGCTTTAAAGTTCCCTCAGGAATTAGGTGATGACAATGTCTAGCAGGCAAGTCAGCTGCTCTTCGAGTAACGTAGATACCTGAGTTGTAATGCCCAAAAGTGTTCAGAGTTTATTGGTTTGCTGTGGCAGATGGCTTTACCATTGAGTGAAAGAAGTATAAAAGTATGAAAAAATATTACCTGGAAGAGTGGTCATTGAGCAAAACATTGGTGCAAACATATATATATTTCTATGTCACGGTCTAAGCAATTACCTGCTTTGTTGGAGATACCAGTGTTCTGCTGAAACATTGGTTTCTTACAGATAGTTCAAATGGTGTTGCAAGGTGAGGTGTACAGGAGACCTTCCCCAATACATTAAGAAATCTATTTCCAGCTGGCACTGAAAGTCATTAAACTTGTAATATCACTGATAAGAGGAAGGCTTTTTATTTCTGATGTTTCCATCAGTCAGTTGTCAGGAAAACCCCAGGACTCCAACCCATTTTATGTATCAGAAAACAGTATACATATTTTAAATTGCTACATGTAAGAATGAGAGATTCTTTGAGAAAATATTATGTGTTAAAAAGAAAGACTAACTCATGAACTGAGAGTGCTAGACACTGGAAGTCAAAAATAAACAAAAACATCCACAATTTTAAAAAGCCTCATTCTCATGATTTTGATTTATGATTTTTCTTTTTGGCTTTTTCCCTGATTTTCCAGTGCTTGGTGTTAGCATTGTGGTATAATTAAGCATGAACAAGAATGCTAAAATTTTTCTATTTCTTAATGTTCCTTTTCAGGAATGACATCTCAAAATTGGAGCATTTCCATTTCCTATGTACACAAGAAGCAATGTAGTTACTCTTGGAAGGCCTCAGTAATGTTAAATAACCAGATCAACTGCATTGTGTTTACCCAAGCTGATAACCATTTGTTGGGTAATATATTACTTAAAAGGAAACACAATCGGTGTATTTAGTTTAGCAACAAATCTATGGTTTTGGTAAAATAATCTCTTGAATCATACTAAGAAATAAATGTTAAGCTGCATTACAGAATCTGTTTGGGCTTGAACAAAAAAATACAGAGCAGATTAACTGATTAACTTTTTCCAGTCTACAGAAGGTAGATTTGTGGTTCAGTGTACACTAATGATGTAAACAGGCATTTAATAATATCTCTTAAATTTTTATCTTCTTTGAGAAGTTTGACTTTGAAAAACATGTCAAGACATACTTTATGTGAGTTGGGAAAAAAGTTGTTTAAAAGCATCTGAACAAACTGTCCAATAATTAGGAAGAAGCACTGAATGAACAACTTGAGATCTGTGTTAGGTGCTGCCCTATGCCCTGTAAGTGTCAGGGGCTCTCATAATTGCATGATCTTGCTTTGAGTTTGGCTTTTTATCTTCAGAAGCTGTTTATTTTGTTACTGCTACTTCTTTATTTTTATTGTCTCCATCCTATTCCTTCAGGAAATCTTGACCCCTCTTTGTTTCCTCAAATTCCCACGTAATTCTTCTTTTTGTTCCATGACTGTTGTCATTGCATCTCCCTGATCTTCAGATGTGGCTCGCTCTTCTGTGGAGTCGTAGTACCAGTGGGCAGCTTAATTCTCTCTGTTGTCTTGGGCATTCCACATCACTGGAGAAGTCTGGAAATAAAGTCTGTAGTACTTCGCAGTTGTGGGCAGTCACAGCACTAGAGACTAATGCAGAACTCAGGATTTGAAGATGTGCTGTTTTGCCAGAGAGGATTTATTTTCTACACTGTCATTTGTGGCTGAATGTATCCTAATACCCTCAGGACAAGGAGCTTGTGAATGTGATGGTTTTGCATAGTTCTTAGAAAAGCGTGGTTTAATTTTTGCAGGGTGGCCTGCTAGGGGAAGTGTTGGACTTCAGTTCTCCTGCAATAGGAGATGGGGAAGCATCCAAAAGGCTTTTCCCTCATGACCACACAGCTGATTGTTTTGGGATGGCTACTTTCACTTGTTCATTTTCTTTGGCTCTGAGAATGTATCTTAATGGAAAAAATATAGTTATGATATCAAAGAGAGGAAGAATTATTTTCTGGGCCTTATGTAGCAGCTCTAAAGTTTTCTCCCCTCCAGGCACTGGAAGTTGTTTTTAAGAAAAGAAAACAAACACTTTGTGGATTTGAACATATAAAAAAGAAATGCCTTCATTGCACATACCAGCTATAAAAAGAAAAGGCAGATTTTTCTTAGAAAATAGAAAGCCATTACATTTAGAATGTATCTTGCCTGAGTGTTATAGTTCCCTTTATTTTTGAATTCTGTATTTAGAAATAAAGATCTTTTTAATTTCGCAAGATTTCAACTGCTGCCTTCGCTCATTTGTTCTCTCATGGAAGTTAACATTTTCTGTGTCTACTATTATGATCTTCTGGGATCTTAGAAACAGGCTGGTGATTAGGGATGTGGAATAAGAATAGATATAGGTGAATTGAAGAACATTTTTCTATAAATGTTTGGTAATAGAGGGGAAAGTGCAGCAAAAAGGCATTTAAAGAAAGAAAGCATTCGAAATAGAATGTTTTAAGATTTTGCTTACAAACATCACTTTCTTGAAAGGGGATTATTTACTAAGCTAAAATCATTTCAGTTGCTTTGAAAAAAAAAAGGGTATGGAAACATAGGGCTTCTTTCAGCCAAGTCTTTGTTTATTTAAAAGTTTTATCTCCATTTTTCTTTCTGAAGAACTCAGATATGGGGAAGGTAGATATATTTGTAAAGTTTAAACTTGTCCATTGTAGACATGCTTTCTGAAATACTAACTTAATTACCTTAAAATCTAAATTTTTACTGTTAATACGCCTTATGTAAAGTATCGGTGTGCCCAGGAATTTCATTCTCCTTTGGAATTAAAGAGGGTGGAATGATGGACCAGGTCTAATGATTAGGTGCACTGTGGAGATACACAGAAAAGTGTCAGCAGACTAATAGCTGGTAGTCAGCAGAGATAATGCAGGCATGTTCAGAGGACTAGAGGTAACTACATTCAATATAAATGGTTTCTTCTCTTTTTCACCTGGATATATTGTTTTGGGGGTTTTTCACATTTTACTCTAAATTGCCATAAAACGTGGCTGCATGTTACTCATCTCAAAATTACTCCATTATTCAGCCAGGCAAGATAATTTGAGATGAGTTAGATATTTTACTTTTGTAATATATTTTGAATTTCTTTCAGGACATAAGGGATGGAAGGAGACTGGAAAATGGGAGATTTCCTAAGCCTTGAGTGTCATCATTTTTAGAAAAAGAACTAAGCTTACCCCACTGAAGGTTTTCCTAGTGAATGGTCCAGATGATGATAGCAGTGGGAAGCCTTTCTCAGCAGGGAGAGGAAGATAGCTGTCATCTTCATGTAATCTGACATTCTTAGGCAATGTCTTGTATTGCATCCAGTCTGATTTGATAATGAACTATTGCTGAAATGGGGATGTGGCTCAAGCCCCTTTTTTCCCAATCACATCGTGCAATCTAGCAGTAATGTAGCGAATAAGCTTCCCAGAGGATGCTCATCTGTATTTTTTGGAAATTATTTCTGTTGTGCAAATAAGCTGGCTCCTGATAATTAGATCAAATACAGGCAGGAACAGTGAACGTTGCTGCTGAGGAACGATTTCCTTTGTTTTGAAAAGAAAGTAGTGCACAGCTTGGTGTTTGTCCTTGCCCAGGATACAGTTGATGCCCAGACCAGTGATACTCTTCTGATGCACACCACCTCTGACAGCCCTGTGTCCAAGACCTGATCCTCTAGGCTTCTAATTCTGGCTGGCTGTCTGAAAATAGGCTAAGGAATAAATATTTAATAAAGGCAGGCTCCATGGAGTCCTTAGTGTGTGGGAGTTTCTGTCTTTAAATGGCTGAATGCTGGTTCAAGGCATTTTATCAACAGTATGGCAGAAGCATTGGCATTGTACCAGAACTGAGGATAAGCATTTTGGCTGAGAATAGCCATCATTCCTAATTCGCTTTCTGTGAAGCACTAGCTAAAGAAGTACTTCTTGGGAAGAGCATTGCTTTGTCTTGGGAAGATTTCTTTGTGTTTTGTTTGGAAGATTTTGTTTGGTGCACTATTCAAATAGTGCTATGTAATATTTTTAAGGGGAGAAGGGATGAACTCCATACTCCAAAAGCAGAATCAAGAGGACACTGCCCTAAACAGAATAAATTTCCAAAGGGAAGGACTTTCAAAACAGTTAAATTTGATGGCTTTCCTGTCTCACACTGAAGCTGAAATACCGGAGAGTAGCATGCACATGATAGGTAGATGTAAGGTGTGAATTATGGATACAAGGATTGCTATGGGCTGGTTCAGTCCTGTGTATCAACAATACCTGTTTAGAAGCCTTCTAGGGTGCAATGGAGGAAGAGTGGGTTTAATGCTGCAAAGTGTGTTTCGCTCCTAATACTTGCCGAGGCCCGGGTTCGATTCCCGGTCGGGGAAACTCCCCGGGCAGGTGGAGCCCGTTAGCCCTGTAAGGCATCCACCTACGTCCTGAGGACCTCGCTGCCACTGTCCAAGCTCTCTTGGCCCCGGCAGATGAACCTTAGGATTAAAGGGTGGGCTCAGTTCTGCGCGCACTGTGTCCCACCTAAAATAAATCCAATGCGCAGGCTGGAAGGCGTACAAAGACCTTCCCCAGATCTTCGTTCGCGAAGTCTGGCCATTATTATTATATTATATTTATATATATTACTTGTAGTGTTAATCAAATGCCCAGCAGTTCCTAAAATGTTCTTTAATATTACAATCAGTACCTTTACAAGACTAAGGTCACTCAACAAAGTACATGGAAAAGTAGGTGCTATATTTGTTCCTTTGTAAAGTAATTACTACAACTTGCAAATGTGTTTTCTTGTGATCACCAGTTTTCTAAAGGGAAAATTCATTTAAGTCAATGCTTTGGCAGGTGTTCATATTTTGTGGAAAGATCTATCTTCCAGATTGCTAATGAATGGCCAAGCAAGTCTCTCGATAGTTAATAATATTGCTTAATTGCCACAGTCAGATAAAGCTGCCATCTAATCTATTGCTATTCTGAGCATCTGAACACTAAAAGAATGATAAGCCGTGAGAAAACCTTATGAGGTGGGTGGTTAGTGGAAGTCATTGCCTGCAGTTTTATACATTTCCTTCTCTAGCAGGTGATCTTTCTAACATTTCCCTGCTTTGGCTGAAAAACAGACATGTGGTCATACCCCCTGCTGCCCCCAGTTCCAGTAAGCAGCTGTTTTCAAAATAATATGTCTTCCCAAGGCACTGCACAGCCAAGAGTTTCTTCCTGGGTTTATGTTTCCATAGTGTGCTAGAAAAGGATGATGTGTTTTCTTCCATACACCTAAATGAACATAAATGAATCCACAAATGTGTGTCAGTCAAACCTCTGGACTGTATATAGCTTTTCAGCATGGATGGAAGAAGTGCAGTGCTGTGCAGAGCATGCTGTGTAGGGAGGGATTGCTGATCTCGGCAATCGACTGATTTCATCCAAGTGATCATCAACAAAAGACACAAACTTCTCTTAAGGAAAAAATCTCTTTGCAGGTGATGGAATTGATGAAGGAATAGTGTGTGACATGAAAATCTGAACCAAATTCTGTCAGTCCTGCAGCGGGACAGGACTCAGTTGTAAGCAGGTTTAACAAAATTTTCTCATAGTGCCACATTCACTTGACAAGTAAAATTCCAGTGCTTCCTGTCCAGTAGTGAACACAAGTATTCGGAGTAAATACCAAGAAGAATGTTAGGATTCTGCTTATCAAATTAAGGATAAATCCTGTATGTATGTGTAGTACATACAGAGTACTATGCTGTATAGGAGGGCTTGGTCCATGCTCAGGACTATTTCATTAATTACTTGCTTTTATCTGGGAATTAATGGAAAAGAGGTTCATGGGGTTTTCCACTGTATGTGCTATTAAGCTGTCTGGAGACAGTTATGGCCTTTTTCAAACCTGCATCCCTCTGACAGTAGTAAGTTCCCGTGTCACCGCTCAGGAGCAAGTAGACAACAGAGGTGAAAAATTATGCTAATGAATTGCAATAACTTGTCCCTTTTTATGAGAGTCCTTATGCATAAGATCCTGAATCCAAAGTGTTATATATGTACAGCTTTACATTGATAAACTGTAGCAACTAAACACAGCTAGCAGTTAAATACAGCTTTGTACTGCTGAAGAGGCCCTTTGGAACAAAGTGAAGTATATGGGTAAAATTGTTAAAGTGTTAGATAAGGTTCTCAGGTTACCATGGTTACTTGAAAAATTTGCATTGTATTGTAGATTATGATGCATAGGATGAAGTAGCCAAAACAACTAGGAAGTCCAATGCATATAAACTACATTTCCAAACCACAGCGTTGACAAATAGAAAGACAGATAGCTCAGAATACTGGCTGCTGACAAATCTATGAATCAATGAAGAGAGGCCTGAAGGGGATTTAGAATATATGCCATTTGAAATCCTGCATTGTTTTGGAGTTACAATCTTAATTTTTAAAGACAAATGAAAGAAAAAAAAGGAAAGAAAAGAAAAAAACCTTAGTACTATAAAGAATGGAATGATTTTCACTAAGCTCTTTCTGGTATTGAAATCTGACATTTGGCTGTGAGACCTTCAACAAAGAAGGTTGATGAAACATGGATAATACATTTCGTGCACTTAGACAGGCAGTATCACTTATACTGGAAGCAGTTTATTCCCATGGAAACCTATTTGCATTTGGGCCAGAAGTGACTTTTCCCCCCTCTATTAGCACTGCTGATGTTTTAGCATAATATAATTGCTTTATATTGACAGCAGATTCGAAAAGTATTTTTAAAATGTTGAGTAGCTGAGCACATGTATAATGGAGATGTAGTCTGTGCAGTTTTTTTGTGTAGGATGGAGGCATGTTGCTGAAAAATGCAAGGCAGCTTTTGATCTTCTATTATTTATCCTTAAAAGGGAGGAAAAAAAATTGATTAAAATCTGTTTATCCCAAACAATTTTTTTTTTGTACAGGTGACAAAAGAACTGAAACAGTATGACAATAAAATTATAGAGTGCAAGTTTGAGAACAACAGCTGGGTCTTCATGAGACAGAGAATAGACAAAAGCTTTCCAAATGCCTACAGCACTGCCATGGGTGAGTAGAATAATTTGCTTTAAAAGTTTCTCAGGCTGAATTTTTAAGGTTTTAACCCCATTCTGGTTTAAGGAGGAAAGGCACTCTGTGTTCTCATTTCTAGTTTGGGTCCTGGCTTCCCTAACTTATTATAGTAATGCTTCATTTTGCAAATGCTATGTCAGCATTAGCTTTTACATAGCACAAATCCTTTGGCTGCAGGGTTATTTAAGGAAGTCAATTAAACCAATGCTCTGATTCAGTATTTAACAGATAACACAGAAGCAAGTGCCTGAGTCTTTGTAGAACTGCAAACACTTGCACAAAGAGAACTTTAAATGGCAGGGTATGCCTTTTAAGTCAGAGCCAAGAAAGTTTGTATTTACAATAGCATTGTGACGACAGTTAACTCGCTAACATCGTTTCCTAGCGTTGGGTTGGGTTGCTGGGATGTAGTGCAAACTGGCACAGTATGAGTGGCATTTGTTGAACAAAAAATCCACTAGAATTCCATCTCTATTTAAAATGCCAAAACCATTATTTGGCAGATGGGCTAGAAAATTAATAGGAGAAAAATGTCATCTTAGGTTTCAACAATAGTTGTAAAACAGTGTAGAGGGAAAACAAATGAAAAGTGGGGTTATGTCCCTGCAGAATTTTGAGAATTTTATGATGATCTACCAAAAACTATTTTCCCAAATACTGTAAATTAAGTGTTATTTACTTTCACATGAAGTGAAAGAGTTTGAGAAGTGTATGCAAGGCTGAATAACAATAGTCATGTTGATGCTTAAATTTGTTTAGTTTCAAAATGGAATTTAATCACTTTTAAGACCATGCTAATTACTAGGGCATGCATAGGAGATGTAGGATTTTCTCTGAACCCTTGTACTTGTATTTCTGCCTGAGCAGTGAGTATATTTTCTTGAATAAACCCAATGTGGTCATTTTGCCAGGAGATAATAAATCTGTTGGCACCTTAGGGGACCTGCACACAATGTAACCGAAATGCTTGCTGAGCAGTCTCATGTTAAAGGAGGAATGGGCCACAAAAAAGTACAACATCTCTTTGTGACCATGACCTAAATTTCTCTTCTCTGTTTCACCTTAGTGTTTCAATAGTTTGTTTTCCTTGGAGTGTTCTCTTTGATGAGTAGCATATCCTTGTATCTGCCCTTTTTCTCTCTCATTTCCTCCATTTTTAGAGCAGTTATGTTATTCCTGACTTTTTTTCTGCCAAAATATAATGAACTTCCTAAAAATTAAAATTAAAAGAAAATTAAATGCTACAGGAAGAACTTTTTTGTAAGCAGTATTTCAATTTTTCCACAGGAATTTTCAAAACAGAAAATTTTCTTTTGGCTTTAAATTTTAATTTTTGACCATTTTTCAAAATTTCCGTAAGTTATGTTTTCTTATTTGAGACTTCATTGTCTCCTTCTCTGGATCCTCTCTCCCCTATTTACTTTTTTTTGATGAATAATACTATTTATTTTTCCCCAGGGTTGAAATAGCAACAAAATAAGGACCTGTCTGTGTCTTGCTTTCAGACTTCGATACTTTCAAATTAAAAAGAGAAGGACTTTTTGAGTGCTTAAACTAGAGCAGCCCTTCAAAGTTGATATGTCTCCGTACCAGCTGCCTTGTGGCACAAATTCTGTTCCTAAACTACTGGTAATCATAATGCTTCCCAAATGCTAAAGTCAAATACAATGCAACTGTCAAAGCACCCTTTCACCAAAAATAATGAGATAATTATAAATAATGCTAGGAAAGTGTTTTATTAATCATAAAGTAATCCTTTGAATGATTCTGGAATTCTGCAGGAAAGAGAGGAATGTTTTTGAGAGTCATTGTTATTCGTAACAATGCTATATTGTAAGTACATTTTAAGAAGTCTTAATGTTGTTTAATACTCTAGAGTGTCAGTAGATTGTTTTACCTGGAAATTGCATCTGTCCTTACGTGCTATCAATTATCCTCTAATCATTTTGTGCTTTTTTCCAAGATAGTTGTAGGATTCCTACTGAATTTCTTTCTCCATATTTTTTCCCCTCCTTCTCTCAGGAAGATTAATTAGGGGAATATAAAGTTACATGGGACAAGTATTAAAAATTTAAGTGAAGCAAACCTTTTTATTTGTTCCATGAAGTCCCATGGACAGTAACTTACAAACTGTGACCTGAGCAGTCACGTTCAGTACTCCAGGGGTGCTTGTACGTGTGTGCCTTGGCCACCAGGCAGCACCGTGGCCACTTCTCCGTCATATGGTCTGGTGTGCTAGACATGCTGCTTGCTTGGTGTCAAGGTTTTCTGTCCCATGAAGGTATATAGGCTAAAATAAAAAGGACTCTGCATTGCAGGTTTGTGGTATTTGTAGGTTTTACTGGTTACAAAAAATAATTTACGGTAATTCAGAGGTGTTTGACACTAGGCCTGTCTTGTTTCTAGCTGCTTGGATTTGATGCATGTTTTAAAGCCATGTCTCACGAGGCCTCTATTGCTGTTGCTTGCCTCAGTAGGAGGTCAGTTCTTCGTGGTTTTGTAGTTGCTCCATGAAGCCTTACACACACAGGCCCTTTGCTACTTTTAGAAGGGGAGATTCCCATGAGCATAAGGCCCATGACACTGCTTTGCTCTCTGGGGGATAAAGCAGAGATTCGTGACACCTGATGCAACCATCTTGTGAAAGTGTGTGTTTGAGGCTGAATACTTGAGCCAGAATATATTATTTATTTTGCAAAGAGGGGATAAAATTATTGAAGTGCCAACTGCAACAAATTGGTTTAGTAACTTGAGAATGTGTTCTTTGTTCCCAGCTGTATGCAACAGCATCCAGAATCCAGTCACGAAGGAGATACTATTTGAGTTCATTGACAGATGTGCAGCAGCTTCGCAAGGACAGACACGAAAACACCACCTTGATCCTGACACTGAACTTATGCCACCCCCACCACCCAAAAGGCCACGTACTATAACGTAGGGCTGTGGTCTCAGTGGATAGTGTGTTTACAGTTCTGCTGAAGGTGATATGCGAGTGTGAAGGCTGGAAAAAAAAGAAATCTGAATTGCTGTACATACTTGTGTGTGTTTTTTGAGTTTGTTTTTTGCTTTGTTTTGTTTTTCCAAATTCCACATACAAATGGACATTGTTTTGTAACTGCTAAATTCAACCTTACTTTATGGTATTTGAACAATGAATTTCCAAAGGTTTAGACAAGAACCAAGTACAACGAAGTCAGTGGAAAGCTGCCTTGATTATATACGGATCTCTTTTCACCTTTAATTTATAACGTCAGTAATCTGGAACTGAGGAAACATTGGGATGCTGTACTTTTTAGAAGCTGTATTTAAAAAAAGCAGAAGTGTTTTTTTACTACTGTTATTCAACTGGTTGTGATTTGTCACCCATAGTATAACTGGTCATAGTTTCCCTGCATTTCTGAGACTTGTGTTTAACAGCAAACAGCGACATTGTTTGTGCTCTCTGTTGATTGAAAACTAAGCCACCTTAGATCATTCTAATTTCAAAATTAGCTGGGTTTTTGTTGTTGAAATATTAAAAGGTGAATCCTTCTTGTAATAGTATCCCTTTGAAAGGGAATGTGGTGGGTGTTTGCTTTTTCCCCATGTCTGAACCTAACGCCAAATGTATAGTGGGCTGATTTTAGCTTTGCCTTTTTAAGTTTATCTGTAGATGAGAAATATACCAAATCCTTAGTATTAAGATCTCTGTTAAAGAGACTTTTTAGTACAGGGCTTAGTTCTCCACAGTGATACTATTGTAAATACTACTAAAAAGTACATGTCACTGTGATATACAAGAATAATAAGCAGTGCTAGTAATGATGTCTTGCATTCAGGCACAACATGGCAAAAGAAATGCCAGACAACTCCTGTGTAAAAGAGAAGGTGTTTTTAGTGGAAGAGAGCCACATCAGACAGAGAGTCTCCCGGTTCAGGTAATTGCAGGACAAAAATAAGTCATTTGAGGGTGGTGGATTAGGCTCCCAGGGAACAGGACACTTATTTTCAAACGTGGGGTTGGCTGTCCTGCGGTACTGTGCTCATCCTCTGGCTGACTTTCTTACCACATGAAGAAGTGCATGAATGCCTTGATGGCTTTTGTTGCAGCGCACTGGCAGATGTTCATAATATTAATTTTGAGAAGCTGCCGTCTGGTTGTCTGCAGGAGGAGTTGTTCTTTTCTGGGATTAATTGGAAACCAAATGCAGATTTTGAAGTTTACTATACATTTATCAAGCAGGGATTGAATTGGCTCTTTGTATCATTTACTTAGCGTGTGAGTCATCCATCCATCCATTCACCAGTGAATTAGTGAAGGTCATTAATTTGTTATAACTAAAATGCATTTCTGTTCAAATAAGTTTCCATGTTTGTAAGCAAAGTTTACTCCTGCTTTTTTTTTTCTTTATGGAAACTTTACAACTATGCTTTGTGATGGCTTCCCTAGTTGTTTCAACCTGTTGTATAAATGCACACAGTATCATTTAGATGGCATTCCTGGCTTCTCTTTCTGGGATATTCCATATGTGTTTTAGGGAACTGAAGGAGTTATATAAGTTACTTTTTATACTATGATAAAACTTGAGGGGAAAATAATGTGTTCATCAAAGTTCTTTTTTTCAACTGTACATAGTTTCTGCACATTATCTATAGAAAAATATTAAATCACCTATGCAAGGTTGCAAAATGATCTCTTAAAAAAAGAGCCTTATTAATTTGATGTGAAAACCTATGCATCCTCTGTGCATCTTGCATTGAAACACGCAGTCAATTATTTCTTTACTTGGTATAAATAATTTCCCGCAAATTATACTTGTCATTCAAATTGTCATAACATACACTTTGTCACTGATCTTCATGGCTCGTGGCAGTTGCAATGTGTATGATGATTCCAGCCTTCTCTGTGAGGTTAGGACATTTCATTTTTGTAACGATGTGTCTGGGTTATTTCAGTCTTTCTCCTTCCCAGCCCTTGCATCTTGTATTTCAACAAGACCTGGCTTCTGGTTTATCTTTTACTTCAGAGCTGCAGCACTGCAAGCTGTCTTCCATGTGGATTTCACCAAGTCCATGAATGTGTTGTGACCCTTGTATTTTGAAAGTGTCTTTTTTTCCACTCATTTTGAAATGGATATTTTGGAAGAGTAATGACTCTGAGAAGGTTTAGAGCTCCATATTCACATTTGATTATCAAACTCTTCTTGCACTGTGACCTGTCCTTTTTAGAGAGGTCAGTTGCCTTTTCTTTTCTGGAAGAGGAAGCTCCTGAGGAAGGATCGAATGAAGAACCTGGTGAAAACAAATGGACTTTCACTTGGACCAGATGGGTTTAATGGTGTGAGAAACACAAATCTCCTTTCTCTGTTACTAGATATTCAAGAGATTGAAGCTAAAAAGCAAAGAAGAGTCTGAGCCAGGAAAATAATAATGACAAGAAAACCCCTAACTTGTCTATTCTTTGGTGTACAGCATGAATTCATCCACTGTTTAGTCATTTGCTAAATATATAATTAAAATTTTGATTCAGTGGAGTTTCCAGAAAATGTAAGTACATTCCTCTACAAACCGTGTATTAAGTATTTTAATAAAGTCAATGGTTTAAAATACTTTTCCTAAAGATGTGTTTATTTTTGATTCCTGTGCTTTCCTGGTACTAGTGCAAGCACTAGGATACCACAGTGTTATTGCTATTGCTGTTCTGTCCTCCAGGAAAATGAATCACACTTTTCAGAGGTCAGTGGCTTTTCTCTCAGGTAGGAGCCACCCAGCCCAGTGGTGGCCATGATACATTATGCCATTTTTAAGTACAATTTCACTTCCTGCAGCTAGAACCAGAAAGAAACCAAAAGGTGCCTGAAGTAACTATTTTATGAAAGTCTAATGTTATGTAGCTTATCCGTTCAATGTTAAGTGTAGCTGCATAAAAAAGTTGTGCAAGAGGTCTGCACAAGTCTTCCCTGATGATTTATCATTCAGCATGACCCTAAAGCTGGTAGCCCACCTACTTAGACCAACTCCTTTAGTTGTAATAAGGCAGTTTCGTTTTTCAGGTTGCCACTGTCTAGCTGGCGTTTTTCAGGAACTAAAAGGCCCATCTTGATTTTTGAAATTGCCTTCTAATTAAGATCCTGCCTCTACTCCTGGTTTGTTCTTGTTACGTGTGCAATTCTTGTGGGGCTCGTCTCAACCATTTCTGACTTTGCAGTGTTTGAGTGCTAATGCAAACCAGATCTGGCATTTGAGCACACCAGGAGAGGTATGGTAACTTCTGTAACCCCTCCTCAGTGCTCCTCTCCGTATGCTTTAGGGAAGGAGGTTGATGCGCCTGGGCCAGCACGTCACATTGTGTTGGCTTTTTGTTGGCTTGCATGTTCTCTGGAGCAGTCCCTCAGGATCCCCACTTCTCTGCATGGCAGTTCCCTGGTTCTGTGCCTAAGAGATGTGAGTTTATATTCTCATAATGTGTAGGGCTTAATTGTCTCTTATGACCTCAGAGTATTCACAAAGGTGATGGCACAGCAAGCTGATTTCCTAGGATTCATTTATAGAATGAGAGCCAAAGTCAGGTTTGTTTCTCTTGCATCTCCCCTGCAGATTTTTGTCTGTCCCACAGTACTCCCTTTCAGTTTTTTTCAATTAATATGATATATCATTTTATGTTACTCCCCTACATTATTAGGATTATGTGATCAAAGTGTTAAATCTTTTTATTTAGTGTGAATTTCATAGTATACAAATTCTTGCGGTAGTCAGTTAAATTTATCAGGTCATTAAAAATATCCAATTAGTTGGTCAAGAGCTACTTATTTTCCATCTATTGTATTACTTTCCTTTGGACCTCTGATCAAATCCTAAATCTAAGCAGTTCTGTTAGCTTGAGCAGGAGTAACATTTGGCTGAAATGCCTTAAAAGTAGCCAGACTGCTTTCCTCCTACACTACAGTACAAGGTTTGATCTCACCTTGCCTTTGAAGGCTCACAAACTCTGCAGGGGTTGGGTTTTACCTGTATCACTTGGTTTCCAGTGTCAAATTTCTACCCTCTGTGCTTACAGCATAGTTCTTCAAGCTTGTGTTGCTCCATTACACCTACCTGTCTGCTTTTCCAGCTGTCCCCCATCAGATGAGAGACTGAGAGAAACCTGTTCCCTGTGTCTGACCCTCCACAATGTTATTTGAGGGCAGGGCTCCACTCCAGGCCTGTATGCTCATCCCTGTATGACACCAGCCTTGAGAATTGATGGGTAGGGCAGTACTGTCCCTGTAAGTCATGCTTGCACAGGGAAATCAAAGCAGCATCTGCCAGCTGTGACAGTATTCATCATATAAGCAAGGAGCCTTTTTTCCCTTCCCTCCCTCATGACCCTGTCTCCCTATTTTCATGTACAAACAAAGGCAAGACATACTCTTTGCACTGACATCTGGATAAATTAGTTAATGTTTGCAGTGGGAGTATAGGTTAGTGCTCTTTCTGCTTCCCTGGTGAGAGAGTCTGCTGAGCTTTTGCAGAGATCTGTAGGGCTGAGGCTGGAGGTTGATTGAGATATTTACTAAACAATTTTCCCTCAGTTGGGGCTCCTTTTAATCTGGTTTATTTCAATCCATAGTCAGCAGTAGAGGTGGGGGTACGTGAGCACAAACCTTTCAGTGATGTTAGTGCATCCAGAAGTGAGAAAATATGGAAGACAGTGAACTTGATGAGGGAACAGTAATAATAGTTTTTTCAGTGTTGTAAAGAAACCTAAAGTAAAATCGAAGCACAGCCTGTTTCCACTTCTATTAGAAAGCACTGGATGTAAAAATAATAGATATTTTTTAATAAAATCAAATTATAGTCAAATTGACTCCCATGATGGAAATTTATTTAATCAGAACTACTGTTCTTCTCCCCTTTCTCCCTCCTCCTCCACCCTCAGTATCTTAGTGTCTCTTTGACTAGCAGAAAGCACACAAATTGGGTTCAGGAGCATTCATCTATGATACTTTGAGAAAATTAAATTTTTATTAACTCTTCTACTCAGAACTTCCTCTAATGTGGGAAGGCAATAAGGTTATATTAAATAGGTCTGTATAAATGCCAAGTATGTAACACTGGAGGATCAGTATTTTGTTAGTATCACAACATGCTTCAAAGAGTTTCTGAACTAATATGATCATCAATGGATGGGAAACTTTAATTCCAATGGTAAAAAATTCCATTTGAAAAGGTAAGATGATTCAACCAAAAAAGATTGGAAAAAGAGTATAGACTGAGCTGTGGGTTTTGGAGGGGATGCTGAGTATTTCTGTGGCCAGCAAATCAGCAGTGCAAGGAGATGCAGTGGGAGCAACTGGAGATCAGGCAGCAATGCAAGTGCTACAAGTTTGGTCTTGTGGAGGAAAAGGCGTGAAAGGCAGCTGGTGGTAGGTGGTGTACCAAAGAGGAACAGAAGAGGTAGGATAATGGTGAGGTGGAGCTGGAAGAGGTAGGATAATGGTGAGGTGGAGCTGGAAACAGGGAACTCCAGTGAAAGGATGAGAGGAGAGCAGACATTAGTGTTGCTGAGAAAAGAGGCTTTTTACACAAGAAAAGAAGATGGTGACTGGAGGAGGCAGAGCAAGTGAAGGCAGCAAGGGCTGGTGTGAGGGGTGAGGACCTACCCTTCAGCCAGGAGACTCAGATGCACTGCCTCTCAAGAGGGCCAAGGGCCAAGAGCCAACATGTATGGGCTGAGGTCCCGGAAGAGCAGAGTTACAGGTAAGCCCTTTTTTAATAGTTATGCTGTTCCTGATGTCCAAAAGCTTGGGTGTAGAGTTATGTACTCAGGCATGTGCGTGCTCCCAGATTACTGGGAGTAGCGGATATGGGAGACACATTCCTGTATCACAGCACAGGGACATGGGGACACTTTTGAGCCCTTTTTAGCTAAATCAGTGCTATATAAACACATGTGCAGTGCCAGTAGAGCTCCCTGTTACAGATTTTGGTATTGCAGCAGCTGGGTATGCCCTTGGCCTGCATGGTGAAGGCAAATTGCACTCTGAGCTGGGGCATGTGGAGCCAGGGCATTACACACCCCACTTTCCTCTTACCTGATATCCTACCAATAGAAATACATGTGTTTTAGCTATGTTCGTATTAATTTAGGCTGAAGGACTGAGCAGACTCCAGGACTGAAGAGGTAAGACAATAAATTCCAGGCAGCTGTCTCTGCTAAACACTGTTCGGGTGATCTCCAGAGTAAGAAGCCTCACAAACAGGCCATAACCCTGCCTATGCAGTAGTTCTGATCAAGTGGACCATGAGAGAAGCAAGCCTGCTGAGAGCCCTGGCATTACAGGGACGAGGGGCTAGATTCAGGGTGGCACAGCAGGAGTGCAAAACCAGAAACATGTCTCTCTCCAGGGTAAAAAAACCTCTGACTTAAAATGAGGTAAGATAAGAATAGAAAAACAATCTTAATTTGAATTCCCCCTGTCAGTTTGCTAGGCAGTTGATGCTGTTTCATTTTGTATTTAAGTACTTATAATCCTCTCCTTTGGTTCAGTTTATAGACTATTGTATGCAACATCTTTTTAATGAACAATTCTGGTTTGACAACGTGGAGGTTTGAGACCCATAAAATAACTGCTTGGAAAGCATTAAGGAGCAAAACAAGTCTCTTTCCTCTATCAGGCAGTAAAAAGCATCTCTGAAAGGTCTTCTGGTCTTTAAAGCAGTGGGCTCTCGGAATAATTTACTTTCTCCTGCTATGGTAGTTTGTTCTTTTAAAAGAAAAGATTTAGTATGTTACTCTTTGCCTGAGAAATCAATTGTGTGAAATCAATAATAATTTTGCTGCCAGGTAATACTTATCCGTGTGAGTCAGTGACCCGCTGGTATTCTGCAAAAATAATCTACAGCAGATAAATGCTGAAGTTTGAAGCAGTTGTGGTTGGCTTTGTGCTTTTCACCGTTTGCTGCTTACATCAAAGCTGTTTTATCCCTGAAACTAAGAAGAAGAAGCTGTGCCAGCCAGTGTGACTAGCAGCTGGCCATTTACTTCCTCTTAAAAACGTCAAACATTAAAACGCAACCTCCTTTGGTTCCGGTGTCACAACCAAGTGATTTTTCAAGAGTGCACGTAGCTAAATGAGGATGGTGATTTCCTGTTGCTGAGCCTTGTGCACCCATTAGAAGTGGTGCTGGACTCTCCCTCTGCGTGGAGCAAGCTGCCTGGTGCAGTCTCCCAGGCACAGTGAGAGCAGTGTGCTAGGGAAAAGGCTGGCATTAAACCCTCCTTTCCTCAAGTATGTGAAATTAGCCTTTTGACATATGTATCCAACCTAATCCCCTCCAGCACTAGTAGCAGCAAAAGTACAAAATGGCTTGAAACTGTTATTGACACTCCCTTCCTGTGGCTAGTCTTGTACCGGTGGCTCTTCAGGGAAAGTCCTGCTCTGTGCTGCCTACATCCCTGTCCTCATGAGGAGAAGGCATGCACTGGTACTCCTGCAGCACTGTAGCTGCATGTGGGCATGCTCACCACCTCCGTTTTCACAAGGGGCTTTTAGTTTAACCATGGAATTGTGCTGGGGATGGTAATCAACTTGGGGTAGTGCAAGGACTAGAGAGCCTGGATACAGCCTTTCCCCCTAAGCATTGCCCCCTTCCTAAGCTCAGCCGTTTCCAGCATGACTTTACAAGAGTGTTGCCCCGTGGAGTTGAACCAAGACATTTGGATATTGCCAGATGTGTGTGTGTGTTTCTCCGCTACACAGCTTTTGACTGCACAGCTTGGTAATGCTCTTCAGTCCCCCAGACCAAGGCTCAAGACTTTACAGAAGAAAGACACAGGTGTCTGAAGGGGGGGCTTTGGTCTGATGGGGTTGCAAAATACCAATTTTCCTTTCCCCAGAGAGCACCACTTTATCAGCAGGGAAGGCAAGTTGGTCCCAGGGCAGCAAGGAAGGCTGTTTAGCCCTCGTGAGAGGTCAAGTGCATGACTGAGTCATCCTGACTAGTGGAAATGGGCCCACAGTCTATCAGTAACAAACATGCAGGCACAGAGGTCTGAAGCAAAAGGAAGTCACTATTAGCTACAGCTTTGTAGTTACTAACTCCTGTATCTCTTCAATTTACAGCAGCCACAAAGCCCTGGACATAGAGGAGATGCACAAGTACTAAGGCCTTGTGTATTTGTGTATAATAAATGTTGTCCCTTTGGAGTCTGTCTGTGCCACTGAGGCTTCTTGGTGCTTACAGAAAATTAGAGTCACACTCATTAAGACTTGGTTATGCTGGCCCAGAGCTGCGAAGGAACAGGGAGTGATCATGAGGCTTGCAAAAATGGAATGAGAACAGCAGCTTGTGTCACAGGGACTCCTCACCATATTGATGGAGAAAAGAGTTTAGCCTGTGTGTCCATGTCTCTGTCGAGGACTGTGCAGCAGACACCAAAAGCCTGGAACATCTGCTAATGATAGCTTCAAAGGGGAAAAGTAATCAGCTCTCACTAAGTAAGAAATTCAAAATTTACTGCATTATGTAGTAGCTCCTGTTCAATCCATAGGCAAAATGTTTTCTCAGTTTGTGGAGATTTGACAAAAATACCCATTCCTTAAAGCCAATTGTGAGCACAGAACGGTTCTACTTTCACACACAGTTTTGGGAAGGAAATCAGAACAATTCCTGTACAGGCAGCTGGGTTATGAAAACTGACAGAGCATTGCCTGTGTGAAGAGAGTTTCAATGACGCACAAGGGACTGGTTAGTGTATAATATGCAAATGCAATTCTATCTGTGAGGCATTACAACTACAAAATGTCTCACAATTATGCTCTTTTCTCAAGAAGTAATTTCTTACTATGGATCCCTCCCCCCTCACAGCAGCAGAGCTGCCTTTCCCTAGTGAACTGCTGTTAGTCCTTTACTCCGTCTCTACTCTTTTGCTCTAGCATTTCCTAAAGCAAATGAACTGACCACGGAATGGACTGTCATCTCTTGAGATGTGCCTTAGAATCATAAAATAATTAAGGTTGGGAAGGACCTTTAAGATCATCAAGTCCAGGGTTTTTGTGCTAACTAAATGCTGGCCAGGTAGTCTGTGGGGTAAATGATGGTTGGCAATGGCAATGCAATGTCAAGATTATCCACACACACAATGTACTCTGCAGTAGCAACAGTCAGCAGGTAGAATTCAGAAAACCTTCTCTACACTTTTCATAAGCTCAACAGTCAGCAGGTAGAATTCAGAAAACCTTCTCTACACTTTTCATAAGCTCTATTTTTTCAGCTTTGGTAGCTGTGCCTTGAAAATGGCTTGCAATACGCCGTGCAAATTACTTCGACCCAGATACTGGAAGTGTTAAGATGCTCGTTTTCAAGTTCCTGGACAGATTCTAAGTGACAATGGAAGTCAATTCACATCCAAAGAGTGCCTGTTGTTTGTTAAAAGAAATGATATCAGATGTGTCACATCACTTCCCTCCTACCCAGATGCAAGTAGCTTAGTGGAAAGATTCAGTTTGAGATCCAGGCTAGTGATGAGTGCTGTGACCCCAGCTAAAGGTGACTTAAAACACAAGATTGCATGTATTGTACTAGGCCGTGGGATGCCAGCCAAACCATTTTGAGTCAGACACCAGCAATTTTGTTCATCAGATATAATGGGAAGTTTTGTTCAGACTTATTCAGAATGAACTCCATGAAACAGATGATCATGTTGACATAAGATTGCAGCATAGCAGTTTAGCTCAGTTTAGTAAGTAAGCAACAACCAATGTAACTTCCAGGTAACTGAAGCATATGTGTCACAGACTGTTCTTCTCCTACCTAACAGATGCGTTCCTCGTGAAACCACAGGGGAGAACGGGATATTGTTTTCCCTTTTTTGGAGAAGGACGTCTGACCTCAGCCATGCCAAATGAAACACTGAGCCTAGACAGAAAAGCAGACCACAGCTTGTATCACCACTGTTGCTGTGGCAAGCCATGCTAGTCCAGGGGATCAAGAGGGCAGGCAGCACCAGGGGTGTATGCTTCCCCAGAGACACACATGCCTGAGCCCTGGCCTTGTGCACTTTTTGATGGCATTGTGCAATTTCCTTTCAGTCCTTTACAGAGAAGCGCATTTAGTATGCTGGGGTTGAATAAGGCACAGAAAGATGGGACTGACTGAAGTCTAGCCAAGTAATGACTTTTGATACCTGTTTTTCAGGAGAAATATTAACAAATTACATGGAACAAGCACCTGTCTGAAATAGCACTCAGGGAGCATTCAAGTTCACATTTTGTAGTGAAATGAGGGCAATTCTGCTGCAGTGTGAGACAAAACCAACTCACTACAGTCTCATTTGTGTTACCAGCCATGTCGGTGTCTCAGCTATCTGCTCATGCACAGGTGATGATATGCCCCCCAACGCTGCTTAAAGACTCCAAGATATTTTCATAGAATCACAGAATAGCTGAGTTTGGAAGAGACCTCTAGAGATTGTTAAGTCCCACCCCTTTAGAGGCTTGCATTTGTCACTTTTAATTGCATATTAAAAATGAAAAAATGGCAGAAGAGGAACATTAAAGAGTTCTGTTCCTCATTAAAACAGGACAGCTAATGTACATACAGTATGTTCGGTGACAGCCATTAACTAGTCAACAAATCATCATCTAGAATACTGCAATTACTTTCTAACAAAAGTGAACGGCTGTTGTGCAGTGTTAGGGACAGCAGCACATGCCACATTGTGCACATACAACACATACAGATTAAATCTGAAAGCTCATTGTCAATGTTCATCATAGCTCAGAGGTCTCCAAGCCAATGATCTTTTAGAGATTTTTAATTGGTCTCTCAAAGATTTGCTGGCAACAATTCTTAAAATAATATTCTGTGTTTCTGGAGTACCCCCCATCCTAGGGTCACAAAAGTAGTGGCATTGGATTATGCCCTTCCAAGATGGTTCTTGTTCTGTGTTGAAAATGGGGATAAAAAGTCAGAGGTGTTGCTACAGAATGCCATTTCCATGGCAAAACCTACTGCTTAGCCATGCTCCTGTGTCAGAGTACAAAATTACCCTCCATGACAACCTAAAATCTTCTCCTGCATTTTTCCAAGGACATGAGGACTGTAGTACACACGTATAGAGCCAGGAGTAATTAGAAGATGATTTTGCTAAAAATATCTCCAATCTCAGCCTTATATTTAAAACACTGTAATTTCCCAAATAGGAACCCAGCCTTATTCCTTCATAGCTGTCATCCCTAAATCATTGCCACATCTGACTTTCCCTAAATGGGAACTCAAAGCTTCTGGTGGCTCACAAAGACTGCCTATTTCTGTTTTGCTCAGTACTAAAGAAAAATCACTTGCTCCAGATATAGGAAATTATCTAAAATCAAAAGACAGTGATGTGAAGGTGAGATCTTCTGTTGCCATGTTTTGGTCTAGGGCTTTGATGATAGGAAGGAAGGAAGAAAGAAAGACTGTCCTAAACAAGGTGACCGTGATGGATCCTTTTGAAAGAAAGATTGTTCAACTAAGTTCAAGGTGTGATAGTTTCCAAACAGGATCAGCAGGACCTTACAAACATCCTGTTGAGTTGATCTAGTTTTGCTTGGTTCCTCCTCTAGTTCTCTGGATAAAGAAGAGTTCAGCTTCATGACATCCTTGTGACTGGGTATGGGGGTAGCATTTTCTATTGCTGTAACTTCCTCAACATGTAAGGCTGTGTTCCAAAATGCTGGTGGGAAGATAGAATGATGTGTAAACTTAGATACAGGGAGTAAGTGTTCTTGTTATAACTAGGAGGACTGCATACCAAATTATCAGAATAAATGGTTGCCCAGACTGTTGTTACTTCCCTAAACTTTTTGAAAATGACAATATCATTCTCAACAAAATGTGATTGCTGTTGATGTTTCATTTTGATGTTTCTTTGACAAATCTTTGGGTAATTTCTCAACCACATCTGTGCATACTGCAGAATTAAATATTTTTTACAACCTTACTGAATTGCAAACTTCTGTGATACTTTGGTTATAGACTTCAGTGCCATGGTTTTGTCACTCTTTAAAAACAGAACATAATTAAAACCCTTTTTGACATATTCTGTGTTTCTGGCTCTACCTCCTGTTTCACAAGTGAATCTTCTCTTCTCCGATGAGAGCTAATGTGCAGCTAATAATTCAAATAGCATTTCCGTCTCTTTCAAAAAAATGAACAACGAAAAAAGTTCCTGTTGTCAAAAGATTTTGTTGGTAACTTTAGTTATTGCAGATTGAGACTGTAAGCTGACCTCTGGGGAGAAAAGTTTTTTGCTTAGCACTCTGTGCTGTAAACAAAACTGGTAATAAGTCACTGCTGTGAAGTGGATCAAATTTTGTTATAATAGAAGAAGCTGTCAGAAAGCGATAGGAGTAACTTCTAAACTGACTGAAGGTGTGGATGGAGTGTTTCCTCCCCCTGTTCTCCCATGCAAGTATTGCATGTGAGAAGAGGCTGTTTTGAAGTCCCTGAATCCTCTCAAGAAGCCTTTGATTTGCTGAATTTCTGACTCTTCTTCCTTTTGATTTGATAACCATCTAAGAGGTTAAACTGGGACATTTAGTTGCCTCTGTGTAGCAGTCTGCATTTCAAAGGTAGATGGAAATAAACATTAGAAGGTATTATTTTACACAAGCTGTATTTTTCTTTCCAAGTGATCACTAACAGGAGGAGATTTTATTGTTCTAGACATGAATATTCATTAAAGATGAGGGAGAAATGGTAGAACCCACAGGTTCCCTGTGTAAGTTGCTCTGCCAACCTCTAGTAAGACATCTCACACCTTCTCTGCAGCTGTCACTGGATAGGGGGGATTTGAATAGTGACTTGCTGAGAAGCCAGCCACTGTGCTCCAGAGGCTGAGCTGAATGGATTTGTCACAAATGAAGGACTTCATAAAGAGTTTGATATTAATTTTTCCCCCTAAGCTGTGTAATATCCTACTCTTTAACTTCCTATGATAAGAAGAGGTTTCAATGGTATCAAAATCCTTTTCTTACTCCACGTGGTCTCTAATTAAATGATTCATTTAGTCTCTTTGGCCTCAACTGGCTTGACTGTTCCATAATGTACAAGTCATCTCCCTTCAGCCCCCCTCTGTAGGACTTCAGCCATACAGAACCTATAGAAAACTCAGCTTGATCAATGTTTGTATGGCCATAAAGTTTTTACAAATTTTTTAAATAGACCAGGGATAACACTGTGTTATTAAAATCATCTTTCCTTGCTGTCTTGCCACAGGATTCACTTTCTGGAAATGACATCACTGGCAATGGGACAGTGGAACTTTGGAAAAGTCATTAACAGAGCCTGCCCTTCCTGAACAAGTATCACCTTGCAAGCCATCTGCTCCGCTTGGAAAAGCTTTTTTCTTCTCATAGGTCATCTGAGGATTTGAGAGTAAAAATGAGATAAAACCATGCAGGGACAGCACTTTGTGCCAGGCTAACAACCAGCCCAGACCAGCCATCAAAGATGCAGGAATGGGGACCTTTCAGAATTGGAGTCAAACTGAGAACTAACGTGGAATGGAAATAAAGGCTGCTGCACAAGCAAACTTTGTCAGGAGGATCCATTGTCTGGTCAGTTCACAAGGAAGCACCAGTTGCTTGGAGAAGAAGAGCCACACCCTGCTAGAGTAAGACACATTATAAAAAGCAGAGAAAAATCTTTTTGGTTTTTTAAGATGCGAAAGTTGGATTTGAGACTGGGATTAAAAACAATTGTTGCAGTTGTACCTTTGGCAATAAAGAATCGTTTCTCCACGGTGGTGCAGCTCAGAGAAGTGATGGTGAGTGTGCAGGAAGCTGAGAACACAGCTAGTGATGCTGTTCATAAATACTTAGGGCTCAGCCCTCAATGGGGCTCATTCATCCTCTTGCATAGAATAGTGAAGATCCTTATTAGCTGGGTCATTGCTGTTTCACTTTGTCCTATCCCTCCTCAAGTCCTGAAACAATATTCTCATCCTAAATATATACCAGACTGGAATACAGACATTGTTTCAACTCTTCTGTGCTGAGAGTAATGCAAAGTATTCCAAAATCTTCATTGTCTGCTTTTTGACAAATAATGAATTTATTCCCACCTTGTCTGATATTTGAATTTAGCTTGTGGTGCTGGTTACTATTTCAGACATTGAAGAAAGAAATACTTAGCAGTAGATATATGCTACAGTCTGAAATTAAAGCTCAATTTAGTTTAATTGTCCTTGATTTTATCAAGCATTCAAAATGACTGATTCCATATGCAGAAAATAAATACATAGACAGCAGCTCAGAAATGTCTTTCTCATCATGGTACTGATTTTATACAGTTTTCTGGTCTACCAAACGATCTTTTCCTAGCACTGGATGAACATGGCTTGGGGTGATGATAGTTTTTGTATTAGTTTGCTACTATTTCAATGTTTCCAGAAGAGGCAGGAGATTTGGAGACCTGTGCAGCTCAGATAGGATTAATGCATTCAGCTCAGCAATTAGTCTTGGCCTTTGAGTGAAAGTGACATCCTCCCACTTTCTCTAAAATCGTGTGGCCATTTCAGGCTCTTCTGGGAAGATTTTCCAGAGATAATCTCAATTTTACAGTATTATTCTGTTCACTCTTCAATTCTACTGCTGCAGAACCCAAGAGTAAGGGGAATGAGAAAGCAAGAAGTTGGAGGAGGTAGTTACAAGAACTGTTGTTGCTTTTTTATCATTTTATTAACTTTTGATCTTGTATCTAGGAGCCCCCGTCATGGCCCAGGACCCATTGACAGAAGCTGTGTTGTGAAGAGCTCTCAGCCTGCTCTAAGAAGGGAAGGAGGCTAGGTAAACACAAATTAGTGGTACCATTGAAATGACATGGACTTTCACCACACTGTGTCAAGAGAAATGAGTGGATTCACCTTGATTTGCAGCAATGGAGGAAGAAATTACATATCCTACCAACACAAATACCAGGCAGGCAGCAGGGAGTCTATATTGTTTGGATGGATGTGGCTCCCTGTTAGAGCCTTCAGCCTTCTGGGTGCTCTGAAGATGTCTGTAATATCAGTGGGAGGTATGTGTCCTATGGGATCCTAATTTACACACTCTAAATCCTCTCTGCACCAGACATCATCCTTTTGTTGCATCAGTGCCTAAGGTCATACAATTGAATGTGGCTCCAAGGCTACTGGAAGCTTTTCAGATTACCAGAAGATTTTTAGGTCTTTTATCCTCCTTGTGTCCTAGCCCAGTCTCGGTCTTCTTTGTGTGGTGTCTGACTGTCCTGGCTTGGCATGTTGAGTCCATGCAGAGTGTGTTGTACTTTCCAGAACCACCTGACTCACTGTAATTTTTCAGAGCAAAGACTGTTGCACAGCCCTTGCTCCAGTAGGATCTGAGAGAAAATGGAGGGAAGAAGCATGCTCCTGGTACCTAAGGACTTCATGCACCCCCATTCTGGACAATATCCTCCCTCCAAGCTCCCCAGACCTGAGGAGGGAGCAATGTAATAAGTGCCTGTGGTGGCAGCAGATTGCCATCTGGGAGCTCTCCTTCTCCAGGGCCTCCTGGTCAGTTGACCATATCTGGGCCATTATGTAATGGCAGACGTGGCCAACAGGACAGATGGTGGCTGCTGCCAGCTGGACAACTCATCTGACCTGCACACTGCTCCACTGGGGCTTGGGAAAAGGGCCAGGGGACACCGCACTTCTCCCAACGGGCAGTAAATGGTGGCTGCCTTTACTCAGGATCAACTGATCTCCTTTACACAGCTCTGACAGTATTTTATTAGCTGTCTCTGGAGAAGCTTCCTCTCCAGAATAGTTTCGGACAGGATGCTTTTTCACTTACTAAAGATCTGAGGATCGTGTCCTCCATTGTCAGAAACTGTCCTAGTTTCTTTGAAACCTGGGGAGCTGTAACAGACTATACCAGAAGAGGATGTGTCTCCTTAGTTTCTTCTTAATGGTAGGAAGAAGGTGAAATTTTCTTGCTAGGAATTGATACTTTTTTTATTATTCTTTTGTGTAAAGAGAAGGAAATGATTTAATACTTTTTTTTTTTTAAAGTTTGTAGTACATGAATTACCTCTTTTACCTTCCTTGTTTTTTATAGCTTTGACATAAGACATATGATTCAATTTCGATTAAAACAGAAATAAGCTTGTTTTGCTCCTACACATTTCTTTAAAAGCCTGCACATTCTGCTTTTGATATTTTCCTACCAGATGATTTCTGAAGGGAATATGGCTGCCTCTAACTTGTGAAAAGTGTAGCTGTGGTTTTCAAAAGCTGCAGAACTAATCTAATCCATTTTATGTGTGCATATGTGCGTGTGCATGCACTTAAGTTAGTATTCGTATGTGAAAAGCTAACTGGAATATACCAGTATATCTGCATAAGTCAGTTATTCCAAATTTCCTCTTTCTTGCATTTGTGCACTATTTTCAGTCTCTTCTGGGAAATGTTACAAACAAGAAGTTTGTTGAGGTTTCTTCCAGTCAGAACATTAGTGAGTATGTGAGGAAATGGTCACAATTTTTACCATACAGATACATTTATTTAGATTTATTCATAGACCAGAAATAGCCCCTGGTATGCTTGGTAGCATGTGTTATGCGTTAGATATCTCTAATTTCATTTGAAGGGGAAAAAAATGAGCTAAACTCATTCCCCAATTCAAGCAAAGAGTAGCCATGCAGAATGCAGTGACAGCCCAGCCCAAAGAAATTCACCTTGCAGCTCATCCTTCAGCTGTTCCCCACCTTCACTCTCTCCTTTGCCTGCAGTTACGCCACATTTCAGACAAAGGAACAATCAGCCCTAATCCTTGGTTTGAGAGCTGTAAGCAAACACTGCAGCAGCTCCATGTGTCATCAGAGATTCAAAGTAAGCAACATTGGGCAACACAAATGACCCCTTGAGGCACAGTGGGCTGCCCATGTACCTCTGCAGTGCTTTCCAGCCATGGGCAGAGGCTGAAGAAGGGAGGCAGAGAACCCTCTTTCTGTCTGGCCCTGACTGGTCCCAGGACTCTGTCTCATGGAGTCACATAGGCAGCCACCTTGGCATCTATCCATCATTCTCACATCTGTGGTGCGGCAACATCCCACTTACTATTCTCGTTCGTGCAGTTTTGCACCGGCTGCTTGCATTACCCCAATGGCCTGAAAAGTGATTATTTCCACTGGTGGCACCCCAAGGCCTCCTGGCAAATGGGATGCTGCTTCGGCAGCAGATTCAGTTCCCTCCAGCACAAAGGTGAGGAAGCCCGTTTGATGAAATGCAGCATGGTTGGAAATCAGATTCCACCCTTCTCCAGGCAAGACACTAGGCATGAGTACCAAGTGGTTTTGGCTACAGCACGAATCCTGAAGTGAAATTGCCACTGTTGCAACTGCTGAAGTTGCCCACCAGCAGCCATAAAGCTTTTCTCCAAAGTCACATAAGTGTGATTGAGCATTTGCCTGAAAGTAAGTTAGCATTGCTCATAGTAGAGCAGAGCAACATGTGGGCACACCCAGCAAACCTTCATGCTTCTCTTGGCATGACTCTCCTGATCTCCCAGGGAATCAAAGGCACCTAGTCTGCCTGAGAGTGTTCCAAGGTGAAACCTAGTTCTTGCTGCCAGACTGAAAACTGCCCAGTGAAGCAGGATGGATACATGAACCCCTGGTGCCAGTGATGGCCGCCTTCAACCCACTGCAAGGTGACCTTCTGGAGGTTTCCACCCACATCCACCATGTCCTGAGGGCTCAGAAAAAGCTTGCCTTTCACTAAAGGTTATGAGGGCTTCCTCTGGCAAGGAAACAGAAAGGCTAGATGACTTCCCTCCCTTCACTGTCCCCAGCTGTCATTGTGGGGGTACTACCCCTATGGCAACAGCCTTTTCACATCTGGCAGCTTGCTCTGCCAGGGAACAGTGGAACCAAGCTGATGGCAGGAATGGGGTACAGCAGAGCAGAAAATGTTTGTGGCTTGCATTGTGTTCAAATGGCTTGGAAAATGTGCCATTAGGGAGAAATTACTTCCCATTGCCTTTCCCCACTGGCCCCCCTTGCATTTGATCTACACTTTCACACCATTGCCATACACTTAACCCAAGACCCCAGGCTGCCACTCAGAATCATCTTCCCCTAGCTGCTGCTGCTGATGTGGGCACAGACCTGCCTGTCTTTATGCGATGCAGAAGAGCCATGAAGCTCTCATCTGTCAGCCCTAGGTACGAATTTAAATTAAACCTCATTTAGCTTGGTGCTCCCTTTTGATTTATTGGCAGACGTTTCTCACTGTTTGAGCCCTGTTAAATTTCTAGCAAACTCTTCATTGATCAGCTGTTCCTATTAAGTCAAAAGAGTGCTGCAGAGCAGGGTCATTGCCACCTCACTTTCGGCCGCTCTTGTACATGGTCCCGACAGAACTCTCTCGGGGAGGGAATTATACCCATTGTGCCACAATACGCCTGGCTAATGCCAGTGAAGCATTTTAGGTTTTGTGCCTCTGTCTCTCACAGTTCTCACATTTTGAGTGCAATGAATCAGCAAAACACCTCATAAGGTTCCTTTCAACTGATGGGGTAGGATAATTTTCCAATTCACTCTCATTACTAAATACAGTTTCTTCTTGTTATTAAATACTGTTTGCTACAAATCACTCAGTTTTCAGGTAGCTGTGGAAGGAACTTCTCATGCCTGCAGTGCAGTTGCATGCATTAATCCTTTAGAAGTCAGTCTTTGTTTCTGTACTTACAGATCTCAGTGAAGAAACTATGAAGTACTAGTGTTTTACATGCAAAAGAGGGTAGCTTTTAGCATCCAAGCACATCTCATACATACAGTAAAGGTGCCAAAGCTTTGAAGTCTCCTTATTTGTCACAGTAATGCTATTTTCCATTTAGATTGTGTCTCCCTACTGAAGGATACCGGGGTAGCTCATAAACAACATATACACTTTAATAATACATCATGGAAACATAACATCCTCTGGGGTGGAGAGAAAAACCAAGGAAAACTCAGTGCCTAGCATGGTGAGCGCTTGGAAAGAAACTTGTCTCAAAGCAGCAAGAGAAATCACGATGCTTATACAACACTGTAAGAACTATACTGCTGTGAAGAGAAAAAAAAACAAGCCTGTTTTCTAAAGTTTTCATCAAAACCCAATACATGGTGAACTCTGTGGAATTCAATTTATCGAGCTCTCAGGATCACAAGTTAGGTCAGCCTTGCCAGAAATTGGTGCAGTTTCTGAGTAATCCAAACTTGAGGTGTCAGAGCACTGTTATAGTTCTCTAATCTTTTCCCTTGCTCTAGTGTTTATTCATATGGCACTCTATAGCTGTGCTTGGGGCAGGAAAGACACTGCTTCTACTCCTAGAGCTAGCAATTTTATCTAAAATTGAGAAGGCTTGGGAACCTGAGGACCCTCCCTCATACTCCAGGTATGAAGTCAGCAACTCAACCTACATGTTTGTTCAAAAGTGTGTATGGTATTGGTGTTAGGAAGGGTCTTTGCTCTTTCCTTCCTGCTGAATTGAGTGTGTCATGCAGGTAACAGTCCAGTGTTGACTCTGGGCTGGGATGCATGGGAAGCCAAGTGCACAACTGCTATTCAGTGCTGAGAACAACAGAAAAGCTGTTCCTGACTCACACTTGGAAAGGGCCCTTCCGCCAAAGGAGGTGAGACTGTTCTACTCTTCATTCAGCAAACTCCTCTTACCAATTTGTTTTGAGTGAGCTGTTTGAATATTTTGCTGAGCCCACATCAAAACCAGGGCTTTTCCTAGAATATACTTTCTGCTGTTACAAATGCTGGATACATTGAAAGAGTAGCTAGGAACTATTTGTCTTTTCTTTTACCTGTTAATTGAAAAACGATCCAGAATGGATTTTTGCAACTCCGTCACAGGAATCTGTATGCAAACATTAAAATGGCAGAGGGTAGATTATTTAAAATTTAGACTCAAAGGACTTAAGAACACAAAAGAAAATCCTATGTGTGGTAGGGAAGACATCATCCAACTCTGCCCTGGCAGCTATAGTTAAGAGTCTTCTAACTCCCATTAAACTCCTTGCAGTTCTGGGCTTGTCATCCTCTTTTTAATTCTAGGCAAATAGTAAATTGGCTTAAAAATGTAGAAGCTGTCCTGATGTATATGCATGCTTGCTTCTGCCTTCAACTTTCAAGCATCTGAAGGCATCCATTAGATTAGTTATCGTGTTAATAAGTAGATTTTAGGAATGCAGCATGTTCACAGCTCTCACTTGGATAAAAACTCAAGTGATTAGAGGCTGCTTTCTAGATATATCAGGGAACTGACCTCCACCCCTGAAAGCATTTTATCTGTCACAGAGAGAGAGGGGAATCTTAGTGCCCTAGTAGCAAGTAAAATTGAAAGATTGAACTTGAGAGATTAGAGATGACTCTATCTGATACTGAATTCCCATGCCTGATGAAGAAAGGTGAGGGTGTTTATTGGAGAAGATGCTTTTTTCTGGGAAGTCAAAAAGAAAAAGGAAACAGCCTTTCTGGATCCTTCTCAAGGTAGCAGAGTGTACTTGTCTCTCTTATTTAACACCCCCAGCACCAGTTATGGGCACGGCCGTCCACGCACAATGTAGAACTAGAGAGGATTGTCTGTCAGTCATGTATGAGGAGGGGGGGCTCTTTGTGATGGTAAGGGGAGTTCTAGTTAAAAAAGTCGGCCATCAAACTGATGGCTGGAACAGTGATTTGCCTGCTTTGGTGTGGAATCAGCCCCTCTTTGCATCCTGTTAAATCTCCTCTGCCAGAGATGACTCATCCCTGAGGTTCATAAAAATACTTCTGAAGAGCTGAGGGGTTTTTTTGTCTTTTTCCTTTCTTTTTTTTTTTCTTTTTTACTTTTGAAGTGGACTCATAGCACTGAATACATATTTACAAAATTACTCCCGAAGGATATTCCAGAATCCTGCACTTTAATTGCATCATACTTTTAGCATAAATATAAGAATGCCTGTGATACAAGGGACACCATGACAGGAATGTAGGTAAGGAAAACACTTCTAAAACTGAAATAATATTTAAAAGTTTTGGAAAAAGGACAGGAATGTCATTTTTTGCTGTAGTATCTTGGTAGACACAGGCTTATCTAGGTTGCTTGCTTATTGCAAAGAGAGGTCTGAGAGAAAGGGTTGAGGGCTGATCAGTTAATCACTGTTCCACATGCATAAGACAGCTGGGTGGGGAGCATCTTATTTTTGAGTATGGGGTCTTATTAAGGGGACTGCCTCCTGGCTGCAGGCCAGCACGGTGAGCACTCCCCATTTACACTGGGGTAGTCTGTCAGTGCTGCAACGTGTTGTATATCGTGTGTACACCAGGGAGTGTACACCAGAGGTTTGCTCCCCAGGCATTTTCTGTGTTGCATTATCCATCAGGGCTGTGATATGGGAGCTGACTGGGAGTTTTGTGTGCAGGATCAGTCAGAGCAGACTCAACCTGCTGCAGATGGGGATACTTGAAAAGGCCTGGACTCTAAGAGGACAGCACAGGTGATGACATTAACAGTTTTCTTCCCTGTGAAAGTGAACAGCAACCAGTCAAGTGGCATCTTAGGAACGAGTTCTGATGTCTGTTCTGAGCAGCATCAGTATTTTGGGAATTCACCAACAGAGCACGTGCCTATTTTAAAGGCCATAACAATGAAATCTGCACCAAAGAGTTTCTTATAAACCATTATAACCAAACTGCACAGAGTTTGGCAGAGGTCAGGCAAACTGTGACGTTTCTATTTGCAAATGCCTTATTGATGTTATTCCAGTGCTACTGCCATTATCTCTTGCACACTCTCTATCCTTCTCTGCCACACATTTAGAAAGTAAATAAGCTCATCAGACACGTGTTCCATTTTCTGAGAGCAGAGATGTGTACAAGAGCGTGAATGAATATGAATAGCCCATTTTTGGCATTACCCAAGCTTTGGAGTTGATTTGTATGACTCAGAAATAAATACTGTGCTAAAAGGGCTCCGATAAAAATATGGACAGTGAAAGTAATGGGGAAAGGAGGAAACATTCCTCTCAGAAAATGGTTACTCTCTGAGATAGCTTCCTGAGACATGTGGCAAGTTTTCATGTGGGCCTGGTTTGCATGGCATTTCTTTGGCTTTGCTGACAGCTCTCTGCCCAGGGAGCCATGCCACTACTTCACATTGAACGAACGTCTTCAGAATGCAACAGAAAATAGACCAGTCTTTGAAGGAGAAAGAAAGATGAAAGAGAGTCTGTAAAACCCTCAGCAACTGAAAAAAAGTAATAGTAAAAAAGACATACAAAGCTTTAATTTTCTTTCTGGTTTGCTTCAATTTGTTTTTCTTAGCACTTTCCCTGTTTCACTGCAGGATTTTGGTGAGCCATGCTTTTTGGTAGAAGAGCTGTTAACACTATGCAGAAGCCCATAGGCATATCTCTAGCCCTGTAGATCCCAGATCCTCACCACCTCCCCCAAAATCTAGACAGCTGTGGAGATCAGTCTGGTTTTTGTTAATTCTTGGAACTCACTGAAGGGTGAATAAATAAGACAGTCCATTTGTGATGGATGGAGATACTTCTCTGAGTGTTATTTTGATAGCAACAACGGGTTTGCAAGGCTGCCTCTGTCTAGGTGTTAAGCCAGTCTACATGGTGTCAGTTTGTTCTGTCCATTGTATACTCAATATGATGTGTGGGATGCCCCAAAGAGATCTCAGAGTGAGTGTGCCATCACAGGCCGTGCCTCTGAATGTTCGTTCGTGGCCTTTCCAGCCTTGTAGCAGAGTAGATCCAAGTGTGGCAAGTTAAGAGAGCCTTCAGATCTGTACTTTGTAAGGCAGATGTAAAACAAGATGTAGAACAAATTTCTTTTAAAACTGTCATTAGTAAATCAGAGCCAAGTGTTTCTGAAGTGTCCTGGAAAGAAGAGAGGGCCTGAGCGCTGCCTGGACTGACTCTGTCCAAGCAAGGAGAGGAGGAAAGATTCAGATCAGCTCTTTTCCTACCACTGGTTGATACTGCTTTCTACTATTGAAGATTAATGTGACCAGGTTAAGAGTTTTCATAGAATCCTAGAATAAGATGGGTTGGAAAGGACCTCTGAGTTCATCAAGTCCAACCCTTGATCCATTACCACTACACTTACTAGATGGCACTAAGTGCCACATCCAGTCTTTTCTTGAACACATCCAGGAATGGAGAATCTACCACCTCCCTGGGCAGCCCATTCCAGTGCCTGATTACCCTCTCTGTAAAGAACTTCCTCCTGATATCTAACCTAAACCTCCCCTGGCAGAGCCCGAGACCGTGGCCTCTTGTCTTATTGTTGGTTGCCTGGGAGAAGAGACTGACCCCCACCTGGCTACAACCTCCTCTCAGTTAGTTGTAGAGAGTGATGAGGTCTCCCCTATCTTACTATCTTACTTTATTTAGTAAGCCTTTACTTGTTATTTATTTTAGCATGTTTTTCCTGGAAGATTAAGTTAGAATGCAGTGTTCCAAAGGGGAATAAATACCAGAACCAGAAACTAGAAAGGCTTCAGACCTGTGCTGGGGTCCTGTGGCACAAATTAAATAAGTCTTTGAGAAAAATAGCATGGATTCAGTGTCCAGCTGCCAGAGGGCAGCTGAGAAGTGGGCCTGGGTCTGACTGCAGACCTGCCATTCCGCCCTGGGTGGGCAGGTAGAGACCCACTGATGCTCAGTGCACATGGGCTCCTGCAAGCAGGAGATGCCTGGTCCCAGAGAGCATGCTTGCCCTCCAAAGAGCACCAAGAAGGAGGAAAGGAAGAATCTGTCCTCAGGTCCTGGGCTGTCAAAAGTGGATTTTCAGGACCTGACTGCTAAGCTACTGCTTGACCTTAAGTGGATTCAACCAGAGGCTCGTGAGGGTTTAGAGAACCCTTGCTCCATGGATGAAAATACTGACTACAATTTCCCTTGGGACACTGGGCCAGAAGGTGAGTAAAAGACACAGAGTGAGTTTCCTGTAGCAAACAGCAGGGTTTTGGTGTACTTGTTTTAAGCCTGTGGTCCCTCTTTAAATCCAGGGTTTATTTAGGAAGGAATTTATCTTTTACACAGGGATATAATGGCTCGGGGGAAGGCTTTATAAATCTGCAGAAATCTGTGGGCACCAGGTAAAACACTAAAATGTCCCCTTCCTCCTGAAGGGAAAAGAGCTCATGTTTGAGAGAAGACCTACTGCCAGACTGCCCCAAACTGAGTCACAGCAGAGGCCCAATGAGTATTTCTCAGATCACAGTGTGGCCTGGGCAGGGCTGGCAGGGATGCTCCATCACACCCTGCCATGACACTGCCATGGCACATCCTGACACCGCCAGCCCTGCCTGTCCCTCCCCACCCCTGGGGCACCTCCACTACCCCAGGCCCAGGACCCCATGTCACCCCCCAGGGCCATTCAACCCTTGCCCCATCAGTGTGGCAGCAGGGCTTGTCCCCAGCTCCCCACAGCCATGCCCTGCTCTGCCATGGGCCCTCTGAGCCAAGCCCACCGCAGATTCATGGCCCAGACTGTGAGAACAGGCTCCTGGTAAACAGTGAATGCATTGCAAGTGTATCCCAGGCACAGGGTCCCCCAGCTACTTTCCATCGACCCAGTTCTCCCAGTGTGGTGAAGTCTCCCAAGTCAGGGAAGAAATACTCAGTTAGGTTGCAGAGGGAACACTATCATGTGTTCAACATTCAGCAGTACACTTTTCTCTGAGAGCTTCTTGCTAATTTGAGACAAGATGTTAATGAGATTCAGCCATATGCCCTCATCCAACTTGTACCATTTTGTTTCCTTGTATTAGGTGTGGCATTCACTTCCAGCACTCTTGAAGGCAATATGCTGGGAGTTTGGTGTTTAAGCATACTGGGTGTGAACTAACAAGGCAGCAGTATTGCTACATCTGTTCCATCTGGAGTTGTATGATACTGAATCACTTTTATTTTCCCCCTACAGCTTCAGCCACTGGAAATAAGGGGGTGTAAAGAACGTCATTCCTTGTCATTGTGGTTATAGAAAATCCTGGATGTGTGACTATGAGTACATGTATCTTCAAAAATCAGGAACTAAAACAAACAGAACCCTGCAACATTTATTAATACATTTCAGTTAAGTCTCCCTGGTTTCAAACCCAGTTACATGATTTCTCCGGGGGGGAAGCAGGAGGAAAGTGGATTTATGACTGTTGAATGTTTGAGCCTGTCAGAATTGTACTGAGTGCTACAAAAAAATGGATGGCTAGAAATAAATTTGTGTGTGAATAAGCTGTTTCCTCCGCAGGTCTGGTTTACGTTGGCAGGGTGCGCTTAACGGTTGACTGGAGAAAAAAAAATGTGACAGACAGGGAGGTTTCTTACAAGCTCCTCAGGGAATTTAAACACAAGCTCTGTTCCTCTTCCCTTTAATTCACCCTCTGGTCACTAGCAAAATAATTTAGATTAAAGCTTCTGGTTTAGAGGAATTGCTGGTAGAAGGGGAAGGGTTAATTTGTTTAGTTGGAGTGTTTTTCCGTTTGTTTTGTTTTACTTTTTTAAGGCTTGATGTGAATTATCCATCTTGGCAAGTGAATGAGAACAGTTGCATGTACTCGGTATTTTCTGTCACATATACTATTATTAGTAAGAAACACATTTCCTTTTGGGGCGCTAAGGACAAAAATAAGGCTGTTCACATTACTACCCCCCTTATTAACTCTGCTAAAGCAATTGTGCTGGCATTTAAGAGAACTGGCGAATGTATTTGTTCAATGGCAAATGTGATGCATTCAACATTTTTTTCACGTGAAGAAGAAAACGTGCTTTTAAGCACTGGGAATATAATAGACAAGTTTTGGTAACAACTTCTAATATTTTAAAGAGAGGAGAGGGCAAAAGGATCCCATTTACTTGTTCAGTGTGAAGAAAGTGGAATAGCTCTATTATCCAAAATCTCCTCCAGAGCTTTCATTGCTACTTGGTGCACATTTTCTCTCCACTTTTAGACAGTTTTGCCTTCAGTGACAAATCGTTTGGCTACAGCTTGGATTTTGCAGCAGTATGGATAGTATTGCTTCATCATCTCAGTGCAAAGACAGGACATGTCTTGGTAGCACAAACTTTGCCCACTTGTAAGACAGGATACCTTTTCTAAGGATGAGTGGTATCATGATGCCCATGCTGTTGGCCTCTCTTCTTTTGTTAACAGTGCTATTGTCAGTCATAACACCAGGGTGGGTCACCTTGCTGAGCATCCAAGCAATTCAGGTTATGGTGTACAGAAATTTTCTTCCTTTCAAGCTGATGTGCTCACTCCTATTGGCTTTAAATTTGGCCCAAATTAGGGTGGTTTGAAACTGTTGGGGTATTTTCCCAGTGTAGCTCACATCCTTTTCCATTGATCCTGATTAAATAGAATTCTTTGGCTCTCCAGAAAAGACTCTTTGTGCTCATCACTCACTGCTTGTCTACTTGTCTACTTGTCTCCACTGCTGTGGAGAAAGCTGGTGGTTCTAAATCCAAATAGGGGCTTAGTTTTGCCTCTCAAGATTGAGCAGAATGAAAGGCAGTAGTGGAAAGTGCTACGGTAACTGATGTCCAAGATATTTGTTTGCCTTTTTTTTTTTTTTTTCAACAAAATGCCCCAGCAGCTGGGAGTGATAGAAAGCAAAATACCTTTTTATGGCTGATGGGAACAAAAAAAGTCATACAGATAAGGCAAATAGATAGAGACGTTTACTTTACACTTAGTTATGAAGTATTTTTTCTGTGTTTATTTCAAGGACTTTGGTCTTCATCCATTAGTCTTTATATATATAATAAATAGCATTTAACAAGTGGCTTTTAAAATAGGGTGAACTTTTGGAAGGGGAGTATTTATAGAAGTAGCAATTTAGTTTGTTAGTAATTTTCAGTATTAATTTTTCTATTGCTGAATATACAGAACAGGATTATTCACCCACATTACCCAGCTGCTTCTGTTTGATAACACAATAAAGATTTTGAGGTAAGTGTCTTTCCATGGAAATTACCGTGATGTCATTATTCATGACTATTAAGAAGTGGGATCTGTGAGAAAGAGTTGCTTTTGAGACAGAAAATCCCAAAATATAAATGTTTTGCATTATTGGCTAAATGGTAGATTAAAATGCAATCCAATTAGGGAATATTGCAAGAAATTCTTTTTTCATGACACTCTTGAAAACTGCTTCCTGATCCTGGAGTTCACTACAAACACAATAATATCTTATTAGAAGAAGCTGTGGTACTTTTCCAACTATTTTTTCCTATAGATGAGGCTTGGTGACACCAGAATTTTATAGGAGAAGGTGATATGTTACAGTGCTTAGTAAAGAATATGTTACAGGGCCTGGGATTTTTTCATTTAGCTTGCTGGCAGTTCCCAGCTGAACTGGATTTTCAATTGCATTTGGAACTCTCTGACCTCTTCAACAGCTGGGACTTGTAGAATTGTAAACCTGGCACACACTTGCAAAAGATTTTTCTGGTGCTTCAGCTCCCTGAAACTGCAATGAAACCACACAAGGGAATATTCAGAAATGTAGGCTATAAGTCAGGTATACAACCATTATCACTAGATGCTTCAGTGGGTGTTTTGCGTAGAAGTCCTGTTACATTGATGGAATTGATGAAACCCAAAATGCTTTTGGTTCTTCTCTTCAGAAGTCTATTGAGATAATGTACCACTTCTCTATCTCAGTAAACGGGAAAGGTCTCTTGAGCTGGACATGAGCCTCACACAGCAGGCTCTGTGCTGGATGTCAGGCAAACCTGTTTCTCATTCACTTGCTGCTGAAGACTGAGACTTTTCACTGCTCTGTGACCATGTGCATCAGGTAAGCCTCCTTGGTCATTCTTTGAGCAGATTCAGCTGGCATTTGGGATCCAGAGCAGGGTAGAGGCTACGCTAAGACCTTGCTGGTGGGGAGCTTAACAGTTAGCAGAGCAACCTGTTCAGGGTCACACTTCCAGGACAGAACCTTCACCATATGACCCAGTGTAGCTGCTACCTATTTCAAGACCCAATGCTTTGATGTTTTGCGCAGGGGAAAACCTGATACTTGAAAGTCTGATTCTTACTTTGGTTATTAACTATAGTGCTCCAAATCTTCTGTTTTGTTCTCCCCAGCCTGCTAATATTATCCCAATTCTGTTTCTGCAGGGAACAGAGTATGCAGACCTGTGAAACACGTAACTAGTAATGAGCTAAATGGTCTAAGATTTCTCTGCTGACAGTAACATGTACTTATGTCTTTCTCTATTTGGCTGAGCAACATGTCAGCTGCTATACAAAGAGCATCACTTCATACTAAGGGAAATATGCTAGGAAAAATCCATTTGGGGTTTATGTCTGGAGCATCCACAGATGTCTGTGCAGGTTTTCCATTTCATAACTTTTTGTAGTCAGGCTGAAAACGTGACTGAAGCTAGTGCCAATAGACAGATACATAGATATTCTATCCCTTGGATCAAAGAAGATGGACAGGAAAAAAGTTACCGGGAAATCTCTAACAGCAAAACTCAAATGCAGAAAGACAGGCAGCATATTTGAAATGGCACAGACAACAGTTCCACAGTTGAAGTTCTATCTTCTTGTCCAGAAAGATCTCGATTAACATGGTCTCCTCCAGTGCTGTGGATCAGCCAACTTGCTCCACCAGAGAGCTGACTTTCATTGCACTGACATAGCTGTGAATGCTAGTAACTAGGAGGTTGATATACCAGAAAAGTATGTCTGGAGGTGGCAGCACACGTTCAATCTGACCAGGAAATGATCATGAAAGGCAAGAAGAAATGATAGCTTTGAGGGAGTCTGCCAAGAACCAGATGGAACAAACTGTGGTGTGTTTCAGACTCTCAGGCTAACCCCACACTGACCAGCTAGAGCCTGAGATGCCAGAGGGAGCCTGCCTCTGGGATACTCCATGGCTCTGAGCACTGGCCAGACAGCACAAAACACCGTAACCTGTGTGAGGCCAGCACTTCTGGAATTACAAAACAGAGAGAAACCCTGCCAGTGCTGATTTTTCCAGGAAAATAGTATATAACTGTGGAAAGTATGAAGTCTGAAGGTCGTCTCTGCAGAGGAAAAAGAAGACAGTAGGCAGCTTTATTTTTGACAAGGGGTGATCCTGAAGATGTTTTTAGTCATTTTCTATCCACTCAGACAGTTATTAAATTGTTATAGATATTTGAAAAATATTGCACTGCCCTTGAAATGAGCAGTATGTTTTTAAACTGGAAGTGGAAAGAGAAGGTGAAGGTCTAACACAGTTTGTGATTGATCTAAGGTTTCTGAGTCAATCCTGTAATTTCAGAGCTGGTAAAACAGCAGGCTGTGATCTGTAACAAAAGAACTCCCCTCAAACCCTTCAACTTCCAAGACAGTGAGAGTGGGAAACAGAAAAGTACTACAGTAAAGATAATTAACCCTTGACAACAAAACAAAAATCTCTTGCAAAAAGGGCAGCTGTTTAGCTTATATTGAAGTTTAGGGCAAGTGTTTATACACCCATAATATTGACTGGTGTGTAATCTGAAATATCTTTGCAGAAAAGAAAAAATCAAGTCACAAACACATAAAAATAGATCATGGAGCTGCCTGAAGTACAAAAAAAAGCACAAGGCATGATAATAGCCAGTGACTGAAAAGAAATATCCAGGAGTTAAAATTATTTTCCTGTCTTGCCAGAACAAGCAGGCATCAACAGTCATGACAACAGAAGGGGCATTTTGATGCCTTCAGCGGGTTTTCTTTTTGCTCTGTCTTTTCCTTTCTCCTTCACAGAAGTGAGGAAGGAGGAGAAGTTTCTGGTGAACCTGTTTTCTTTTGTCCTGGTACCAGAATCAAACCCTATATCCTGCATGGTGAAATACAACTGGATGGAGACATATGCATGGCCAGAGGGACTGAGTGACATTTCTTGTCCTGGTTACGTACCTGATAATTCCCAATGGCCATAAGAGTTGCCTGGGTTGGTGCTGCTCTGCTGTGGTGCCAGACATTGTTCTGGATGTGACAGTGATTGTCTAACACTGTCACTGCCCAAGGATGAATGTAAATAATGCCAAGAGAGAATGGTGTCAGATCCCTTTTCCTCAGAGCTGTTCTTCTTCAGAGTGTTGGAGAAGATGGGGTAAGAACAGAAGAAATAAGCCTTTCAGAAGAAAAACCAAAAAATCCCAAAAGAACCTCCAATGAACCAATTAAACTTCTCATAGCAATATCAAGAGCAGCCCAACAATCATTATCTGTCCCTAAGGGAAGTCTAGGGTGAGAGGAACTGCCAGCTGTAGGGGAGGAGTTAAGCTGGGCACCTAAATTAAGGGAACTGGAAATTATTAGCAGTCTGAACACAGATCCTGTGAAAGAAGATGTGAATCTTCTAATATGTGTAACATGACTGGTGATCAAGGGAGGAGTGTGGAAAGTGAAGTGTGAGTGTTTTCATGTGCAGTGGGAGTGCAATCATTGGCTGGTTCTGAGATCTACTGAATTACCTCGAAAAGAAACAACTTCTTGTACAAGGCAGGAATGGAACTGAAACTGTTTAGAAAAACAACAAAACTGTTTGTTGTTCTTTCTAAGAGAAGTCTGTTGTTTAAGGACAGTTACTGTAAACATATGACAGAGAAAATGGCATTCGGAAAGCAGTTGTGTGCTCAAAATACCATTGCTTAAAAATGTAGTGATTTCATACATAGCTTTGTTTTGTACCATTTGACAGAGGCATTGAGTTAGATTATAGGGTCCTTGGATTACTCTTATGACTATTCTATTTGCACGGATCGTTAAATGCCAAATATATTTTAAGAATATGCTCTTATGCATTTGGGGCAAGATCTTAAATACAAGACAGATTTGGAATAGCATGCGTGACTTCCTTGGACAATTAGGATACTGGATTAATCATGATGTGACATGTGCCCATATTGATGGACTTTGAGCTGTTTAGTCTTATCCATGTTCGTTGTAACATTTTGACATGCATGAGTCCAAGAATGCAACAGGAAAGTGGGGCATGAAATGAACCTCATCCAGCATCTTTATCAATGCAGTGCATTTCTCCCAGCAGGCCAGAGTGTGCCTAATCAGACAATGAAAAGCCAAGAGACTCACCAAGAGACTACAAATCCATTAATTTGGTATCACTTGTGGGAAAATGCTGGAAGCAATTGCAGGATTTGTTGAGCAAAGGACTTGGCGAAGTCAATTGATTAGGGATGTTTCAGAGAAACTGTTCTTGCTGAGCTGCCAAGGTAGAAGTAGTTATCATGTCCAGAAATTATAAAGCGTCTTGTTGGCACCATGTAAAACAGAATGGGTGCTGCCATGTAAGAAAAGCTGAAGAACTAAATGAAGTTTCCTTTTTTTAGGAAACTACAAGTATTTGACATTTCACCGAATTCAGTCAATCGCCTCCTTTCTCTCCATCAAATCTCCACAGTGTCCAGTGCATACAAGGGACTGACAAATGCAGCTATTGTAATACTCATTAACAGTGTTAGAATAAAGCATCTCTGTCAAGAGCAATATCTTTACAAAGATGAAAACATTTCTAAATAGGAGAGAGGCTCAGTCAGCAAGCACATAACTCAGTGTTTATCCATTTTTTTTTGTTCCCGATCCCTGCACCAGCTGAAAACTCAAAACCGGGAGAGAGCCTATGCAGCCTCCAAATTAAAAGCTGTCCTCAAACACCTAGGATTTCAGAAGGATCTCTGAATAAAATGGAATTATATCCAAATCTGTTAAAAATCAACTGGGGAGAAGGTATTACAGGAAGAGTTTCCACACAGTCATCAATCAGATGTAAGAAAAAATCTGTTATAGTTGGCCTCTATTCCACAGATAATGAGGTCAAGAGACCCAGGTTAGGTGTCTGGAGAGACAGAGCTGCTCCACAGCATTTTCCTAGCTTAGGAACTTTTCAGAAACAGTGTGGAGACACAGAGGCTAACTAAAACCTCACTTCCGTGCTCTGCGAGGCTCTCAGGCAGCCAAGCAAAGAAAGCCTGTGTGATAAGAATGAGACTCACAGTGAGGTACTTTTAAATGCTTTTGACCGGTCTGAGTTATATCTGTGCTCAAACTCACACAGAGCTGTGCTTCAGTGATCTTTTCCCCATGTGAAGGAGCAGATATGAACCCCTCAGGGGTTAGGTGAAGGTTGGCAGCCTTGCAAAATGCTGCAGAGGGAGAAATGGCCTGGCCCATCAATGACCAGAGCTGCAGCCAGCAGTCAGTGACCCCCAATGTGTACTGCTATGAACAAGCCTGCTGGCCGAGGGGTTCAGAGATGAAAGGAGCACCGTCCGGGAGACCCAAATCTGAGCACAGCGCCGTGTCTGTGTCCCCTTGCATGCTGGGGAGGCAGTCAATGTGTGACATCAGGGCAAGCCCACAGGAGACCAGAGCATTGCACAGTGCTCCTGCAACACTGCCAGGCTGCCTGGCTGAGTACACAGGGCAGAGGAGCAGATGAGCAGCTCATGGGATATCAGTGCTCTCCAGTGAAATGTGGGGCAGCAGCCGCAGAACAGCAGAAGCAACCACTTAGGAAAGCTGTTTCAAGGAATCCAGACATATTGAGCTTTTTTTTCTCTACATACAACTGGACAGCACCCAAAGACATGAAGAAACAGTGTTGGCTCTAAGTTGCCATGCTGCTGATTGTAAAAACACATTCAGGAAAATGAACAGTCCTTTTCTATTGTATGACTCTTCCCCCAGTCCGAATGGAAAGGGGAATGAAGCGAGGAGTTACTAGTTTTTTTTATGCTGTTTCAAGAATTGCCTACATAAAAAGATAGGTTCCAAGGGAGAAAAACAAAAGGTTTCTGACATGCTTGCTCTTTGTAATAAGAATATGAAAATTGTTTAGTGTGATTGGTTGCTTCTTCAGGATTCTTTGTATTTTGCTTGGTACAAACAGGACAAAAGAGGCAATGACTGGGCTACAAGTTTTGCATCTCTCCATGGCAGAGAAGAAAGAAACTGAACTAAGTTTGTGATCCCTTTGATGAAAAATAACAATGTATCTAATATTATGATCTGTGGATGTGTGATTTTGACAAGTGATAGGCCAGTATTACAAAACTTCCTAAAATAAGACAAATAATTAACATCCTTCCTTAGGGGCAGATGTGAAACCCTCACTGTGGGAATAAAACTTGGTCATTTCTATTCAGGTTACGGTGGCACAACTACAGATGCTGTTGATGGACTCCTGGCAAGCTGTAAGGGCTGATGATGCTGCATGTGAAAGAGAGGAGGTGCCTTCATGCTGGAGGTGGTCTGCCCAGTGTGTTAGTGGTACATGAAGTTTCCTGGTGGCTTCTAGCTGCCAGCATGGATGCAGGTAGGGAGACAGGACCTGTAATCTCAAGAAAGCTAACCTGTACAGGGATTCTGATTGCTTGTCCATTCTTGGCCCACCTAAAGGGGAGGATTAGTCAAGACTAGCCACTCATAGACTGCAGAAATGTCTCTGGGGTCACTTCTTCCCATCTCTGAGGAGGGTGTCCTGCCCTTTTCTCCTCACAGGCATGGTTATTTATCTTTCAGCCAGTTTAATAAGCTGAGTCAGTTCGCCAAGGGCAGACTGAGATCAAGACCTGTTTTGGGGGAAGCAGGCAGACACACACTCAAATGCAAGCATGGAACGGAGGAGGACAAGAGCAGGGAGAAAGACTGCCCTTTAGCCATGACAGTGAGCAGGTAGAGTCAGCTCATCCCCGCTTGGGAGAACTCTCTGAAAGCAGGGGGTGGGTAACCAGCGCTGGCACTGCCCCAGACTGGGGTGGAGGACTCCCATGTTCTCCCACTTCTCTTGTTGAAAGTAGCTGCCTTCCTTGGAGCATATTTTACTGCCTGTGTGCCAGGCCAGGTTGTCAGAGAAACAAACCCTGAAATCCCATGTCCCAGGAAGATAGAGCAGTTTAGTCCATGTATTTACAGGCATGGGCTGACCCATGCCCACTTTGACCAGATATACCCAAAATGTTTTCTGTGCATTGGCATCTGTCCTTGAGTGATGCTTACTTCTCTGATGAAACGACTTAGATTTCCTCAAGAAAGAGAAGCATCGTGACATTCTAATTTCTGGTAACAGAGGTTTTACATGTTCTAAAAACAGGCATAGCCATCATGGCTTACTTACAGGATTGGGAGGAGGGTTTGGCAGCGATAAAATCTCAGCAAAAAGTCTTTTGGAAGCAACCCCTCCTTTCTGTGCTGCTGACGGTCTTGGCACTGTCCAGATCACGACTCTTGGCTGTATCCCAAGTTTCTCCTGGATGTACTTATTCAATCTCCTCCCCTTATTTTCCCCAGTGCATTTGGAAGACAAAGCCACACAATGGGGTTCAGTGAAAGAGTTTCATTTTCCACCCTGAGTGCGGTTTCTTAGAGGAAGCAAAAAAAGCAAAATCCCCACCCTTTAATTAAGATTAGTTGTTGCCTTTCAGTTTTGACAACCTAGCCTTGATGCCACAATTTGTAGAGCTCAGTGGTGTAATCAGGTCTGGCCAGGCCTCTTGGCAAATGTATCAGTGCAATGTTTCTTTGGAAGATTTTTTTCTTTTTGCCATTTGTCAGGAGCTGTAGACGTGCTTCCAAGCCTTCTGTTGGCTGAGTGGTGCATATGTTTAATATGAAGAATGTTTTTGTGATTATAATAAGTTAATATATAGCTGAAAACCAAAGGTGTAATAAGATTGGTTATTTTTAATGTGAAGTATCTGGTCTCAGGTGTAAGGAGAACATATTCCCTGGGAACCTGTAAGAGTCTGCCATGCTCAGTAAAGTACCTTCAAAGTAGTTAAATGAAATAGTATTTGTATCTTGGACAAGAGAATCTATTTTGAGACAGGATGATATTACATTCTCTCTGCATGTTGATGCTTCATGGTTCCTGAAGAGAAACTCATCAATTTGTGGTGACCATTATATGGGAAACCTCACTGGAAGCAGATTTTAAGAAAATCATATATAGATTAGTGATTTGAGATGCAGCAAAGCATAGGGGAAACAGCTGAGCTGGATCCTGGAAGAGTGTGAATTATTTAAGTATCAGTTAACAGGACCACAGAGAGCAAATCCAAGATGATATTGCTTTTAGCAAAGGTTACCTGAATATATCCCACCAGCACATGTTTGACATTGGGCGAGGGAAAGCTGTGAATGAAAATCTTGCTATGCAGATGTCTCAGTGCAGATCCTTTGTGGAGAAGACAATCATATAACCAAGCAATGCTGACCGATAAAGGCAACTTGTCAAAGCACATTGAATTTTCAGCTTCACAAGACTATTATTTCCAGTTGTTCTTGTCTAAAAAAAATAAATAAAAATCAATAAATTCCAGATCCATGTAATCTATTCTTAAAATGTAATGGAACCTCATCAGTAATGTCTGGTAATTTGCTATCAGCTTGGTCAAAGACAGACAAATGGCTTAATTACACGTAACAGTTATTCTGTAAAGACTTAGGAAAACACAGATAAACGTGACTAATCCCTCTTTATTTATTCCCTGCAAACAAAAGCCTAAGGATTTCTGGAGGGGAAAAGAAAAAAAGGCAAAAAGCTGTCCAATTAACATAAGTAGAGATGGATGTCACTCAAATATTCACCACAGCCTGCAGACATCCCGGGTGTTTTGATTATGCAGTGAACTCACGACCAGGTTAACAACTTTTTTCCAGGGATGTTTCGTTGCCTGCTCGTGTAATGCGGCCCTGCTGCCACTGGGTGGCATCTTGTGCAGGCTCCGGAAGGGCCCAGGCAGGGCGGGTGAGGCCCTTTGCGGCAACACCTTCCTTCTCACCTTTTTATGTGTCATTTTCTTTGTGATACAGACATACTAATGGGAATTTAGAAGCAAGGAGTCAAATGAGAGTTCTGCCAACCTGGTGCTCTAACTCGTAGAAGATGCAAGGAAGGTCCCTGGTGTCCTCCCTCTGCTCCTGGTCTCCTCAGCTGGCTGACTGGCTGGCTGGCTGGAAAGATGGAGGGAGTCAACCAGTTCCCGTAGCTCCATCCAGTTTTAGGTGTGCCTGCTGAAACTATCTCCAGTGGGAGGACATCTGTGTATTGGGGCAACCTTGAAAATGGTCTTGGAGTCCCCTCTCCACAATAGACACATGCTGAACAGTCACTTCTTCCTAGCTCCGTTGCCACAGCAGCTCTACTTCCTGAGAATAAAATATGATTGCAATCAGGAGAGGTAAAGTTTCAGATGACTTGGCACTTTTCTTTCTTGGGTAATTACATTGCTCCAGGTGAAGTCTTTCCTTTTAAAGAAAGTCATCAAAGTAGTTTGTGGGAAATGGGGTCTGTGCTCTTCACATCAAAACAAGAGGAGTTTTCACTAAACTGCTACCTGATCAGCATTAAAAGACCGTACTACTATAACATAAGACAAAGTTACCTGCAGTGTATTCTGCAGCCTACTCTGGTCTGCATTTGAATCTCAACCTCACCTTTCCCCTAGGGCAGAATCTGTAATTCCTGAAATTACAACAGGTGGCCCATGCTTCATATCATGTTTTCTTCACAGAAGAATGTCTTATGAGCAGTGGGTGGTGGTGGTAATCTTTGATGCTATTTACTATGTAAATGCTGAAAGGATCTTCAGGTTGAAGGGAAGCTTGTGGAATGCCAAAGAAAGCCTTCTCTATGCAGTGAATGAGGGAAGACTCCCAGCTCTCAGTCCTCTTCTTGATGATGAACACGTGTAGCTCCTCCTTGAAGGACATATGCTTAAGTTCCCTTTAAAAACTATAGAAACCAAAAAAGACACAGAATAATGAGTGTTCTGAGTGATAAATGCTAAAATAGCATTAAGATAATCACAGCAAAAAAAACAAGAGAAGTCAAAGCAGCCCCTCTGGAGGAAAAACCCCAAGAGAATCAAAAAAGAGATTATAATAAATTCTGACCAAAAGATAAAAAATAATTCCCTCCCTAAAACACATACACACAAAAGATGAAGAAAAAGGCAGCCTGATTCTATTAACCAAGTATTAGCACCCCTGGCTAAAGAAATCCTGCAAAAAGGAAGGATTAACATTTTCAATAAAGGGGACCAGACATTGCAGTGATAATCACCAGCACTCTCCACTGACAGAAGAATAGAAAATAATGTTCTTAATAGTGTGAAAGAGAACAGGAGGTTCACAGGCAAAGAATCAGGGGTTGCTGACAGCAAATAACAAATAACTTGGTTAGAAAAAGGTATCACAAATTAGGGAAAGTCTCTGTGAGAAATAGCAACTCTGAAAATTGTCCCAGTATCCCTGTGTCTGGCTGAGCTGCAGTGCTGCCTGTGGGTGTCGTGAAAAGGGCTTTAGTGCTAAACATCGAAGCTACATTTTGTATCACGATTTTCTACTCACCATTTATGGAAAAATAGACACCTAAATGTCATATACATCGCATAATCTTGTGAAAAACATACTGATTTATTGAATAGCTCTGCCATGTAATGCCTTGTCTTCCTGTGCCACCTGTCATTACAGTAGCAGCCTGCCTGTTACGTTAAGGTGCATGTGGGAAGACAGGAAATGGTGTGATTTAGTGTAACAAGTCACAGCCCCTTTACAACTGAGTCTACTTGACTAAGTTATTCAGCATCAACCTCTAGAAGCCAAGCAGGACTAGGCCATACCCACCCCTACAGAGCAGCTTGCCAGGGTAAGGAAATACTGGACAGGGACCTCTGATAGGGAGGAGGGTTGAGGCAGGTGGAGAGAGAGGCTTCTTAGTCCTGCCACCCTTGTTAGCATTGCATTTCTCTGTGATGCTGTATGTATGCATTAAGTTCAGTGTCATACATAGTGTGATCAAACCTGTTTCTCCTTCCAAAAGCCTCCTCAGGGAACTGTAGTTCTCACCCCATGATGAGAAAACTTGGGGTCAGATAAAACATGTAATTTCTAGCTGTCACAGAACTAGAGCTATAGGTTATTTTTAACCTATTTTATTAGATGGTAACATTCTGGGGACAGGGTTTTGCTCTTTCTCTGTTTTCATGCAACCCTCAGTACAACCGGGGCCTTTGGATGCTACAATTATACAACATGATTGAACACAACGAATAACCCTCTTGCTCCCTGCCCTAAAGCAGCTGCATAGCCAATTAACATTCACATTGTACACAGGTACCACTTTGTCCATTCCTAAACAACAGTTCTTTGTAGAACAATGTGGATACACACAGTATTAGATTCCGTGCCATTTACAGCCTTGAGGAGAAAAACTATCCTCTCTTGAGACTTCCAGGGCATTTAAGCAGGCAGAATTTAATTACTGACAGCGTATTAGGATGTTCTCTGAGCTTCTTGGAACAAGAACGAAGCAGTAGCAGGACCAGGAGCACAGACAACCCACATGTTTACTCAGAGGGCTCCTTCCCAAGTTTGCTGAATCATGAACAACTCTGACGCAGGGAATTCTCTCCCTGGTGCTTGTTTCAATCTGTGCTGTATGAGGGTACAGAGCCTGGTTTACAATGTGTTTTGATTTATCTGAGGGTGAAAGGTATTCAGTTTTAAGTATCTTTTCTCCTCCATTAAACCATACAGTTGCACAGAGTCTGCTCTATCCTCAAAATTTCATCCCTGGATCCAGTGAAAGACGCTAGTCAGAGGTTTTTCTGAAGCTTCCTCGGGGGCCCTTCGGTTCACGAGAACACTGTTACCAAGAGATTAAATGAATTAAAAATTGATGACTGTTCTGTACTGAATGTCTTGCAGTCAAGGATATTTAAACAGATAGCAGGGAGGGTGGAGGGAAGATTTTTTGCCAGAGTATTTTTTCCTGGTTTTAAATAATAGTTTTATGGGGGCAGGGAGGAGGATAGTAAAGGGTGGAGCAGGAGGAATATCTGCTCGTTCTGGGTAAGGAAATTCCTCTTATAAATGCAATATTGAGAAAGAATAGGGTATTCTAGGAGAGGCACATTGCCTAAACAACACAGAAAGCACCCAGAGAGAAATCAAAGGATTTTGCAGATTAATGTAATTTGAACAGAAAGCCTGTCCTGGCAGGGCTGGGCACTGGTGGGTGCTATCGAGGGAGCTCCCTTGTGTGAGTTCCCTGCAGCTTCTGGGGGTGGAGGAGAACACAGCCCAGTCCCATGATGGTGGCCTGCTGTGGATGCTTCACGGAAGGGCAGAGTGAAAGGCAGAGCGAACAGAAGAACCATTTGTCCAAATCCACCAAGCTTTAGAATCAGCTGAGATTCAGTGCTTTGGTTGCCTCTGTTGGCCTAGGGCTCTTGTCTGGGCTAATGTTTTTTGTATACCATCTAGTGTGATGGTTCCTGGAATGGGAGCGTGAGCGTGTCGTGGCAGATATTTGTGCCTCTGCTTTCACCAGTGCTGCTGCTGGAGGTGAGTGGGGGAGTGACTGACCTTGTGACCCTGGACATTTTAGGCACATTGCAGATTCAGGTCTGCTTTAAGTTTCTGAGGCTGTTATGGTCCACATGACACCATGTTCACTGTTCAGCTCTTTAAACCAAGACCAAAGTTTAAAAAATGCTGGTGACAACGGTTCCTTTGTTTTCTGGTTCCCAGTTGGATACAATTTTAAAAAAGATAGTTTTACAGTGTCTGCTCTGAACTTATTGGGCATCTTTAAAGGTGTAATGATCTCAGTACTCCAAAGCATCTCTCTTATCTCAGACTCATGCTTGAACACCATCTGTACCCCTAACTTCACCTCAGGAGATGCTGTACTGCACAGAAGGTAAAATGTGCATGTTCACAGGTGACAACAATTTAATCCTGTTATATCAGATCTGCTAGCAAACAGAGATGTAAACTAATTTCTATGCATAGTCTTTATGCCTTTATTCCACATGAAATGCCAGTAATTTTTGGCACTGTTCCAGGCTGGATTGATGACTAAGTGGCCTTCTTCCCTGTCCTTACCTGCATAAATATAAAGGTTCTGTGACAGTGTCAGTAGTATCAGAGTACCAGTGGACCAGAAGAAAATGTTTTGTCTGCTGTGAATTTCCATGCTTCAAGATCAATCAATTATGAATAAGAGATTGGAACTCAAGCTCATAAATATATGGAGCAAACTCCATAGATCCACTGGGTAAAATCCAAAGATCCCATGAGCAAAGTGCTGCAGGTTCTCCATGTGTGATTGGAGCAGGAGGGAGAGAATAGAAAAAAGTGAAGGAGAGCACCAGTCTTGATTGAGAGATGAAGAAATAGCTGTAGTGGGTTTGGTCAGTAGGTCCTCAGAATAAAACAGAATTAGATCCTTCCTGTGTGATTCAATATACTGTCTAACTCATTAAAATTGAAGGTCTCAGTGACCACCCAAGTGGTATTTTCTTGTTTCTTTAGAAACTACTAATTTCCTCAGATTTTAAAAACTGTTTCATTCTGAAAAGTAGCTATTATACCTGCATGTAAGCTAATATTACTATGCACCATCTCAGCTGTATTAAAACCACAGTCCTTCAAATATTAAGATATAATTCATCTAGTTAAAGAACAACAATTGAGAATTTATTTCTCATTCTAATTTTCTTCCATGAAACGACCCTGTTTTCTTTGGAGAAGGATGAGGAAGGAAAGCTTAAAATACATGGATGTAATTGCCTTCATTAAAAGCTGGCTGAACAGTCTTTATCCTGTGGGGTCTACTCCCTGTCTCTCTGAGGTAAGTTCCCATGTATTTTTAATGGGAAACTTATTACCAATCAAACCTGTATTCTTGCACTGATACATAAAAGTGGATGTCCTGTACTGTTTCATCATGTTGGGTCTCCTGGGAAGAGCAGCTCATTACAGCATCAACTGTCCCTGCCCTTTGCAAAAAGCCCCACCAAGGTCATATCAAGAGGTGATGGATAAAGGCGAGCTTTAACCCTTGACCTTGACTTTCCTGATGCTGAGTGTTAATAAATCTACATTTAGGGGGTAGATGTTTTCTCCCAGCTGCTTTTTGTTTGGGAAATAGGGTGACGTGCTGTTGCACAACAGGTTGCATTTCCTAGGGCAGTGCTTGTGTGCCCCCACCTCAGGGCCCTGCGCCATTGCGGAAGGAGAACTATGAACAAGGATTAGTCATTTGGTGGGGCTCAAGTCACATGATAATCTGAAATGTTTGTATATATGGGCTCTCCTGTTTTCACAAGGGAGCACTTCTTTGGTACCACAGAAAACAGCAGGGTTTCTCCTCCTTCTGCTGGAGCATAGGTGAGGCTGAAACAACATTCACCTCTGTAGTTGTCTTCAGAGTGGTGTTTGAGGTGACCTTCAAGAGGCTAAAACCTATGAAAAGGGGGTCCCCTCCCTGTCACACCCATGGGAAACCAGCACTGATGAGTACCAAGGGGAAAAAATTCCTTTGAAAGGATTCAAAACCATAGGGATATCAGGAGCAGCCTTCAGCTCTCCTCTTTCTCAGCAGCCTCTTGCTGGGATACCAGAAAGCCTTTCCCAAAGACATTCAATGCCATTGCTCAATGTGTCCAGGAAGGAGCAACCCCAGTGAAGGAGAGGCCTATCCTCTTGTCTCCCTTCCTTTTTCTGTTCCTCCGCTTAGTTTTCTCCAAATGCTCAGTCTTTCCTCTTATTTTGTCCGTTCTCATCACGTTTACCTCATCAGTCTTTAGTGAATAGTCACTCACTCCATCCTCTGCATCATTTTTCCTAGGAACTGTAATGGTGCTGGCTCTTATGTTTCCTGGTGGTAAAAAGGGCCATTTGGGGCACACCTGAACATAGATTAGAAAATAAGGAAATTAATGTCCTGGGCTGATGCAGTGTGCTTCTGAACACTTGGTTTCTTTTCTGATGAAAAGTATTGCCCTAAAACTTCCAGTGCATGAAAGCTGCCTGTGATAAGTGAGGTGGAAGAATTAGCTCTGGCATAGAGCTACTCTCAATGGCTCTGGGCATTTCAGTGCTGTCATCTTCTAGGGAAGTTAAATTGCTTTGTTCCCTGTGTCCAATTAGCTGTATAATCAACTTAGCACAATGTGGAGCAGGAGTGTGATGAGATCGGGTATAGTCATTTTGTCAGAGGATATGTTCAAATTCATCCCAAATTGGGGCAAGGACCCATGAGGGGGTCTCGGAACAGAGGGCAGAGATTATTATACCGAGCTACTTGGAGCCTTTGCAGAACTGAGCAGGGGTGGGGGAGAGAGAGGGGAATCTCTTTCTGCACACTGGAGAAGAAATACCAGAGATGTGAGAATTACCAAGCCCAGAAATTAATGGCACAAACATTTGCTTTTTATTAATTCAATGTAAACATTTAAGCTTGCTGTCAAAATAAAAAGCAGCCAGCAATTGCAATGAGAAGTGAGCTTTAGAAGTGCCAGGTAACTAGCAAGTAACTGCAATTGGCTCTAGTATTGTCCCCTCTTGGCCTTTCTATGCAGCAAGGATTTGTCCTGTGACTCTGTAATTTGTTTAAACTGATCTATAACCAGAAACTCATTTATCTCTATCTTTTTGGCTTTCTGATTCTACATGGGATAAATAGCTGGAATGGAAACTTTACCCCACCTAAACCTCACAGCTTGTACAAACTTGTTAGAGGAAGGATTCACAGCCCTGCAGTTAATCGGCCAGCACTTTGGAAAAGTGAGATCTTTCAGCACAGCTCCTTTGCAGTGGGCACCAATCCAACATTTGCTTGCATGATTGGCCAAGGTGACGGCTAATGTCAGAGCAGTTCAACAAGGCACAACCCTTTCACATCCAGGGCAGGCTCTCTGAGACATCACTGGCTTCATCCTACTCTGTCTTTGCATAAATAATTCTGACAAATGTCCATTTGCTCCTTGGATGAGTTTTCTCAAGCCCTGGCATATAGTGCAGAGATCAAAACAAAGGCCACATGAATACGTCAGCAATCCATAAATCGGAGAAGCAAGAAAGGCCAAAGGAAATATAATGACCTTCTACCAGTGAGGCAACTGAAACTGCAGTATGTTTTTCTTTACTTTCAGAGTAATCTGTAGAGCAAGGAGGCATAAAACAAGGTTGGATGTTAATAAATAGAACAAAAATTGCTTTATAATGACAAATTATTTAAAAGTATACCATTAGGTATACACCTGAAGGCTGTGCTGTCATTTAGTGGGACCTTGATAGGCGGGAGAGTTGAATGGAGAGAATCCTACCGAGGTTCAACAAGGGCAAATGTAGGGTCCAGCACCTGGGGAGGAATAACCCCAAGTACCAGTACAGGTTGGGGGCTGACCTACTAGAGAGCATGTCTGTGAAGAAGGACCTGGAAGTATTTGGTGGACAACAAGTTGAGCCAGCAGTGTGCCCTTGCTTTCAGGAGAGCCAATGGTACCCTGGGATACATCAGGAAGAGTGTGGCCAGCAGGTCTCAGGTCAAGGGAGCTGATCTTCCCCCTCTACTCAGTCCTAATGAGGCCATATCTGGAGTGAGTCCAGTTCTAGGCTCCTCAGTACAAGATATGGAGCTACTGGAGGGGGTCCAGCAGAGGGCCACAAAGATGATGAGGGGTCTGGAGCATCTCTCTTATGAGGAGAGACTGCAGGAGCTGGGCCTGTTTAGTCTATAGAAGAGAAGACTGAGAGGGGATGTCATTAATACATATAAATATCTCAAAAGTGGTTACCAAGAGGATGGTGCCAGACTCTTCACCAATGCCCAGCGACAGAATGAGGAGCAACATGCATAAATTAAAACACAAGAAGTTCCACCTCAAAATTAAGAACTTCTTTATGTTGAGGGTGACACAGCACTGGAACAGGCTGCTGAGGGAGGTTGTGGATTGTTCTTCTCTGGAGACACTCAAAACCCTCCTGGATGAGTGACCTGTATAACCCACTCTAGGTGACCCTGCCTTGGCAGGGGGTTTAGATTGAATGAACTCTAGAGGTCCCTTCCAACCCTAACAATTCTGTGTTTCTGTGATTCTTTGACCAGGTCTAGAGGCATGTTTGACCCAGCTGGGCACTGTGATGGTTGCGCAGTGTTGTCAGTAAAGGCTTATATAACTCAAATATGAAGTCTTACACTTTTGACCAAGCAGTAATCTTTTATCTTGTGTTCTGCTTCTTCATGATCTTTTCCCTTGAGCTCTGGATGATTTTCAAGGAAGACATGTTTTCTTCATGCCCTTCAACATCTGTCTCTTGTTTCCCCTTCTCCTCATTTATGACTGTGTTGTGGGTACTCATATTTTGGTGCATTGGGTCCTACGGCTGTGCTGGTCTGCTGTTGTGTAATATGTAAAGCTTTGGGGTTGGGATGATCCTGGCACACCCCCAGTATCTCTTCTGCTGTCATGGAAAATGAAAAGCTTGTGCCTCTATGACTGCATATGAAAGTGATATCAGTTTACGAGCAGGCAGTGATCCAATTTCATGTCCAAAGCATGAGACTTGATGGATTTGTCTACATTCAGGGACTTCCTGTCATCTTCAGTTTCATCCTGTTTGATACAGGTCTCCAGCTGAGTGACAAGTGGCGTGAGCCTACTGCAGCAACAGAAGGTGAGGGGAGTAGTTATTTTTAATGCCCTGGGGCACCCTCTGTCCAGATTAGTCCTTTGTCCTCACGCCATATCACTGCCCTTTAAGATTCAGAAGTTGGCATATGTCCTCAGCAGGGCTGTAGGAGGGGAAAAATAAACAAGTTTTCTTCTCCCCCCAGCCACGTGGAAGTCAAACAAACTTTCCACCCTTTTGCACAGAACGAAATATTTTCCTCCTGGTAGTCTGCCAAGCAGAAACCTGTACAGAAAAAAGCATTTTGATAAGCCGGAGCAGGAGCCGTCTCTGTCTCCTAGGTCAGGGTAAGGTCAATGCACATTAAATGAATATTGCTGGTGCTTCTGTTACAACAAGGCCTAAGCAGTTCAAAGCCAGGCTGCATCATCTGTGGCTGAAAAGTGCTGCTTCCTGAGCAGCAGATTGGCTTCCCATTACACAGGCTAATGAGAAAGTGTCACAAGTGGTCTCAGTAATAATCGTGCAGTAGATATCCCCCTCCCCCCACTTCTCAGCACACTTTCAGAGATTTTGACAGGGAATGAAGGAGGGAAGAAAGGAAGGAGGGAGGGAGGGAGGGAGGGAAGGAGGAATGAAGGCAGGCAGGAAGGCAGGAAGGAAGGAAGGAAGAAAGAAAGAAAGATATTCTCACAACTTGTTCTTTTCTGTCCTGAGCCTCAAAATACTGAACCCACAAATCGAAGCAATGGGATCAAGAGAACTGGAAGCAAGATGTGCATGTGCTTACATCATTAACTGGCTGCTATTCCATTAAAGCTCTGAGCAAAGCAGAGCTGTTGGCTCCCAAGGGCAGTGTATTGTGTGTCTCTAGCACCACCTGATTACACAGTGGCATTTTAGGAATTCCCAGGTAAAGGTATCTGTTTTTGAGGATTGTCTTTTTTGAAACACCTCTATCCCACCTCTCCCTGGACAGTCTTACACCTAGCTGCCAACAATAGAGCAAATGGCCTTTGATCCCTGCAATCTCATGCCAGTTTGGAGCAAAAACTCAGAATCGGGTCAGAACAGAGATGAAAAATGCTAACCACAAATCAGAGTACACCACAGACCCTCTTGTATAAGATATAGTGAGGGGAAGTACCTGACCTTCTGATTGCAACAGCATGGGGAATCTTAACTGGGCTGGTGTGTCAACAGTGGTGCTAAGTTGCTACATTACAAACTCTTCATGGCCATGCAGCATATCTCTTTTTGTATTTGGACAGCCAAGGGGGCACTACAGTGCCCTCTGCCCCTTAACCCACTCTTGTTTCCAATGCAGCTTCAGGGAAGAACAGCAACAGCCTTTGTAATATATTTCCATGATACTGACAGGTCAAGAAGCATCTTGCTCATAAACTACTTCTTTCCAGGCTAAGGCCAAGGTTTACAAAGATTGATTTTCCTGGCTAGCATGCTTCCAGGAGCCTTCACTAATTGCACTCCATTTCTCATGAACCATTGCATTAACTCTGGCTTTCTAAAGGGCCCCACCAGAAACACTGCAGACACAAAACCAGCAGAGTACACCACAACCTTGAAACACAAATATTCCTTCTCTAATTTATTTGTTGCCCACTATTGTGTATTGTACATTATGTTGCAGAGGTTATGAGAGCGAGAAGTTTCTCACTGCTGCCTTCTGGGTCAGGCCAAAACCTCGGGGGAGGAGGTGAAGGGAGGACAATTGCTTTTTCCCTAAGAAAAGGTGGGCATAGTACAGCTTTCCCAAATGAAGGTGGGATGTGCTGTGGGTAAAAGGGTCATCCAGCAGGGAGCAGACTAAGAAGCATGTGAGAGAAGAAGGAGGCCTGTCTGACAGGGGAGAAGGCTTACTGCCAAACCTTGGTGGGATTTTTTTGTCTCAGAAAGGCAATGAAAGTTGACCAAGCACTGGAGGAATGTGCCTACCTTTCGAGGACCCAGTGGATAAAGGTAAGGTTGTTTACCAGCCTTTCTAGTTAATCTTTTTCAGCCACTCAACCTAAATTTTCCCTGTTGAAATAATTTACCTATCTTTGCGTGATAATTTGTATGTTTTATTAAACCTAATTCTGTGAGAGCCTGGGATAATCTCATGTCTTCTGTGTGATGGATTCAGCTAGAAGAGAGGAGATCAGAAGGTGTGCTTCAGGGCTCTAGTTCATGTTGGACACACACAGCGTGGAAAGTAGGGTGTGTTCAATAGAGAAGGTGGTTGCTATTAACAGCATCACTTGAATAAAGAGAATACACACAGACACTATGCCCTACATATGCTCATAGGACTCCAGGGCTGCTTGTCATAGGTGCAGACTTAGGTCCCCTTCTGTCCACCACTGCAGTGACATATAAATGTATTACCTGAGCATCTTTACTGTAGTGTCACAGTTCAGTGACTCAATGGTTCCTGCACAGTTCTCACTCTGGTGAGGAGCCAGAAGTTTCCGTCTGAGCCTGCAGGAAGCTCTGGGCCCGTGCACCAATTTTTCTGCAACCATGAAACAAGCCACAAAGTCTGAGTCCAGAAAGCTAAACTAGAGCATTCTTTATGCTTAATCCTCACCAGAAATCACAGTATATCCAGTACAACCTATGACAAATTACAGACTTCAGGTGGAAGAATGAAAGTGTCAAAGGTGCATTCTTATCACTGTGCACCTGCCTTTTTCAGTGTATGCCTGATTTGGACACCCAATTTCATATTTCTTCCAAAAAGTAGCCTTTAACCTAAGGTATATCATGAGTCAGGCTCTCTCTTTTCTCCAGAGGAAGTGATTACCATTATAAAGTTGAAGGGTTATAAAAGAAGTAAATGTGAAGAATTTCTGTGAACATTTTCTTGGCCATTGGTAAAAAGTTTGCTTTAATTGGCTGTGAATGCTGTTTCAGAAACAGGCCAGTCTAACAGCATAAAACTAGCTACCATCACCTCTCCTTTCTGCAGCAGATACTTGTAGTGAGGCATTATGAGAATTTAAAAAGAGGGGGGAAAGGGACAGGGAGGAAACAAGACAGATATTCAAAGAGAGAACAGAATGAAGTGGGTGACATTGGTGACCCATCTGGTAACCTGAGTTTATAGTGGTTTGAGATTTCAAAGACATTAATACATAGGAGTTCTATACATTAATATACATAGAATCATAGAATCACCAAATCATAGAATTAACTGGGTTGGAAGAGACCTCCGAGATCATCAAGTCCAACTCTTGATCCAACCCCACTGTGATTACTGGAACATGGCACTCAGTGCCGCATCCAGCCTCATCTTAAAAACCTCCAGGGATGGTGAATCCACCATGTCTCTGGGCAGGCCATTCCAATGCCTGATCACTCTCTCTGTAAGGAACTTCTTTCTAATATCCAACCTAAACCTCCCCTGGCAGAGCTTATTGCCTGGGAGAAGAGACCGACCCCCACCTGGCTACAACCTCCTTTCAGGTAGTTGTAGACAGTGATGAGGTCACCCCTGAGCCTCCTCTTCTCCAGACTAAACAACCTCAGCTCCCTCAGCCTCTCCTCATAGGGTTTGTGTTCGAGTCCCTTCACCAGCCTGGTCGCTCTTCTCTGGACCCGCTCCAGCACCTCAATGTCCTTCCTGAACTGAGGGGCCCAGAACCGGACATAATACTCGACGTGTGGCCTCACCAGTGCTGAGTACAGGGGAAGAATCACTTCCCTCATCCTGCTGGCCACGCTGTTCCTGATCCAGGCCAGGATGCCATTGGCCTTCTTGGCCACCTGGGCACACTGCTGCCTCATGTTCAGCCTCCTGTCAATCAGCACCCCCAGATCCCTTTTCGCCTGGCTGCTCTCCAGCCACTCTGTCCCCAGCCTGTAGCGCTACAGGGGATTGTTTCTACATTCTACATCTAATTCTAATTGGAGAAGAATGTTTTCCACTTTCTTTTTCAAGAAGACTTAGATTGTGAGTGCTGTACTTGACTGTTCATGGGATTTTGTTGAGGCTGGGTTAACCAGGAGACCAATGAAACTGGGACCTAAAATCTAGGAAGCAGCCTCTCAACTAATCTGGGCTATCATGTCACTTAGCCTCAAATCCAGAAGAGACACTGAAACCTATAATAAAGCCCCAGGACTGACAGTCAGGACATGTTACAGACAGGAACATCACTGTGGTTTAAGCTGTCAAAATAGTAACCATGAATAATAAGAGGGGATGGTTGAAGGGAGGAAAGGTAGTAATCTCCAGGGTGTAACAACACTTACAGGTTAATCCATCTCTGCAGGTTAATCCATCTCTGTGGTCTCCTTGGCATTTCAAGTTCCCCTGCCTTTGCCATAGCATAAAAATGGGGAGGCATAACTGCTCAAAACAGAAAATATTTCAACCCCTGGGTTTTGGCTGATCTGTGTCATTAAATGTAAACTGTTCTTAAGCAGGCATCTTCAAGAGAAAACTACTGAGTGGGAGAGAAGGAGCTGAGACCTCTGTGGCTTACCTTCTGGTGCTTCCTCTCTTTCAACAGTGCATATGTTACTTTCCAGTTGGGTTTAAGAAAGAATCCCTACTGTTGAGAAGATTAAGGGATTAAATAGAAAGGGCTCCATTGCAAGAATTTCTCTTCCAGCTGGTGCTCACTTGGGGTAGAAAGTTTTCTGAGATAGAGATCCAGATGTGTTGTGTGTACAGATACATTTGGCTCCTCTGATTAATTCAATGTTAATACAGTGCCACATTTTGCCTTTGGAGAGAATTAGAGTAAGATAGTGCCACATGCTGTCAGTCTTTAGAGGAAATCACTAGGGACAATTGAAGAACTGAAATTATTTTTTCAGGCTCTTAGTTCAGACTCATGACCCTTCTCCTTCCCCATGTAATTTTAACATTTTTTTTCTTTAAGTTATATCACAAGTGTCACAATTACAAACCTATGGCTGGATAGAGTAGGTGGACTGTGAATTTTCTCTCTCTTTTGTTGGGTTAAGCCTGCTTTTCAAGTTATTTTACACATAAAGACATTCAGCTGCCTCTGATCTTCACCAGCTTTCTCTTGGTTTCTTTAGAATACAAAAGTGAAGGGCTCATGGAATCCAAAGCGCATTGAAGTCAATGGTTCATAAAGATTAGAATGTCTCTTTTTTACCCTGTCTTTTTTGGGGGCAGAGAGTACTGGGTGTATTGGGAAGGAAGAACTGTACACAACCTTTCCTCTTTGTCAGGTGTTACAGGATTGCTAATACACTTTAAAGGTGGTTTCAACTTAAAAAACTCACCTAAAATGCAGAAATACATCTTATTTTGTAATACATTGAGCAAGCACCCTGTGCAGTTAAGAAGTGTGTAAGAACAAACCATGGGCTGGATTGACTGATCCCTGTTAATGTGGGAAGTTGTGCAGTTCATTACCTACTTTTTGGTGAAGTATTTCCTCTTCTCATATTCCTTTCTCTTTCTATCTTGTTCTACACTATTTCTACCATGTTTCCTGTGATTGTTTATAAATTTTTCCCTTCCTTACACTTTCTTTTTAGAGGGAGTGATCAAGGAGGCCTGTTAAGGACATTGCCATGTTCCAGTTCCAGTTTAAACATTATTATTACTGTGGACAAACCATTAACCTTTTTCCTCCATCAGACTCACATTCCCCCTATGGTTGTTTTATCTCATAAATCTGATTTTCTGGGATAGGAACCTTCAGAATTGCAAAGTTTTTCTGAAAATGAAACAAAATGAGTTCCCATCCCTTCTAAGTGCCTTGAAGGAGGATTATAAGGGCTGGTGCAGTCTCTGCTCAACTACTTATTTGATTACAGGGACAGTAGTAAGGACAAGGAGAAAAGATATCATATATTCTCTGTTCAAGTCACTCATATTTTATAGTCATTTACCCTTTGTATTATAATTGGGAAAAAAAATCACCAGCACAGTAATTTCTTCCTATTTTCCTGGTAGCCACAACAAAGCCCTTACAGATCCAAGATACATGTGTTCACATAGCTTGTACTGAGCATGACTTAAACCAAGATAAGGAAGGAACTTTACAGTTCTCCACTGTACCTTTTTCAGCTAAGGTTTTATCTTAATTTTTGTTTGTTTGATTGCTTTTCTGGTTTTGTTTGTTGGTTTGCTTTTTTCTTTTTTATGAAAATTACTGGAGTTTCAGTGTCATTAATACTTGTGTGTTTGTTGATATGATCCATACTGTTGTGAACAGCAGAAGCCAAAGTTCTTCAGGGGCCAGTAGATCTCATTCTTCTCCAACCCCACCCATTACAGCTGTCAAGTAATAAATGAACTGGTTCCTCATGTTAGTTTAGCGTTACTTGTGACCTACATTTTCAGGGATGCTTTGTCTGCCTCTCTGTTTCCCCGACTCCTGTTCCCATGGCTCCCTGTGCACAGCCATGGGGCCACAGCAGAGCCCCAGCCAGCTGGAGGGTTCCAGCTGCTGTGCTGCCTCGCTGCAGCCATGCAGAGCATTCCAGCCTCTGATGGGCTGGTGTGCTGCTCCGCCTGCCCCAGAGCACACGGCTTGTCACTCAGGGAGGACTGACACGAGCCATTAGTTGTGACGGACGCACACTTGACTAGCTCTGATAGTGGTATTTCCTTTCAGGCTGTGACATTATTGGAACAGATCACCTTTGTTTAGCATTCACCATGCTCTCATTTGTCAAACAGTTCTCTTGAAACAATGTGACTGTACAGAGGTCCCAAATATGTCTATGTTTGAAGCAAGTTCTCTCCCTTTTCTGTCCTTCAGGTGCCACTATTAGGAGTCCAAACACCTTTGTGAAAATAAAGCTCGGAAAAAGTTCCCCAGCTTTAGCACGAACACTAAATTGGATTTTCCTGGGTGAACTGAAAATATTTGTGTAATTGTCTAAATCTTAAACTTCTTCTCCACCCATCTCCCCAAATATCTTCCATTCATTTAAAGTCTAGAAGGAATTTTTTTCCTGTTGACTGCTAGACAGCTGCTAGGGGCTACCTAGAGCAACTCAAAGCAGGACTGTCCCCCGCAATAAATTAGATCATGTGTGTCTTTGTTTAGGTGGGTTTAGAGATGATTTGTGGCTTTGCTGTTAACTACCAGATGTCTCTGTACTGTGCTAGGGATGGATTACCACAGAGGTGGGCTCACTTCTAACAAATATGGAAAATAACACATTCTGGTGGGTTTTACTATGTCTGCTCAGTATAGCTCACTGTAGCAGTACATGTGCACACACTGGCAAAGAAACTGTCAATTAAGAAAGCTCACCATAGTATAAAGCTCCTGGACACTAAGAATATTTGTATTTATGATTCCACACCACACCTGAGATCAGTACTCTATGGAATTATCAAGGCACCTGATTAGTATAATTTTTGTTCCATCCAGAAGAGTTAACAAATCAATTTGCTGAGCCAGTATCACCTCATGAGTAAGCAGGACCATAGTAATTCCTCGTGAAACTAGAGGAGGAAGAAAACCATCATTGCAGAAAAATAATCTTGCATGCTCAAAAGTACACTGCATGCACACAGAGAAACTGAGCTTTGTTATTGTGCTCAGCAGGATCATGTAGTGATAAAGTGGGATTGCCCTGGCATTTCAGAATTGCTGTTCTGTGTTGTAGCACGGTCCTCAAAATGTCAGAGCCTTGAGGAAGTGATGGACTGGTTTCTTAGCAGGAGCGAATCCCCAGAGCTACCCTGGGTGCACTGATTTGCACCATGTGGAGATGGACTGGCACAGTTTTAGACCACAAAGAAAATAATTCTTTGGGGAAGTAAGTTCATTAAATTTTAAATAAAACCTCTGCTTTTGTAAAACTTACATATTTCCTTATCTTTGTTTATAAAAGATGCATTTGTGTAGAGAAAAGTTGGACTTTGCTAACTCCCTTTGCACAAAACAGCACAAGCCCCTACATGGCTGTGTGTGATTATTACATTAACACATCTCTATGGTTACACCACAGAAACCTTTAAGTGTGAATGCATTTTTTCTTTTGAGTACCAAGATGTTCCTGATGGAAAAAAAATGACCTCTTCTTGGCTCCTGAGATAAAGTCAGGGATGTGATTAATGCTGACTGTATTCCACAGTTTTTCCCTGAAGACTAGCTATTAATATTTTCCAGTGATGTATGTCCTTTCACTTAACCACAAATGAGTGGTCAGCAAGATACCTAAGCCCACATTTTGTCTTAAGAAATCACTTTTACCACACATAGGGCCTTTGACTTAATACCCAGGGACTGTCTCTTCCAAGAGTGCATGAATGGACACCTCATTGCATCTTATTTTTTTTCCAGTTAGCTGCCATTTAAAGCAGATCCAACAGCCTGTGAAATAGAGGGTATTTCTAGATTTAGTATATTACTGGGTTAACTCACAGTGGCAAGCTGCTGAAAAGCTTTACACATCAGTTACTATCTGTTCTTTGATGTACAGCCTTGCAAAGCTGTTTTGATTTGGTTTTATTTTTGGTTGATCAGTTGTATCATTGGGTTGGCCCAACAAAGTAGCTGATAGTTTCAGAAGGATCCACCTCTCATTTTCTTTTAAGCGAGCTTATTAACAGAGCAGAAAGATACCTGAGATCCAAAGCTGTACTTTATTACACAGATGTGCACAAGTAAACAAATAAATAAATAAATCCCTGAAACAAATTGAACCACAATAAGAAAAAAGCATCAGAACAAACCAGGATTCTGATGGGTGAGACAAATCAAATAAAAGGGTTGAAAGCATAACTGGTTAACAGAGGGGTGCTCACTCTTCACTCTGTCCAGTAACCTTCAGTTTTTACTCAAGATCTATGAATTCCTTATGGTCCTCTCTAGATTCTTAGGAAAGTCTCCTTTCTTCTATAAGCCCAAACCAAGATTTAGGCTTTGCTTTCTGCTACAGGCAGTCCTTGTTATCCACCCAGACATTCCTTCATCTGCAGTGTGGCCCTGCCCACTCTGTTCCCAGGGTCTCTGCCATGCTACCCTACTACCGGGAAGGAATAATGTCTCCCTCTTGTTGCTTCCCCAGGGATTTCACCTCACCTGACAGCCAGGACAAGCTCCTTCTGTGCTGCTGCCCGCTGTCACAACCTCTTTAGCAGAATATCCTGTCCTCATCCTGGCTTCCATCCTGCTCCATGCTGTAGGAACATGCTACAGGAAGAAAGTTTTTGCATTGGGCACTAAAAGCATTGGGTTTACAATTCACTTTTGCTGTCTCCCCACTATCGTTCATTATAATAACATTGATTTCTTTTTAAATGTGATTGCAAGTTGTGCAGGAGTGGGGAAACTTGCAGCTGAACAACATCTTGCACAGACAAGGAACTGCTCTTTGCCAAACATCCTGGGGATGTCCTCACAAGAGATCAGGGCAATAAGGGAACAATGAAGGCAGTTGTGAGGGAGGTTTAGTGTGCAAATGGTCCTAAAGGAGTGGGACCTGCGGTGTTGAGACAAGCAGACTTGTGATTTCACAAGTTAATATCTGCCAGGATGTTTTCTGTCTCAGCTCAGTCTCATTATATTTAAGCTTTTATATGACTCCAGATCTGGATTAAAAATTGTCCAGATGTGGTGTCACATCATTTTGTCTTGTTATTTATCTTCTCTCTTTCCCTTCTGCCCATGAATTCCTCATTCTGTGTCCTGGTGCCCAAAAACTGAGGTGTCCAGTTAGGGTCAATTTTGCAATATATATTCTTTTTAAAATTATGTTTTGTAATTAATAGTCATGTGAATGTTTATGTTCAGCCCTGCAATGATTGGATCCTCTTGTCACTAACAGATTTGCATCAAGAGCATGTTTGTCAATGAATTAGTGTCTAGTCCTTTAATAATAACCTGGACACCCCAGTTCAGTTCTTTAAAATCACTGGTAAGACTACATTGCTGTTTTCCTTCATGTAAACAAGGGATAGAATGTAGAAGCTAGTGAGCATGCCCCTGGTGTCTGGGTGTCCTGGGCTGTACTGGGGCTTCAAGAAAATCTCATGACCAAAAACATAAAGTATGAGGCACAGGGTCATGTATGCTTTTCCCCTTCAAGAGATTTACTTGTGTTGAGAAAACAGGGCTCAGCTGTTGTACACGTCAGTTCTAAAACTGACTCTTCACCTCTCTTTGAGTGACCATTTTGGCAGAAAAGACAGTGTTTCTGCCTTTGAATAATTTTGATAAAATAAAGGGTAAAAGTGTCCTACTTTCTTAAAGAGCTAACAACAAGTGGCGTCCCTCACTCTAAAAATTTTCTTGAAAATGCCTGTCCCCCAAAGACACATAACAGTCCTGTTGCCAGGAAGCAATTGATATCTTCATAGAGAGGGCTTGATAAATTGAAGCACAGTGGTCCACTTCTCAGAAAAATGTCAAAGAAGGGTAGGTATCGGGGAGAAACTATAGTAACATGGGAGGCAATGGATGAATCCAGACAAATCAATTCCTGCCACGATTTACCATCCTGAAATGGCATGAAAATAAAGGTGAGCTGAAAACCTAAAAGGCTTTTACAATAAATAAGATTTTTGGAAGGACTTTATATGTAGTTTGTATAGTTTAACAGGCGTAGTCAGAGTAGGTAAAGCCACAAATTTCATTTAGTTGTGCATTGGTTTTGTGTCTCGCAAGACTTGGGACTCGTGAAAAATGTCTTATTAACTTTTTTTTTTTCCTGTGATTGTTTCCTTTCAGTGTCTACAAGCTCCAATTGCCTAGTAGTTCATGTGAGCCAGGAAACTCAAGGTAGTTGTAAGCAAGTTCTCCTAGACACTGTGGTGATACCAGTGATCATATAAATCAACCAGCTCACTCACTGTTGTGAAACGGTAAAAAATAAATAAGATTTATTTTTAACTTAGTTCACTTCAGCTGCTAATAACTGAATGAGTTAGAAATATTAGAGATGCGAATGTTTTTCCTAAATATTGGCCAGATCATGATGTTGATTTCAAAGGATGACTCCCCACTAAAATTAGTCATTCTGCCTATCAAATGACTGGTGGCTTGCTGGCAAACTTGGTGGCTGATGACTTGCTGGCTATACCAGCACTGTCTACCTGGAATGGCTTTAATCAGGGAATAGGCTCCAAATCAGAGATAGCCTCAAGGAGCAACAATGATATTTGGATTTACATGTTCAAAGAAGCCTAGATTTAGGGTTTTCATCCATCCATTTTAGTATATTTTAAAGGTATTTACAAACTGCAGCTAAAGTTGCAGTTTTTTGATTTAGGCCCTTTAAGACTGCTGTTTGTAATTTTAAACTGCTTTTTCAAGAGGTTTTTGGGTTCTTTTACCTGTAAAGACCCAGCAGAGCTGATTCAATCTCTAATAGCAAAAGCAAGGCAGAGACATGTATTCCTTCTGTTGCTTCCAGAACCAATAATGTCATCTATCACACCAGCTGAAACACAGAACCTCAGATTTAGATGTCTGGAGCACCCAGGACTGATACCTCCTTCCTAATGTACCCAGTGTTAGAGACCCTGTGCTCTCTATGGTAACACTCCTTTATTAGCTTTTTGGATAGTGCTTGAAGTCCTTTGAGCAGGCAAGGCAGTATACAAGACTACAGAAAGTAGATTTGGCCAAGGGTTTTATGGAAAATGCACATCTTTTAGGGTTCTTGAATAACGTTTTATATCTCAGTGAAAAAGACAAGCTATGTTTATCCTTTAGGAACAACAGATGGTTATTGTAGAGTGTGGGGAGAACAAAAACAGATGAATGGGTTGTTTCCAAAGGGGATTTTAGCATACATGGAAATTAGAAATATGTGGGGATGAAGATGAATAAATAAGAGTTTAGGAGAAAAAATGATCACATATGACATACTATTATGCAGGCAAATTCTCAGTCTGGAGCCATGTCTGTTCAGGTTTTCTTTTAAACACCCGACCTGGGCTTCCAAACTCAGATGCCTGGAGAGATGGTAATAATTTAGGTGCTAAAGTGCATTCCAAGAATCTTAAACTACCTTAAGTCCCACCTCCAGACCAAACTTTCCCATGAAAGGAGTTGTAGTGATAACTGTAGGGCTATTCTGTGGTGATAGTTAAACATTACTTACTTGTTGGCAAAAGAGGAAGAATGAGACACAAGAAAGTGCCTTAAGGTATCATTCGCTAGAGGAAACATAGGAAGTTTTGAAATCCCTGTTCAGAGGCTTAGACCTACCATGTAATCATTAGGAAAATTCCATTAATACACTCAAGTTCTCTTACCTCATGAAGGTCTCAAGGTTTCCAGATCTCAAGCCACTGTCTCCATCAGAGGCAGGGCTTTCTTGTTCTTCTTGCTCATATCAGAGCAGAGGCCAGGCTGCGTCACTGCTGGGGCAAGAAAGCTCACTGGGAGTTGGAACCTGGTGCAGGCATAACCCTAATGGCTACAAGGTGTATTAAAGGATACAGGAAATAGGGCCCATTTCTTCTGCTCACTCAAGCATTAATTCTCTTCAATGAGAAATTAAAAGAATAAGACCTATGTGAACAGGAAAACACAAGTTGAAATGGGCTTGACCCACTTTCTTTCTTTTCTTATGTGGCACCTCCTAAATCATGCCATGGAAGATGGATTATACTTTCAGTCATGAGATAAACCTGTAAACTAGTCCTTGTCTGCAGCACTTGTGTATTATAGATCTTGTGTCTCCTGAAAGATGAATAATTACAGTCCCTGGGGACATACTCTTTTGAAAATGCAGTCATCATGGATTCTGTAGTGTGGGATAGCTGTATGGACAACAATGATAAAACGAAGAGCCTTCTTGTCCCCAACAAGCATGAAAGTGAAATGGGAAGAAAGAACAGCTCTTGTTAGATTAATGAGTGAGGCTTCCAATTTACGGACAAGTTTCTGTTTCCTTTGCTTTGATGAAATAAATACCACTTGATAAGGACAACCAAGTACCATCAAATCAAACTGTAGCATAAACCAATTGCATAGGCCTTGGGACAGCTCGTGTTTCCTCCAACACAATGTCCTATGGAAAGAATGGATGCTTCAGAGTAAATTGACCAGATTTTCTTTGCCTTTTTTTGTTTGGCTATCTGTCTTCATTGAAACCTTGGTGAATCCAATAAGAAAACCTAATACATTGTGCATCATAAATCTGTAGCATATGTCATGGATGAATTCTTCCATGTGCCTGTGACATTTACCTTATATTTAGAGTTTCAGGCATACTCATTATCCAAGCGCTACATGAAGAAGGCTTTATCAGAATTCCCTTTGGGTGTATGCTCTGAATGTAACAGAGAGAGAGGCTACAACAAGGTCTCTTTTCAGGAGCCTTTTTCGGAGTAAATTTTTGAAGTATGTATTTAAAGAAGTGCAGAAGAAAAGCAAACGAGCTTTTTAAGTCAAGGCATCTTTTGGAGTAGATGGAGAGTTCCTTGTTACCATGCATGCAAAAATCACTAAGGGATATTTCTCTGCTGCTGTTTATTGCCACTGACCCAGGCTGTTGCCTCTGAACTGGCACAGTTGTACTCCTACTTTCCTACTCTGCCTGTTACTAACAGGCATAAAGGTCACAGAGATCCAGCTACCCTAACACCAAGAGATCCCATGCACTCAAAAGGGAGCAGAATATAGTCAAGCTTAAACTGCCTTTGACTGCTAACAATATTCACCATCATACTCCATTTTACAAAGAATCAGACGTTGCTTCATCAATGCATTGGCCTAGAATTGATCTGGGTAGAACAAAGGAGACAGGATTTAATAACTGTGCAAGTCAAAATGACCTTTCCAGAAAGGTGACAACAGCTGCAAGTTGCATAGAGACACAGACCTTGAAATCTTCGCACACATGCAAGGAAAGCTCACCATTTTGCCTCTGGCTTTTGGGCTCAAAGTAGGAAAAGGACCAGAGTTGTCTTCAGCTACCTCATTAAGTGAAAGCACAGCTACTCTCCCAGGAGCAGGGTAGGGTGTTTGTCACTCTCCAGCTTAAATGATACATTTCAAAGCCACTGTCGTTAGCTTCCAACAATGCCTCAACCTTGAAAGGAGTTTTCTGTGAAGGAACACTTGAAAGTGTAAAGTATCTTCTGGCTCTAGGAAGACAAAAGATGATCAGCATTTATGAAGGTTAGAGCACAGACACAATAGGGTGCTATTCAGGACAAGCATTTAGATTTTTATTACTGCTTGTATTATTGCTACCACCAGTACTTTTGTTATTATCATCATGAAGGCAAACACAAAAGGCCTGTGAATATGCTCCTCGATATACAATACCTCATCTCTCTAGAATGATAATGATTATACAGAAATGGAGGGGAAAACAGCAGTATGAAGTAAAGTCCCAGCATTTAAGCTTCATCAGTCCTCAGGCAATGACTCCGTGACCCATCCAAAAAACCAGGATATATTGATTAGACATGAGAACATTAAAAGCACATACCTGCTAAAGCTTCACACACAGAAACCAGATAAAGTCTTGTCCAATTTTTATCATGTTATACAATACAAAATTGCCTGAAGTAGCATTAATAGACTATATTTGAACTGATCATTGCACCCTTTTTATCTTCACGCAGCCTTAAAATTCACGTCAATATCACTTTAGGTCAGAATCAATAACAAAACTCCAAGCTCTTTCAGCTTGTCTTAGTTTGAAGACTAGATATAAAAAATCTGAACCTTCCCATTATATCTCTTCGGACTCAAAATCCTGTTTTAAGACACTTAAAAAAAAATTCCCAACATTATATCAAGTGTCAGCATTGATTGAGGTGATGATAGTGTTTCTCCCAGTGTCTCTGGGCATGGTCCATTTCCTGGTGGTGAACTGTCCCATATTGTTTTAGAAAATAGCATTTAACATTCAATATTTTGCTTGTCTACATTGTGTCACGAAGCAGTGTTCTGTCAAGCAGCTTGAAAAGGGCAATAGCTTGCAGAGTGCAGACAAAAGACCACCAACAAACAAATAAAAGAAGATTAATCCCAGGAAAAAAAAAAAAAAAAAAAAAAGGGGGATTTGCAAAATCCCAGAAATTCTGGAGCTTTTAGCTTGTTTCTCAGAATGAGTCATAAAAGAAGTCCAAGAACGGACTCATTCTGTCAAGTTCGCAGCCTGACAGGATGCTGCAGGATTCTAGAAAAAAACTTACCAAGATGTGTGCAGCCTGCAGTAGTCCAAGTCAAGAGCAAAGACACCCTCATCCCATTCTGCTTCCTGCAGCCCCTCCATGTTCCCAGGGTACAGATCCTACAGGAGAAGTGACCCTCATCTAGCACCAGGTGGAAGGAAGGGAGGAAAAGTGTAAAGAACTGGTGGGCTAGCCTGCAGCTGGATTGCATTATGTGTTTGAGGGGCATTTCTGCTACAGTGGGAATGATAACATTAAGTGAAGAAAGGAAAAGATGTTGTGTAAGAGTTTCCTGTGAGGTGTATGAGACAGGAGAGGTGGTTTTAAAAATTTCTGTGAGTTGAGAAACTACATTCAGTTCTCACCATTATGGATACTCTTTCAACAGCTGAAATAAAAAAGCTGTTACCAGAACTGTGAGAGTTAGCTGGAGTGGCCATCAGAGAGGTGAGCAGCAGGAGTGAGGGAGCAGGTTATAGAAATAAGTCACTCCATCAGATCAGATCAGTCTAAATCAGGTCTTGCACCTTGTCAAAAATTAATAGTCTCAGACTGAGGGGGAAGGTTACAGCATGATGGGAAAAGCAACCCGTTGACCTCCTCCAGAAGTCTGAAATTGTTCGAGCTTTAGATGTATTTTATCAATTAGTTATTGCAACTCTGCCTTGTGAGAGTGGATTTTTTTCTTCCTTAAGAAAGAATATTACTTATCATTAATTTGATCCCCATTTGCAATGGATTCAGCTCTTCAAACATGAGAAAGTGCATTACAGTTTTTCTAGATTATCTGGGGAGAACTTCCCTAAAATTTGTACCTTGTGTCTGCAGCTGCCAACTGAGTCTTGGCAGGAGGGAAACACACTTCTAGTTTTGAAGGCTACCAGCTTTGCACTCATCTGTTATTAGTGGAAAATTTTGCCCTAAAATTTTATAAACTTGCCCTGAAGTTTTATAATCTTTAGAAGAATTGTAACCACTCGCAAGTCAGGAACTAATATTGCCCTTCTCTGTATACTATGGGTTGACAAGGTCACCAGGGAATAGGACAGTGAAGGTAGTCTCACCACAGTCATTCATGCATTGACCATGTGCAAAGGAAAGGCTCAATTTGGTCCAGGAATACCCTCCTCTTTCAGCAAAATCTCATCATCATAGTGTTGTGTCCCCAGCATAAATTATGCCCTGTCCTAAGTATTTAGTTTCTATATTTCACTTATGGCTGACTACCTACCTTGCTTAGTAGGATGCAATAGGGGAGGGTGGTGATTTGGCCTTGCAAGGGGGACTCTGAGAAGTCACCTTTGTGACCTCAGTCAGCCACATGATTTCTATGGTGGTCTACAGTCTCAGCACAACACTTTGAATTTCAAGATTTTTTGGACAGCTCGTATTAAGGCAACAGGAAGGTGAGGAACCTCTATGGGATATTGCCTGTATTAGCAATATACAGGTGTAACATGCCCTGCAATACAGGTGATTAACTGTTATATAGACTGATAGAGAAAGGGGAAAAGAGGGGGAGAAAGTCTGCTAATACCAAACTGATGGATTCAGAAATTTTCAGAATAAGGACAGGAATCTAGATGTTTCCAGGAAGGGGTGTTCTCACATTTCTATGTCCAGCTGTTCAGAGAAGAGTGTTTTGTTTTGCTCTGTTCTGTTTTCAACAAATTCTGGTTTCTGTTCTTGATGTGGCTGCTGGTGAATTCCATCTTGGCCTGCAGGCCTTAACCTTCATCTCTGAAACAAATATGCCTGAGACTCCTTGCATCTGGGAGAACACTAGCCACATTTTACCAAAATCAGGTACGGACCTGTAGAAATAAAACAGAATTCCAGATGCTACCTTTTCTCATGTGGCCTTTGCCTTATCATGCTGCTCCTCCTTGCCTCTCCCATGTTGGTATATAAGGCAGAGGGGAGCTTGTACAGTCTGTAATATTTTAAAATATGTCAGAAATACTATATAGCAATAGAAGAATTTTAGGTGCCAGCTGGTGTATACGAGTGTGTGTGTGTGTGTGAGAGAGCAAGTGCGCATGTGCACCCATCACCCTTGCCTACCAGATTAAATATACATGAGGGTTGGTCAAGTGTTTATCAGTTCTTTCCACTGGCTGAACTGAAAAAATGTTCTTGTAGATTACGGGGTTGAGATGTGTCCTTTGGAGGTAAAGGGCATAAATATTTTGACTGCATCCTGCATGCATACATTTATCCAGGCTATAGTTACGCCGATTATTTTACCCTCTGAAATCCCTCAGCTGAAGAGTTCCCTTATTTGTCTGAGCATCTACTATAGGGAATGAATTTTTTTTTACTTTTTTTGATACTGTCCACCAAAGGAAGAGGTTAAGGTGGTAAACACGGCACAAACCATATATATGCTCAGGTCTGCAGAAAGATGTGTAGGAAAATGAGTGAATAACACCACCCCAGGGAGCTGCAGGGAGCATTAATTCATGTGCTCTTCTGCTGGCTGCTGCTGATCATATCCCCAGTGGAAATACTCCAGGTCACTGGAAAGGTGAGCCCTTATCACTTCCCCAGAGCATGGCAGTCACTTTGCATCTCCCTGCTCCAGATGGGGCAAGTCTGCAAAGTCTTTGTAAGGATGTAACTGTCAGGAGCACCAACCTGAGTTATTACAGGAAAATGGAGTACAAGTCTTGCAATGAGCCCAGTAAAGCCAGAGGGGAGCATCATTAAAAGGTGCAGTGTTATGGACACTTTACAGTTAACAGGGTGATGCTCCCTTGAGGGGAGAAGAGCCTGTACCAAAGCTATCTTTCTTGCCTAAGGTGGATTGGCAAAGGAGATGCAGTCTAGAAAAAGGAAGAGCCAAGCTTAATAACAAAAGTACAGTTAGTAACTTCACAGGGAGCATCCACCAGATAATTTATGGCAGCAAAGGAAGGAAGGGTATGTGCCATGGTAAGTGTCTGTATAAAAGAAGGGCAGTACTGCAAAACAGATTTATTAATATAAAAAATGAAAAATGAGACTTTTACATTTCCATAGGTGAAGATATTTGAAGGCACAACTCATTCTTTATTTTTTACAGTAACATCTTTCTCCATTAATTCTTCACAAGGATTTGGCTGACCCTACAAGAAGACCTCCTGACTTTTTCCTTGGTTGCTTTTCTACGAAGAGAGTCACTCACACCTCAGTGGTGTCAGGTTGACATTTGACACATGTAAACAAGTGGGATATAAAAGTGGACCTACGACACTTAACTTTTTCTCTTGGGCTGGTTGAGAGACCAACTGACCCCAAGTCAGGGTACAAAATCATTCACAGACCAGGGCACTTAGATGTAGAAGGTTTATATATCGGCAAAATATATGATCACCTCTTCACTCTTCAGTACCTGCTTTACCTTTGATCAAGTGAGCTAATCTGGAACATTCTGGTAAATAAGGGGCACTAGGTGGTTTTGATTCAGCCCTCTATGTTTGCTTGAAACAAGTGGCTGTCTTTTAGTGTCTCATGAGTACTCAAGTCCACCTTCCCTGTGGACCAGAACAGCCTCAGGCGGGCTTCTCCTGGTCATGCTGATTCATCCATGCAGCTTTGAGTGGGGAAGAGCAAAGCAATTTCCCTTGCCTGCTTGCTAATATCTGTCCTGTTACACGTGAGTAGCAGAGGATATGTAGTTCCCCCAAACCAGGCTTTTCATGTCTGTGCTGTCACTTCCTAAGCCCTCAGATCTAATTCTCAAGCCTTGACAGTCTGTATCTTAGATGATGGAGGTGACTGACCCTGAGTCCCACAGCCTTCCAATGCAGTCTGTATGAAACTCTGCCCTTTCCCTACTGAGGGCTGTAAGAGGTGGGAATGAATGGGTGTCACCTACAGAGACCCATACAGAAATTGAACTCTACATAAACCCTGCTTTATTAAAAGTTTGCCCTTAACCTTGCCTAATCCTCTGGCCTCCCTCCACATCCATAAAGAGATTAAATGCATCTTGTCTCATTCTGAGATATGGGTTTAATATCAGCCATCCATTGCCCTTATATCTCCCCTATGACTGCCTCCTGATAACTGTCGGAAGGACAACACGGGAGGACACAGGCAATCCAGGAGGTTCTCGGAATGCATTGATGACAGCTTTCTTCTCCAAGGGATACAGCAGCCAATGAGAAGAGGTGCTACGCTGGGCCTTATTCTCACCAAAAAGGACGGGCTGGTGTAGAATGTGAAGCTTAAGACCAGCCTTGGCTGCAGTGAACATGAAATGGTGGAGTTCAAGTTCTTCAGGGAGATGAGAAACAGGAACCAAGGACAAGTAGTCTGGGAAGAATACAGAAAAATAGTCTGGACAGTCAGGGATCAGATTACAAATGCTAAAACCCTGTTAGAATTAGATCAGGTCAGGGATATTGAGGGCAACAAGTAAAGGTTCTAGAGGTACATCAGTGATAAAAGGAGGACTAGGGAATATGTGGGCACTCTCTGGAAGGAAACTGGATGCCTGCTTACCCAGGATATGGAGAGCACTGACACACTCAACAACTTTTTTGCCTCAGTCTTCACTAGCAAGTGATCCAGCCACACCACCCAAGTCACAGAAGGCAAAGGTGTGGATTGGGAATGACGAGCTGCCCGCTGTAGGAGAAGATCAGGTTCAAGACCATCTAAGGACCTTGAAGGTGCACAAATCCATGGGATTTGGGAAGAGAAGGCCTCAAGGAGACTTCATTAAAGTCCTCTTAAGGGGGCTTATAAAAAGCTGGGAGAGAAATTTTTTATATAGGCAGATAGTGTCAGGACAAGGGACAATGGTTTTAAAATGAAGAGGGCAGGTTTAGATCAGATGATAGGAAGAAATTCTTTACTCAGAGGATTCTGAAGCACTGGAAAAGGTTGCCCAGGGAAGTTGTGGGTGGCCTATCTGTGGAAGTGTTCAAGACCAGGTCGGATTGGGACCTTGAGCAATTTGATATAGTGAATTGCATCCTGCCCAGGGGTTGGAACTAGGTGATCTTTGAGGTCCCTTCCAACACTATTCTGTTTTTCTATGGTTCATTCCATGAAATAATGAGATGCATCTATGGGTCCTGAGGAATTAGAGGGGGAAGTTGCTAAGCCATTGTACATTATATTTGAGAAGTCATGAGAGTCTGGTGAAGATCTCACTGACTAGGAAAGTGGAAACATAACCCCCATTTTTTAAAAGGACAGAAAGTTTCAGGTGTGGGTCACCACCCCTGAACCACCTTCCGGAGGATGCTGTGTTGCTTTGTAAGTTTCTAAGAATGTATGTATGTGGTGGGGTGGCAGTGAAGATTACTTTATGTAAACATTGGCTTAGTTTAATAGCAGGGAAATAGCTGGAAATCTGCACAGTGCCTCCAGATTACCAATTAGCATGTCAGGGGTCATGACAAGACAGCCACAGTTGGAAGGATGCTATATCCAGAGTTCAGCTATAGATTTCTTTTGTCAAGGCCAGGAGTCAAAAGATCCCAAGGATGTTGGACATTAAAGAGCAAGTTCCTTGAAAGACATGTTCACTAAGCTGTCAGGGAGCTGTTAGCAGGGAAGGGACAGGCAGATATACAGACTCCCACGGGGACCTGAAGAAGCAGAATATGCCTCTAATGCTAGAAAGAGGTCAGAGGAGCAGCTAACCCTGGAACTGTGACAAATCCTGTGTCTCAATCTCTTCTACACACTGGCTTTTCCATCCCTCTAATCCTCTTTGTCACCTGTCTCCAGGCCCCTGCTATTTTTACAGTATCTCTTTTTGGATCTGAAATAACCACAATGGGACAAAGGTCTTCAATTTATATAATGGCACAAAAATAATACTAAAAATTCTCCCCCGTAGAGTCTGAGACAGTGACCAGCGTAAAACAGCAGAGTTTTGAGTGAGCTGCCTGGGTTTTTTTTTCTAAATGGTTACAGTTAATTCAGAACCCAGCAATGCTGGGTTCTGGGTAGTACAAATGGATAGTACAAATGGTGCCTCTCAGTGTGCAGTACTTTGCAGTTTTTATCTGCCAACTCTCCTCATTGATTATCATAGGAGGTACCAGTGCAGTAGCTGATGTTTTTCAACAAGGTATAAAGAAATGGCCATTTCAGAAGTAACCAGGCAGAAGTCCAGAGAAATGGGTGTATTAGACTCTTAGGTAAGCACTAGGTGCAGTTTATGCAGGAGATTTTAAACATATTTACATTTCACAGTGTTGATGTTTTTACTGTGTTCAGCAGCCTCTCCTATTCCTACTTCTGATAGGCTCACTGAGGCACAGTGTGCATAAAGAGTGACAATGCCACTGTCAAGGCTTCTGGCTTTAGCTAATTTGGGCAAATGGCATCTTCCGCAATTCCTGATTTTCCACTCCTGGAAGTGTTGAGAGTGGCAGCTGCCAGCTGCAAGAAAGAGCCTTCATCCTAAACCCAGGATGGCTGTGGGAAAGCCAGGGCAGCACAACTGCAATGTTCTTGAAACCAGTAGGGCAATGGGACAGATCTCCTCTCTGCAGTCACCTTATGGAAGTGGCTTCTGGTTTTCCTTCCTTCTGGGCCTGATCCTGTCTCCACCGGAAACTGTCCCTTTTCCATGTCCTCTCACCTCCTTTATTCCAATGATGTTGTTAAAGAGTTGGCTTCTGCCAGTGGTGCCCACGGTTTGAGGCTGGTGCACAATGCACGAAGAGCTGATGCATGAAGAGCTGGCTCCTCTCTAATAGCAGGGCTCTTTCCAAAAAGGAAGTGTGCTTGCCAAGCAGCCTTGAGAAGCATCTGGCTCTTGAACATCTCCCTCCTGAACCTGACACTGGGTATTGATAATAACAGGGACCTATTCTTCTCTGATGTCTATTTCCCTTTCTCCACCCTCAGACCTCTTCTCGGCTTCTATGTCATTTTTCAAGCCCACATTTCCTCTTATGCTCTTCCTCCCAGTGATGTCAGAAAAAAGAAAAAATATGCAATTTGCAGAAAAATCCAAACTATTGACATCACTGCTGATTTCAGCAATGACTCATCTTCAGGCTCACACTGAGAGAGCTAACTTTTATTGCTCACTATAAGACAATATGTCCTAATGGGTCTAGGGGGGCTGAGGGGTAGTGGTGCAGTGCTCTGTGATGCCAATAAGAGGATATTTAGCCTGGAAATTTGTGAGTGTAATTTCTAGAGAAGCATGCCTGCATGCACACACACAGGTAATGATGGTGTTAGCCGTCTGACAAATTGCAGGGCCCTGCACATTTGACCTCCTCCCCTGCCCTGTGTGCAGTATCACATCTCCCTGGGGGTTCATCCTGACATCCCACCTCGGAGCAGCTTCCAGCTGCTGCCATTTTGGATATCCTGCCTATTTATTTCTTTCCAAATATCCTCCCTGCTCTCATCCCTTGGGTTACTCTGTTTTCACTGCTGCTGCACTCAGGGCTCAGTTTTGAGCCAAGCTTTGCTTGAGGATCAAATATCTTATGGTTCTACTGATTAGAAATGTGAACTGTATGAAGTGGTGAAAAGACTTCTACTGAGATATTTAGCTTCTGTCTTTAGCCCTGAATATTCTCCATATAGCAGGCTCCAAAGCTGAGACCCTTTCCTACATAGAGAAAAGTTATTCTGGACATCTTCTGAATCACTTTGGATAGATTAAGTTTAATCTTTCTTTCCTTCTGAGCTGTGTACAGTTCACCTTACACTAACCAGGGCTTGAGAAGTACGGAGATCTCGAAATGGTCCAAATGAAGTTTTTAATGTGTTTACAAGCATTGCCAAAATAGTTTTGCTTCAAAATATTCAGTGTGTAGTATCTGATTCAGCACATCTTTTCTCCTGGATTTTAGTACAAGTTAAGTACTTAACTGCTGAATAGTAAGAGATTAAAGCACATGTTTAAAAAACTTTGCTGAATACAGTCCATACAAAATACAGGATGTAATGCTACATGGTTTTTTCTTCACCCGTTCAGGGCTGAAAGTACACATTCACTAGTGGCTTTGGTACTTGTGACTAAAAAAAGGCATCTCACATTCAACTGGGTAAACAAATTCACACCACGCTATCCAATGTCCTTATGCACTCCTTTTAGTCTACTTGTTTATTTGGACACCTATATTGTAGCATTCAGCAAAATATGAAATCAAACATGTTTGTATCTTAGCATGGTAGTAAATAACCTCAAATTACAATGCTATGTTTTCAAAATTTCTAGTGCAAAGATATACTAGAGCATATCATATGAGTAGGAGTCAATCCTTGACACATATTCTAATTGGTATATTGTGATTTTAATTGAAAACTTCGGTAAATGTCAGTGTTAGTCCCACTTCTCTCCCTCAGATTGTTTGGTTTTGATTTCTGACCATTTGCAGGCTTTTATTTACTCACTCCAGCTTCCTTCATTTCTGTTTGATTCAAGAAGAGTCACTTCCCATTTTTCCCCTGCCTGCAAAGCAAAGGCTTCCCTTTGCTCTTCTGAACCTGCATATGCCAATTATAATCAGTAATGAAAAGTCAGCAAATAGAAATTTAAACATTTGCTTTCCAGTAGAATGAATGCTGGATCCTCTTGAGCAGTCAGGGCAGGTGATGAGACTGTCAGTCAGAAACTCTCATGCTTGGCAGGCTGATTTACGTGTCTGATGTTCCTGCTCGTTCTCCATCATAAAATAAACCCACTTCACTTGTCAAACATCTTCCTTTTCTGGGTTGTGTCTTGCATACACGCTGCTCGCCCATTCGAAATCCAGCTGCGCCTCTAGCAGTCAATCTGACAGCTCAGCCAGACTTTATCCTAAAGACATTTCCCAGTAGCCCACTGAAGTGTCTCAAAAGTTTGGGCCCTGCACAATAGAAATATTTTTTATCCATTATTTTTCTTAACAGAGAATTAACTCTTCGCAGGAACAGAACTGGAATTTTGAGTTCTTTAAACTAGGAGAAAAAGCCCAGGTCTTCTAGATGCTGAAATGCTCAGGCTAATGCTTAATGTTGCCCTCCTATAGCTTGTGTTGAGTAAGCAAACCCAGAGCTGTGCTAATAGTGGAACTGCCCACACAGGCTCTGTGATTGAGTTGCTCCTCAGTGATTCTAACTTAGGGATAACTCCTCAGACCATACTGCCTCACTGTTTCCTGACTACACCATCAGCATTTTTTGTTGGCTCAGCTCTGAACTGATAGCCAGGCCTGGCTGTATGACCAGGATGGTCAGCTCAGGTTCCTGCCCTAAACAGAGATGCCTCAATGGGTCTTCTCTGATCCATGCTTTAGGGCAGCAAGGAGGAAGGTGAAGACAGGCTCAGCTTATGCCTGTTCTTTCTAATTCAGCGGTAGAGGTCTTTGCACAAAATGGGACAGAGAACCCTTGTCCACCCTATTCAGTTATCTTTGTAAGGAAGGTATCTAGTGCTTGAAGGACAGCTCCCAGTTGGGGGACAAACTGTTTATTAAGAGAGTTTCTTTCTAACCCTGAGTTGCCGGTGATTGACTTCTGCTCTCAAGCCTCAGAGTTTTTACCTACATCATTAGGATTTTGGTGAAACATGGGCCATGGGGACTAGATCTGTGAGACTAAAGTTGCCCAGTTTGGTACAATCTGGAGCTGCAAAAAATAGGATCATATCCAAGAAGCTTGGGGAATGTTAATTATTAGCTCCACTGCTAACTTTTGCATTGTCTCTGATGAAGTATGGTCAGAGTTCCTAATGCGCATTTTGCTTTCCCATAGCAGATTGAACTTCTGTCATCTTTTGAACTATGCAGATCCTCCCACCAGTTGCTCTCTGTGGCTGCCCCAACACAGCTCTCAGTGAAAAGCCTGTTTTGCTCAGGAACCTGGAAACTATTTTAAGGCCTGAGGTTCCTGCCATGCAAGGAATGGTGTGTTATGCATCTTGTTCTGAAAAAATCACTTCCATTCAGTTAATCAGACAGTTATTCATCTCACACTGTAATTGTAGCCTGTAAGCCGCTCATCATCTCCAGGTATGTTGAATGAACTAATCTCATATTTAAGAATTTGTCAACAGTATAACTGGACGCAATGATTTTGACTAAGATTTTCTAGCATGGCATTTTACAACACATTTTTTCCTATGACCTGCAATGAGAGGACAACCTTAATAACTTCAACATCAATGTTTCTCCTCCTGTAGTTTATACCTGTGAAAAAGAAGCACAGGGCAAATTAAGTGTTTTCCCTATGTTCACCTAGGAGGAAAGTTGACAAACTGAATTGAAATCCACAGCTCAATCCACCAGCTCACAGCCCAGGCGATATTGCCTACAATGGAGACTCCCAATGTACATAAATGGGAATGCAAAAGGGAGCACAAAACTGATTTCAGGAGATGCCATAATGTTCCTCAAGCTTAAGGCTGACAAAGGCAGAGTAACAGGGCAAGTTACCTGTAGAACAAAGTACTGAGAAGACTAAAAATGATCACTGATAATATGAAGCCTCCTCTTTTCTTGGCCAAGTGATGCTCCAGTTACCAGTCGGTTAATATTTAATATAACATATGTTTTAGCATTACAATAATGTGCCAGGACAAAGGGTATCACTATTTTGATAAGTGATTGAGCTTCCAATGAGTGATTGATCAGCAGAGAGGAAAAGGTAGAGGGACTTATTTTCAAAGTAAATAAAAGGCACACACCGTGGCCTAAAAATTTAATTTCCTATTTTTTACAATTATATTAAAGACAAATCAAATGACTCTTATGTTGGCTGAAGATCTTACCTTATGATTACTCAGTTGAAAGCTTTTGCAGCATAACAAATTACCACCCATCTGGTAAGCCATCATATCTAGCCCCAAGTGTGCTCTTAGCCATCCTTATATTGTGAGTTGAAGCACATCAGCATCAGTGGGTTGGCCTGTCCCTCAGAGGTGCTACTGCCATTTGTTTGGAAGGGCGACAGCACCCTTTGTCCAGGTGGTAGGAGCGTGCAGCCATCTGCTGAGCTTCTGAAACATGTGGCAATAAGGACTGGGAGCTATTGTCAAATCTCAACCTTCTGCAAGACAGATTCTGTGGGGTAAGGAAATGACAGGAGCTGCAGTCACAAAGCTTTCTGGGATCTGACCCTCCAATACCTCTGGCAGACACCCACGGTCTCTTCCACATGTCCAAGGCTGATAAATCACATCAAATGCAAATAATAATGGCCAGCTGTTTGGCTCATTGGACAACGAACAGTATTTTTACCAATTTTAATTACTTAATTGTTTTGAGAAGTCTTTCATTTGCAGATTGTACCTTGAGTCAGTCTGTACGGATAGTGCCTGATGAGATGGATTACCTGCACTGATAAGAAGGGGTGGTGCCACAGTGTAGCATGCACTTTCAGGCTAAATAGCAAACATCACAATATGGCAGGACAAGAGGAGGCAGGGGCATTGAAGACATTGATCTGAGCTACATGTTTCTCCAAGAACTGTGTGGTTTTTTGCTGTAGACACAATCAAATATGCCAAACGGCTGCTAAAATGTAAATGTTAGCAGTCAAGGTCACCTTCCAAGGGATACCAAACAGCATGCCCCAGGCAGACCCCATTAGTGGAGGCACTGACAGCATTCCTATCACCATCTCTCCTCCAGTTCTTTGCTCCGTGCTGAGAAATATTCCAGAGGCAAAAGTCTTTTCCATCTGATGCTAAAAAGCTATTCCCTCCTCCCACCTGGCTGAGGCTCAAGTTTAATAAAAATCCTCATTAGTTTTCATCTAAATATGCAGGAGGTCCATGCCAACTATTGCAGCTGAGTTAGGGAAAGCCAAAGCAGGTTCTAATTAAAGACAGGGCCAGACCAAAACCTTGGGTCACAAGCCTATATCTTGGGGAAATTTGGATCCAAGCTCTGAATGCCATTGATCAGGATGATCTCATCACTCAAAGCCCTGGGTGCTACCTGGCAGCATAATTACAAACCCCTCAGAGCAACCCTTTGATTCAGCCACTCTGCGTAACGTGGTGGAGTTTCTCTGGCTGCTTCATTTTAATTAAGGGATGGCAAGCGTTAATTAATACAACATGACAGTGAAAATATAATCAGTTGAGTGGCCCCTGTTGTTTGTTCGCATGTTAATTTTGCCTTTTTTTCTTTTTTAACACGCTTGTTTTTTAATTTTGTGCAGTTATGCCTGAAAGCCACTAGCAGCAGCGACAAAGTGTTCCTGAAGGAGCCTGGGGGAACAGGGTGTTAATAAGTGCTGGGTTTGGCACCTGAGGAGCCATGGAGGTGCCTGGGGATTATATAAACAAACAAGGTAGCTAGGTTTTTCTGTTAACATCATCATTAGGGAAGGACTGAAAATCAATGATATCTTTTATTTCTGTCTTTATGTTTCAGAGGCAACAGTGTACTGAGATACACGGGATCCACCAGACACAGTTTTCTCATGTTATTTTCCCATGTTTTGGATCTATTCTGCAGCAAAGATAAACTGTCATATGGCTGTGAGGTCTAGAGCACAAAAGGGAAATGCTGAATCTGAAACTGTGTGGCCAGTTATGCTCACCTTTCCTTGTCACTTAAAATGCAGAGTTGTTCCCTGTTTAAACTTATGAGTGGAAATGCTGTTTTCATACTATAGCATTTACTGTGCTTTTGTAATGGGCTGTTCTTCCTGCTGCTTCATTTCTGTCCAGGAGAGCTCTTGGGTTGCAAAATCCTGTGACTTTGAGCAGTGGAGATGCTGGTAGCAAAAACTGAAGCTGGAGCTTGAACACATTAGCACATTTCCAACAAGTCCCAAAACACAGGGTCATATTAGCAGTGTTGACAGAGAGGCCTCATCTGGAAGGCAGCCCATAAATTATGGGATTTGTGGTCATTTGGAACACCGGTGTTCTCCTGATAGTCCATGACTGAAACAGCTCAGCTGTTCTAGCCAAATGTTAATATCTACATCTGCATTTCACACCTCTGTTTCCTGTAAGACCGATGGTCTGGAATAGATATTTCATCTCACCCTAAAGGCTTCAGACCTTAAGGGTGCCTGTATCTCTCCTGAGTACAAGGAGAAGGTTGCTGGCTTGGGGGAGCTTGCTTGTACATGAATTTGCATGACGGGAATTGAATGTTAAAGGAGATGATTTCCAGTTGTCACATACATAACCCACTAGTTCTGAGGCCAGAATCCTGCCTTAACATTTTCAAAGAGTTTAGAGTAATAGTTTATGGATATAGAACTTATGAACTGAGGCGTTGTTGCTCTGCGTATTCTCTTAAGCTACAACTTAAAAAGTACCATCTTGTCAAAACATTTTTTTCTATTGAGCCTTTGAGTTTTGCACATCCTGAAATTAATTGCATTAAACTTTATTAAACTTTCAGCTGATTCTGCTTGCCAGCAGCCTGTAAAAAGCTTTGAGAAGTCCATGACAACCTTCAAAGTTGCTTTTCTGAATGGCATCAATATTACACAGTGAAAAAGTAATCAAAAAAAATCTTTTAGTGTTCCAGTGGTCTTAAACATTCAGGGTCTTTTATTTTTCAATAATCAATATTTTCCATTAATCATCTGGCAACTCACGGTCATAGAATTAGGAGCAGGTTTTAGTTGATGAGACCATAGCCAGAGCTACAGCTCCTGACTGGCCATGTCTCTAGATTCAGCCAGTATTTGCCTGAAATAGCGTTACAAGCTGTAGTCAGCCACATGCACACAGAGGTTAGCTACTTGCAGCACAGAGCATTGTGGCTATTGTTAATGGCAATTGTGTGATGTTGATAGCAGACTAGAACTCCAACAGCCTCTAGGAAGCAGCTGAGATGAAAAAAACAGAGCTGATGGAAAAACATCAATATTTCCTTCAGTTGCGTGAGACTCCTGTGAAGATTTACATAATTAATCTTCAGCAACAAAACATTTATAATGCAGTTTAATAATCTGGGTGATAGACAGGTCATGTTAATTACCATCTTGCTTCCTGGTTTTAAAAGGCATTGTTTCCTAGCTCTTACTTAGAAGTCAATAGCTTGTATGAGTTTGAAGATAGCGCAGCAAGTTTGCAGATGATTAATGCCTGAGTGCTTGTCAATAACTGGGGGTCTCTGAGAGGGGTCCTTGCACTGTCACAGGTCCTACACGTGACTGTAGGGGAGCAAGTGCTTTTGGGCATAGTTCTGCACTGCTGATACCTTAGTTGCTGATATCCCAGCATGTGATATCTGTTACCCCAGCTGCAGGTTCAGTCACATCCCTCCTACAAATACAAACTAATTGTGGGGCTGTGTTCTAAGATAGATATGTAAAATTGTGTGTGTGGCTTGTAGTTTTTACTAGGTGGGGTTTTTATTTGTTGTTTGATTGGTTTGGATTTTTTAAAGATAACTTTTTGAGGGTTTTTTTTGTCATTAAATGCTATTGTGTCACCATCTGTTGAAGAGATGTTGACTTCTTGGAAAAGGAAGGAAGGAAGGGGGAAATGAACAGCTGGAGAGGGGTTCTTGGTCATCATGAGGAACTTTTTGCCAGCCTTAACTATGTGAAGGCTTTTGTAACTCTTCCGTACAAGGTGAGTCTAAAGGAAGGATTTCAATGACAACAACAAGGTGTTTTTTACACCTGTTTGGGGAGAGGCTGTTCAAAACTCCAGGGGTTATCATGGGGGAGAACATGGTATGAAAGAAAAGGGGCTTGTCCGAGATTCAAAGAGGGCAGGAGAGACTACAACCATGGGCAAATTAGAGACAGAAATCACCTTTTAAGTGTTAAAAAGAAAATCACGGCACATGGACAAGCAATATCTTTACACAACAGAGAAAGGGCAGGCTGTACAAGGTTTCACAATCAGAGATGACATGGGCAAGCAGACAGGCTATGGAAAGGATCATTGCAGTGGTGTTCAGAGGAATACTGGCAAAGCAAAACTGTGCAAAAAAGGATGCTGCAAGAACCAAGACCCAAGTTAATGAGACTTTTATTGTGTAACTGAATAAGCAAGTCTGACTTTTGATTTTTCTTAAAAAAAGAGGTGAAACTTTAAGCCGGATGTGAGAAGCCAAAGAGAAACTCACACCCCGATTCTGAGCTTGATGCAATGTAACAGTGTTATCCAATTGCTTAAGCAAGAACAGGCAGGAAAGACTGGGCTTTGACAGGAAGAGCTCTGTTGCAGTCTGGCATAACTTGCTGACATCTCTAATCAATTGCTAACCAAACAGATATTTTAGTTTGGACAGAAAGAGACTTTTCTTGTGCAGAGAGCAGATCAGTCACTTGAGGAAAGAATGAGCCAGCGAATGGTGTTTGCAATGTAGAATATCCAAAATTAGAGGATTGCAGGAAAGAGGAGGGCAGATCCACAGAAATAAAAAGGAGATTTGGTCATGATGCAGGTGGCTGCAAGAGAGTTGGGATGGCTGATGCTGCCCTGGAGCTTAGATGTGCCAGAGGTGCTTGATGTCAGCTGGGCTGAGAGTAAAGCCAAAGAGAAAGGCTGGAGCTCTTGCTTTTGAGAAAGGGTCCCAAAACATCAGGGTGAAATGGACTGTATGGCAGGACAGAAGGTATGGGTCAAGCCAGGGAAGTATAATTTTAAATTGCTATATAATATAAACTATTAGAGAGTAGAACATGCTTGCTCTCTAACTCTCATATCCTGGCGTTCTTTACTTCCTAGCTGTGCATAAACCATCATGGTGGCTCAAACTTGAAACAATCACTATCTCTAAGAAAATTAGGAGATGAAACTTATTTACAGTAGTGCACTCTCCCACCAGGCTGTACAACCAGGGCTTTCAAGGGAAAAAAAGATGGTTGGGCTTCTGTGAGTCGAAGTCTATTTGGTCTTCTCTCCTGACTAACACTACAGAGCACATACTGAAGGAATGCTTGCATGTCTTTGCATCCTGTGCTACCTTGGCATCTCTGCATCAGCACAAAGAACAGTTTTTTACCCTATGGAAACCGGTATCCCAGCATCAGGCTAAGTTAAAATGCTCTTGGGAATAGGTTTTGCTGCAGTCATTTGAGACTGGTGACAGAAAAGGAGGGGAAAAAAAGAAATCGAATAGGGATCTCGATAAATAGAATTTCAGATCTTGCATAATACCATTCAATGGCAACAGCAGGTGTTTGACAGTACTGTGAACTTCCTCAGAATGGGATCCTGCCAGCATGGCTGTGATTCAGTGTAATGATTCAATGACTGCAGGACAATCTCCTGCCAACCAGCCTTCCAGCAGAAAACTGTTCACCCCACTGCAAACACTGCCAGTCCATTAGCATTTCAGATTTAGTCTATCTGCATGGCAGTAGAAGGAGTGTATCCCCTTCAGGTAATGGAAGGATGAAAGGAGGGACAAAAATTCCCTTTTCTCCCAGGGAATAAAAGGCAAAATCATTAGCCACAATATTATCTCCAAGGAAGAGCATGGGATATTTATTTTTTTAAAGCTCAGAGTTTGAAAAAAAATGTCTTCCTTTTATTCTTCAGTCCTGTTTTTGCCTCCACCGCCAACGAGGAGCTTGTCAAGAGATTCTCATCAGCTTTCACTTCTGCCTTCTAAACTGTGCAGAAATACTACCAACATCCTGAGATAAGCAAAGAAACTCAAGGAGCTGTCTTTAGCAGTCCCTGTTACAGATATTTTTTCAGCTCCTACCCTGCAGCATCTGTGCCCTCTCCAGTTCCCACACACCAAGCCTCCTGTGCTCCTGCAGCACAGACGTGCAAGTATAAGCCCATTTCAGGAACATTCCCAACTGCATGGCTCTTGGAGACACTTGACATGGGTACAGAGGAGGACAAGTCTCACTCGGCTGTCACTCTCCAGCCGTGCAGCCCTCTAGCCTGTGGCTGAGCTACGTGAGATGAAAACTCCTTCAAGTAAACACGTGGTTAGGGTGCAACAAGGTGGGAGCACACGCAATTTAGCCCAGCTCTTCTCTTGCTCTGTTTTTCCATTGTGCAGCAGAAGGAAAGGAGAGAGTGGAGCTGAGTGAAGCACAGTGCTGCTACTATAATCTTTGTTGCAGCACAATGTTCTCATCCTTTCCCAGATCTTTTAAACCTGCTGTAATATGAATAACGATACGTTCCGCTTACAGAGACTTTGTTAAATACTTTGCCTTTATCACAGGTGCCGCGTAAACTTCTAGGATCAAAAGGGACTCTTTGCGAGGTGATTAGAGCAGGAGGGAAGGGTTTAGTGGTCTAAGCACCACATTTGCAATAATTAGGCTCCCTGGAGTGATAGGTTCACATCCTAGCAGGATTGACTCAGCCCTTCATCCCTCTAAGGTAGATTAAATGGGTTTTCTGTAGTAGGGTCTTTTGGACAAGACCTTAAAAAGCACATGAGTTTTCTCCTTTTATTGCAAGGATGGATTTTACAGATTTATAAACCAGATATGCAAGTTATTTCACATAAATGACATAATATTTATATATTATGTCAATATAATTTCACATAAATGAGCTGTCTGCTCAAGCATTATTTGCCAAAACCTGCCTTCACTGTTGGAATGACCATGCAGGTCTCCTACTCACCAACCAGCCTCCTTCCCAGAGGGGCTCTTTTGTGGTGAAACATGTCGTGTACTAAGGGAGATAGTTTGGGATTAGGCAATGCAGTTTGAATGTATCCTATAACTAAACACAACCATCAGCCTCTAGTTTTTAGATTACTCTTTAAAAGTTAGTATTTTCTACTACATAGTGCTATTCTCTCACCTGAGAGTGACTAACCCAGTCACGGATCAAAACATTTATTATGGTGCTTTTCTAGCACCATAAGCTGAGGGAGAGTTGATTCTGTTTTGTTTTTTAAAAAATAGAAAAACAGGTTATTTTGTAAGATGATTCCTGGTGTAGGGGGGAGGAGGGGAGGCATGACTTTCCTCATGCTTATTTGGTCTGCTTTGGAAGCTAAAGTCATTGTCATTGGGAGCAGTTCAAGAGAAACACTCAGAGCAAGTCTTTGGGAGCCCCCTTCAGAGAAGGGAAAGTAAGATTAATTATAGAATCATTTAGGCTGGAAAATATCTTTAAGGTCTTTGAGCCCAACCATTAACCCAACACTGCCAAGTTCACCAGTAAACTGTATCCCTAAGTTCTAGGTGGGTTTTGTCCCTTCTTATTTTCTCTCTGCACAACCTCATGACATCCTTTTAGTTCTCCTAAGTTGCTGCCCCTTCTTCCAAAGGTAATTTTTTTCCTTAGTTCCTGCCAAAGCTCTGCTCAGCCAGGCTGGTCTTCCCCATTAGCTCATCTTTTGGCACATGGGGATGGTCTGCTCCTGCACCTCTGAGATTTCCTTCTTGAAGAGTGTCCAACTTTTCTGGACTCCTTTGCCCTCAGGACAGCTTCCCAGGGGACTTTCTCAACCAGGCTCCCAAACAGACCAATGTCTGCCCCCAGAAAATCCAAGGTAAGAGTTCTCCTGACTCCCCTTCTTACTTCTCCAGCAGTCAAAACCTGTATCATTTCATGGTCACCTTCTCTAGTTGGCTCACTCACCAGTTGTGTCAGGAACCTCCTAGACTGTTTTCTCTCTGCAGTATTATATTTCCAGCAGGCATCTGATAAGTTGAACTGCCCTGTGAGAACAAGGCCCAGCAATTGTGAGACTTTTGCTAGAATTTTTCATCTGCCTCTTCATAATAATTTCTCAGGGTCATGCCAGCACTGGAGCTACTCACCTTGGTGACTGAAGAAAAGGCCATTTCAACCTTCTGTCCTAGGCCTTTTCTTAGTGCAGACAGAATCACATAACCAAAGATGGTGATTGTGAAGAGAGGGATTGTGAAAGAAACACAAAGGAAACTTTCTTTTAGCAGGGGGCATGGGTAGGGGAGAAGGCAGGTGGGGTAAGGTGCAGAAAAGGAAATAAAATAGAGGTTTCCAGCACTGTGAAAAGAGCTGCAGGTATCTGAGGGAAGAACTGACTGAGGAAAGAAAATTATGTGGGACAACACAGAAAACAACCATGCAAAAGTGGAAAAAAAGGTGAGGGAGAGGAACTGACAGGGACCAAAGACACAGAAAGGACTAGAAAAAAGTGTTGCAGTTGTTCCTCTTTGATTTTGTTTTCCTAATGGGAAAGGAGTGCAACGGAGATTCAGGCTGTGCTTGGTGATGATCTTCCCCTGAAGTCCTGTCCTCCATGGCCTGGAGATGCAGAGACCATAGACCAGGCTGGCACTTCATTTGCCTAGCCCGAGTGTTCCGTACATAATTCTTCTCCAACAAAGAAAACTGACTTCCCATACAGTCAATATGGGGAAAAAAGGAGGAGAGAGATGCAAGTATGACTGAATAGCAGTTGAGAACAGCTAGCTAATTGCAGCTTCATGCAATCGCTTTCATCGTCGTTATCATAACTGTATATATTTCCAGCTCAATTCGTCTATCTTTTCCGGCCTCCTGTCTTTGCAGCTGCCTCCTCTTCTCTCCTTCCTGATTGCTGCAAATCTCTGCTTATCACCCATTTTCATGCTGTGTTTTGTCTGCCTCTTTGTGTTCATCCCCGTACCAGCTTCTTGGCTGCATGTGGCAATATCTTATTTCCTGGATGTTGTGAGAGACTTTAGTATGAACTACTTGCTTCAGTTAACATGTATGACCTTTTGCCTTATTTTGTTTTTCTGGATGATTTAATTTTACACATGTTTACACTGAGGACTAGTTCTGCAAACTGAAGTGGTCAGCATGGACGTGCAATTGCTATGTGAGGCAGTAAGAATTAAGACAATTATTTATTTATCAAATTTCTTCTTGTATGAATGTATCCATCCACTGCATTAATTTTTCATGGAAGCTCATCTTGAAAAAAACATTCTCTCCTCCCGGGAAGGATTTGAACTCTTTAGGGAATTCTCCCAAATTCTCGTGTTTTTTTCTTTAATTGAACCCCACCGTGTAAGAAGAGCTCCGTCTACAATATTGATTGCAGAAAAACATGCAGACCTGTCAATCTCCCTTTTCCCAAGGCAAAACTCTCCTATTGTCTTTTTCTGCCGGGGTATAATCTCCACAAAGACAGACTTCAAACAGTTAAGCTTCTTCCCATTGTATTGGGACTACATGCAGTGCTCCACTTCACATTAACATTTAACAGGTTTCAAGCTTCAATGATAAACTAAAAATGTTTTTCCTTCATGACAACTGCTTGACAGTTTTTAAAAATGGATAAAAAATGGAAAATTACCCTACAGTGGAAACATCCCCTTCTCTTCGTAACTCAGGCTGACACATGGCATGAATGGAATAACACATTTATTACATTCTGGGCACTTAACATAAAATGCATTGCCTCCCTCTATTCCGCTTGATTTGATAATCTAGTACAATTTAGATCCCTAATAAATTAAATTGTTCGGAAACTTGGTTCACTGCCTAAACTCTGTGCAAGGCTGTGCTGTTTAATGATGCCTTTCTTTCTTTTGGTGTTTTATCTTTGGGATAAATAATTCAGCCTAATAAACCCTGTGATCTGCTAGGTTAATTGACACCCACAGTAATTCCCAGCTTGTGCACAGCACCCATATTGGTCTGTCTTTCATAGGGTCTCTTAGCATTACCTAATCTGTGCAGCTCACCAGTCAGGTTCCCTGCACTGCCATAAACCCTACTCATTGCAAACATCACTTCTGCTCCTGAACAGGCAAGCTTGTTCCCTTTTCCCCAAATGGTTATGTCTCTGGTTGATTTCCAAGAAAATCCCAGGGCAATTGGGACTAGGCTGACATTAAAAAAAAAAAGTGAAAAAAGTGAAATGAAGAAAATATTATGAAGATCCACAAATATATTATCAGGGGGATTTATTCACAGGTGATGTGTCCAGCTGTATGGCGAGATGAATACATTCTAATTAATTATTAAATAGCTCAGATGGTCCTCCTCCCCAAACCTGACATTTACTGAAAAAAAGTAATTGAAAAGGATTTGGCCAGTTCCACTGCCTGTTCAAATGTTATATAACTGACAACTCCACCTCTCCGCTCCCTCTCTCTCTCTCTCTGTTTTCAGACTAACACACAGTTTATTGGGTATCAATAAAACATAAGAATTACTCTTGGTATAACAATAGCACCTCTTTGCAACCTTCAGCCTGCTTAGCTCCCAGGAATAGCGTGCTAATGAGGGTGTGCAGTGTTTTGGGCAGATGCTAGAGTGTTATGCTGGGCTGATAACTGCATCTCTTGGATCAAACACTGTGCTGGGATGACTCATGCCTTTTACTAATTTATAAGAGCAGTCTTCCTTGAAATCCCAATGTAAACACTATCACCCTGTTCTCTGTGAGTGACTACAGCCTTGAAGTCAACAAAAGTAATGGGCACTCTGCATGGTGTAGCGAATCACCAACATATTCCTTTTTATCCCCTGGATGATATATTTGAATTTTGGGTTGTTTTGCTTTGGTTTAAATTTTTACTTTTTTTTTTTTTTTCTTTCCCAGGGGCTATATGAATGCAAGGACCACACAGCCTGAAGAGGAGCAAGGACAGTGCACAGAGCAAAAAAAAAAAGGCTGAGCCTTAGTTTTGAAAAGAGGGAGGCTGGAGCTGTATTGCAAGCCAGATGGTTTGGATGCGTGTAATTCCCTAACTTAAAATCAGGGCTCATTTACTGCATGTGTTTCCTTTACAGGATGGTCACTAAACAGGATGGTATCCTGTTCACACCTGTCAGGAGTGAGGAAATGAGGATTTTAAAAATCAGGCTCAGTACATTTCCTTTTCCAGTTTGACTGAAGAGATGTTTGCAAGTGTTTGTATCTTCCTGGCTTGTATTGTTTTTTATATGCCTGTAATTATTCTGTGCAAACAGAATAATTGGCATGCCTAGATAAAAATACCAGATACCCCATTGTAGTTGCTAAAGACCTTGGGCAAACCTGAGAGAGAAGACACAGTTCACATCTTCCCTCACTGACGTGCAGTGCTTTAGCTGAGCATAAAAGCAGATTCCCAACGTGCCTGAGCAAAGCCACTTTCACAGCCTGTTTCAAGCACCTTTGCTTTTAGATCAGTGAGTATTTCTGTCCACAGTGTGACATCCCTATCCAAGCCCAGAGTCCTGCAGGACAGTATGGGATAACTCACCAGTCATGGCCCTCTCACTGATTCTAAAGGGAAGGCAAATGACAAGCTCAGACCACACATCAGATCTTCAGGTACCTAACAGCAGATGAGAGAATCCCCCGAACTGGAACAGAACCAGTTGCTTTGTCAGCAGTGAGCTATCAGCAAGGTACGGATGTGAAGCTGAGATGTAAAATCTAAATGTGCCACATCCCATTGCTATCATTAATATCACAAACTGTGACAAACCTGTATGTGCTAACAGTGGTTTTCCAAGGTAAGTAGGAATCTCTTTTCCTCCACGTCTTGTAAGACAGCCATTTTAGGCAGATCTGCTTCCCTCAGATACTCCAGGCACCTCTTTGATGACAAGCTTGCCACCAAGGAGGCTCCACTCTTCCCCAGCCTGTGATAAGTGCTTTTGTAGGATACTTCAGGGTTCAGCTTGATTTGAATTCTCTATTATTTTTTTTTTCCATCATGTCCCGAGATGAAGTGGGGCTGGCACCAGCTTCAGATATCAAACTGCTTAAGAACTGAAGTATATTGGGAAGGACTGACCCATGGCAAAGGGAAGAATAATGAAACTGGGACCCAGGGCATCGGCACCTCCCACTACTCGAGAGCACCTCTGCTGGGTTTGCTTGTATTCTGAAAACTGGCCATGTGCTGGAGGACATTTCTCCAGGAACCAGCTGGTCCTCACAGGCCACTATCCCAGCATGTGCTTGGCAATTTAAGGCAGAAACTCTACCCTGACAATTTCTCCAGGCTGAATAGCTCCCTTCTCATGGTCTGAGTGCAGCCTTGCTCTACAGTACATCACAGCTACTCAGATGATGCTGGCTGCAGTTTGTTGACAGATATGGTCATACTTCTAGTTTATACATGGAACGTAAATGTGATTTGCGCAAGAAGTAGTAGTTCCCTGTTTAAAAAACCCCACCCAATTTACAGGTATTGTCGTGACCAAAACCACAGTTAGATTATTATTGAGGAAGTAATATTATGACTCTGTCTCTAGAAAGTGTTGCTGAAGCTTCCACTTTGGGAAACCCTTTCTGCCACATTTGATTACAAATGACCCTCACATACGTTCCACCCTTAGTGCTCCTTCTCTCCAAAAATTCTCCAACAATCAAACCTCAGCAAAGAAGTAGCCTGCTCAACGAGCATTTTGAAACAGTGCCTGAAGGTTTCATACACCCTATTGAATTTATGTGGATGGTGCCCTGGTGCCCCAGGGCAGACCAAGGTAACGGGCAGAGGTGCATAGTCTCATGTTACATATCTATCTACATGACATGTTTGTATGTCAAAGCTGCCATGACTTCTGAAAATCAGCATATTATTCCTTTTGAAAGTGCATTTACCTGTCATCATGATGTACATACTGATCAAGATTTCAAAGTCACCAGAGCCCTCACATTCCCACTAATGATGAATTGGATGAGTCTGAATGCACATTGAAAAAACTGAACTACTGTCCCTATTTTTTTGACTTTTGCACAGAATTTTCACTGAAGGCACTATGGACTTCTGAATGCTCAGTTCTCACAAAAAACGGTGCCTGAACAACCCGGTAAAATGAGAGTCTGTACTGGAATGGGGGAGAAACAAATGAGGGAGAGGAGCAGGGCTGCTATGCTGGGGCATATACTGTGATGCATGCACTTGCTTGGGGCTTGATTTAAAAAGAAATCTGTTCCCAAAGAAAACAATGAGATTTTTATGTTTTGACTGACTGAAGCCTTGATGCTGTTCCACAGCATGAGAGCAGCATCCTTTCTTAGAAAGACATCAGCAGTCCCAAGTGGCTATTTCTGCTTTTGTAGTGAGAGAGAAAATGGTAAGTGCAAGAAAGAGAAAATGAAATGCCTCTGACAAGAAAACAATGTGCCAGAAGCAACTCCTTTAAATACAGAAAAGCAAGAGGACAGAACTCCATCCATTCTCCAGTTTTTTAGTATTTATTGGTTTTTTTGGGTTTTATTCTTACCATCTAATATTTTACCTTGTATTTATTTCTTTTTTCCTCCTGAAATATTGTGCTTTACAGTAAGAAATCATAGAATTGTAGAGGTTAGAGATGCGAGAAGCCTATTAGATCATCTGCTCCACCGATCTTTGCCAGCAGAGAATTGCTCCCTGTGGTATATTTTCTAGTGCTTTGTCCAGCCTTGCTGTAAAAATCCTGAGTGACCAGGCTTCCACCAGATCCCCCAGCAGCTTTTCTGCAGCTGGATATGTCTCAAAAGATTTTTTCTCTAGTCCTCTTGTGGTTTCATGTTGCTAATTTCACCCCATTTGCCACTTCTCCATCTATGTAGCAGTCTAAATTGTTACCTTCCCTTTGGCATTCGTGTTTTCTGACTCTATGCCTGCTTAGTATGGAGTCACAGGAAAACAGGGCTGAAAGGACCTTTGCTGTTCATACACACAGAGCTTTTAAATCTGCTTTGTAAGACTGTCTGTCTAGATTCCTGATATTTTTTATTTTTTTCCACTCTCCTTGTTCCCATTTGTCCATGCACAGCAACTCCCCCAACTGAGTGTATTATTCCAGATACATTTGCATCAAAATGATGCAGAAAATAGATCTCTATTGCCTTTGATTCAAATATCAAGGGAGGGAACTACACCCTAAAATTGCATCAGCATTTTTGCAGCCAAACTGCAATATGCACTTATGTTCAATTGGCCACCCACTCTCATTATAAAGTGTTTCAGTATTCCTGCTAGCAGTTTGCCATTGACTACAAGTGTTTTGGAGGATTTTGCCTCAGGTATGTTTTCATGCTTACAAGTGGAAACTCATCTTGTTATTTTCTCTTGTAATGTCCCCAGACTCAGTAGGTCACTAATGTTATTTCCATGTCCTGACTTACCTTTCAGTTCCTCTCAAGCCAGGATCATCTGTGAGAGCCTTTTTGTGTGCAGCTCATATTCCCTATAGATTATTAATAAGGACACTAAATCACAATATTTCTAAAAATTTATTTTTTTTTTTTTTACTAGATAACTCTACTGTGTTGCCTAGTGCTTTCTCCCTTCCCTATGCATCTTCTGCTATCCAGCTGAGATTCTCCTTTCTCATGGGACCACGATGTTGCCCTTCGCACCTATTTTTTATTTGCCTCATTATGGTTTTTTCCAAGGATTTTTTTTTATTATCTTTCATGTTTTCTGGGCATAGTATTTACAGCTGTATTTTAGTAAGATAGAATTAGAAACAGTGTTCTGGATCATTGAATTTAGACCTCTGTTATTTCAGAGAGCTATGCCATGAAATCCCTTTAAAATATTAATTGAGTTGCAGTTTGATAAAGCTGTAAAATCAATTAAGTTTTCTGCTCCTGTTTTTTCTACAAGAAAGCCATTCTCAAGCTATCCTACCTGGACAGTTAAAAATCCTGCTTCAGACTTCCATACTAAATTTGCTCAGGACCAGTTTTTATCACTTGTCCAGCTGCCAACTATAGCTATGGTTAACTGAGTCTACCCAGCTCTTTCTTCTCTGTCATTTCCAATTAGCAAACTTCAATTCACAGCTGTTTTTTTAAGTGCATAGACTCACATTCTGTGCTATCACACCTCTTACTATTTCTGTTCACCTAGCCCATGAGTTAACAGAGCCCTTCAGTTAACCCACTCTTTTGGAAGGCTGAACCTGATGCTCATTCCTAGGGTGATGCATCCCAACTTCTCAGATCATTCCAGGAATATATTTTTAGCAACTTAAAATGAATCTTCAAAAAGTTTTTGTGGGGAATTTTGAAGCATAAGGGTTTCATGCCTAACCATGGTGATAATTTACATGAAGACCCTGAAAATTCACATTAATCAGAATTTCTTTTCTTTGCACAGCTTCAATCTTAACACAAAAATGCAGTCCTGGGTCCATTTCCTACTGAAAACTTGGAGATCTAGACAATATTGAAGATTTTTCTGCCTGTCCATCTAGGGAGATGCAGTTTTCTGCATCCACACCCCCCCCATCCTGCAGGTGGTTCTCTGCAGAGTGGAATGTTACTTTTCCTAAGATGAGCTGTCAACATATTTATTTGTAATAGCCTCAATAACAAGCACAGATAGAAGAATGAGTAAAACTTGTCTGATGTCAGGAATACGTGTTGTACAGACTAATTCCAGGCTGTGATTCCAACTCTCTCTTTTGCAAGAAGGTTGCTTTTGTCTTCATTTCCACCTGTAGCTCATCAATTCATGTATCAGATTCTAGAAATCAAAGGTTTTAATACCCAGCCCCCAACTGTTTCTGTGAAGAAAACTATTTGCTGAAAGCCTTGATGATGGAAAGAAATATAAAGAACAGCTGATATAAGAGGGTTTTCAAATGCTTTTGAGCCACATAACAAAACTAATAAGATTTCAAAACAGAAAGCAAATGCAATGAGACTTAAGTAGCCAATTCTTTGAGTTCCCTGTTCCCTTTTCTTTGCCTGGAAAACAAGAAAGAACTGTTAAGTACATAAAACACATAGCTCTCTTTTAAACAAAAGCTGCGAAGAAAGGCTTTTGAAGTGTCTTTATTCCCTGTTCTCTTCTCTTTTACCGTTTTTGCCTCTCTTGTATGTGCTCTCTTGTGCCACAAAAAAAGGAGCTTCTGGTCCCTTCATCTTTTATGCCATTTCACCTTGACCTCAAGTTACAATGGACTAATTTGATCATTCTCGTTTAACATTAAAACCCTGGTGTTATTGTTACCAGGTGGGTTTTTACAGAACAGATTCTTCTCTCTGTACGTTGGGGCATCCACTCTTACCAACCACTGTGTGCCCACCAGGACAGCCATGAGCTGGGGGCATCGTGTAATCTCACCATTCTTGTCCAGGGGTGTCCAGAACTGTGGTTAATGACAAACCAAGGTAAATCCCATCATCATGTTTTGTTTCTGCTTCCTCTTCTGCCCTTTCACTTCTTTATGCTGTAGACCCACTGTAACAGGAAGCATCTTGTGTGGTTTGTTTGGTTTTTACCCGGCGTGGTGGGCTCTGAGCTCAGCTGGGTTCATGGACCTCTAACTGACTAGATGTTCCTAGATTTTCAAATCCTTTTTTTTACCTCTTGAAAGCTGAGGGGGAAAAAGAAGGGAAAAGAACTGGCTGAAATCTGAGCTTTGACTTTTCTTTCCTCCTCCCTGCTGAATAGATATCTGCCTTGGACAGAAGCAGGCTCTGAGTAATAGGGACCATAGTTTGGATGATTTGTAAATGTCTTGCAGTGACAAGTTTGACTTGCATCTCAAGTTCCTCTTGTTCTCTCACTTACCCAGCTGCTCTATGCCTGCAGACTAGCACGGCCTCCTAAGCTTGTCTTGCAGCACCAAAAACAGCCCATGCAGATAAGGTCTTCAACACTTGCCTGACCCAGGTCACTGCACAAAGGCATGCCAGCCTACCAGACTCATTTGTTATTTTGGAAATGACCTGCCACACTTTCTGCACCACTAATTGGCCACGATCCATTTTCTGTTAAAAGTATTCATCTCCTACTTCTGCTGCCTGGTCCAAGAGATGCCAAGTACATCATTTAGTGCACAGTTCTTTGAGCTTGGACTTACTGGGTAGAATATTAGACAGAGATTTTGATTAGATTTGAGATCAGGATCTCTTCAGGATAATCTCTGCAACTGTTCTCCCCAAATCATCTTACTGACTACAGTGACGACACTTCTGGAATGAAATGAAGGACAGAAATATATACAACTCAAGGCAACAGAGTTCCGTCGGAGATGGCTGTAGCCCAAGGACTTATGCAAAACAGGTTTGTAATGTTGCAAATTTGTATTTTTTCTTTCTGTTTCAAGGAGAAAAAGGCAACAGTTGATACTGCCATGAAGCTGCAAGACTGAAAGATGGACGAATGGAAGCTTCCATGTCTTTAACAATGCTAATTCAAGCCTGTGGACCTGTGAACAATTTTTGCAATCAAAAGCTTGTGAAATGCATTGCAGTGGGCTGAATAGCATAAGTCCAACATGAGAAATCCCTGCTAAAATCAATGAGATTTTTTTTCTTATCAGGTTTATAGGGTTTGTTACTGCTTGAAGAGCTACTGTTCTTCACCCCTAAAGACCCTCACTGATGGGTTCCTCTTCTTTACCTTTTTGTCATTGCTGTAAGATCACTGTGCTAATTGGATGATAATATGCTGTGTGTATGACTGAGAGCTGTAAAGTAAGAGCCTGTGCATGTGCCTGAGCTTTGCTCACACAGCCCATGGCTCTACCATCATCCCCATGCTCAGCCCTGCCATTTCATGATCCATGGCTTCCCAGACAGAAACTACTGCCGCTAATTTTCAAGGAAATTCTGAGACTGACTTGAGGTTTACTCTCAGATAAAAGTAGGAGTGCTCAAACATTTTGTTCTGTATTTGCCTCACCTGTCTAATCACAAAGAAATTACCACCATGGTATCTGTATGGCAATCTCAGAAGCCAAAATCCTTATTAACTCACTCTATTGCTAAAATTAAGATAGTAAAGCTAATAAACAACCTGTTATCCCAGGTCCATCATGTCTCCAGTTTAGAAAGAAAAAGCAAAGGAACAAGAGAGTAGAAGATAATTCCAATGGGGAAAGCAACTAGTCTTTGCACAAGTGGCTTTTAGGCCTGAGCATATGAATTAGACATATTAATTTCCTCAAACTGTATATTTTCATGGTTCTTTTCTCTATGGCTTACATGTGTGTGTGTTGGAATGAGTTCTGTCTTATCATCATTGCCATGGTTACCTTATCATTATTGTATGTATGTGTTACTGTATTACTATTGCAGATGTCTTACCAAAGTTCCCTAAAGCAAAATGATGCCAGAACTTACTCTGCACACATCCCAAACTACTAAGCATTTGTATCTTTTATGATCTGTTTCCCAGATAAAACAAAGTTGGCTTGAACATCTCTGCTGAAATAAAGCTGTTTGCCCTTTCTGGGTAGAGAACAAATTACTCCGTACATCATCTTTACCATAAGCCAATTCCTTACATCAAATACAAAAAAACCCCTCCTACTTAACTGGACTTCTCAGCAGCCTGATTTTCCTTTACTTCTATTACTACATTGCTGAAGATTGTTGATGTCTGCAGCAGGGAAGGCACGCCAGCCTCTGAAACGAGGCTATCATGATATAGCAAACACAGAGGTCATTATAGCAGGGTAGGGCATATCTCAAAGGCCAAGACAGAGAAAAATTTGAGTTTGGGATGAAAAAATCTTTGCTGGGGGCACGATGCTACAGGGCTACAAACATTTTCAGAGAGATGGAACACCTCTCCTATGATAACAGGCTGAGAGAGTTATTCAGCCCGGAGAAGACTCTGGGTAGACCTTATTGCAGCTTCTGAATACTAAAAAGGAGCTTATAGGAAAGATGGCAAAAGACTTTTTAGTAGGACCTGTAGCAATAGGACAAGAAGTAATGTTTTTAAACTAAAAGAGGGTAGATTCAGACTAGATATAAGAAAGAAATATTTTATGATAAGGGCAGTGAAACACTGAAACGGGTTGCCCAGAGAGGTTGTAGATGCCCTATCCCTGGAAGTGCTTAAGGATAGGCTGGATACAGCTCTGAGCAACCTGATCTAGTTGAAGATGTCCCTTCTTATTGCAGGGGGGTTGGACTAGATGACCTCTAAAGATCTCTTCTGACTCCAACCCTTCTATGATTCTATGCAGTCTTTCATAATAGAATTGGGAAAACTCAGATGTTAACATCCAGTTTTAAACCAAACTCTGTATTAACTTCCAACGGCCAAATGAATGCAGAACTCTCATCCTAAAGAGTATCTCAGCTTAGCACTAACCACCAGATTTCTCATGCCATTTATCCTTATTATAACAACTGCTCTTTACTACATACACAGGCAGAGGCTTTGAATATGTTGTGATAATGAATGCCATTATGAGGTTAGCGTACAGTGGTGTGAAGAAAGTGATTCATCACTGGGAAGATACAAACAAACAAATATATTGGATGATACATTGCCTAGATGCACAATTCTAAGTTTATAAGCAAGAGGTTATGTATTGTTCCACGGCTGTAATCTAGTATTACCAAACTAGAGAATACCAAATACATTTAAGATTTTTATAATAATTCCCATGATAAGAGGAATGAAAACTTAAATAAATACAAGTAAATAGCAGAACCTCTAAGTGGAAAGGATACAGTAGTAGTAATTGTAGCAGTGAAACTTTTTTCCTTTAGTTAAGGATGACTCACAATTTTTCAGTAAGTTCAGCTAACTGACCATCTTTTTAAGTGGAAATGGAAACTGGGACACAAGGTCATCATGATATAGCAAATATAAAGATCATCATACTTTTTAGCTAGAGGCAAATAAGGCAACACTTGTCTTGTCACATGTTCAAATTACACATCAAATTACCCAGACTGACAGTGATCCCATCACCCTGCTATATCTGCAGTTATGGGCCATGGAAAGAATTACTATGATGTGGTAAAATTTTTAGAACTCTTTATAGATGTTGCTCTATCATCTGCTAACACCCAGGAGGTTTTGTCTGAATGTTTGTTGCTTTGAGATGTCTGGTTTGCTGGGAAGGCCCAGCTGAATGCTTGCTAACCTGGGGACACCTTCACATTGGAAGCATGTCATCATTTCAGGGAGATGCAGAAGCAGCAGGGCTACTGCTGTTAGCTGGGCTCTCCTGGACAAGCTGGGGCATCTCTGGGGATTAAGTGTGTGTGGATAGATTTCTCCTAACAGAAACAACCTTCTAGCTCTAAAAAATTTAGATTCTTGGTGTCAGGCATTTGTCTTTCTTTACCATCCCTCTGGGAAATGCAGATTGTGTTCATTATGCCAAACAACTTTCAAAGGTCCATGCTATCTTGAAGATTGCATTGAAGTTGTCCTGCCCCTATAGCAGAAACTGGATTCCCCAGCTGGTGAGATGCTTTCCTTTCTCAAGGCTTTACTGCAGTGAGTCCAGAAAAAGGACAAAAAGATGATTCTCAAACTCACTCCAGTATGTCCATGTATCTTGTGTACTGGAGACCTCAGACCTAGACCCAGAACTCCAGATATCTCACCAGGGCTAAGAAGAGAGGAATAATCATCTCCCTCAACATGCTGGCAACGCTTTTCATGACTCAGCCCAGGATACTGTTGAGGTTTTTTGCCACAAGGGCACATTGCTGCCTCATGCTCAGCTTGGTGTCTACAAGGACCTCCAGGTCCTTCTCAGCAAAGCTTCTTTCCAGTTGATCGTCTCCAATATGGTTGCCTGGGATTCTTCATCCTCAGGGGCAGGACTTCACTTTTCTGCTTGTTGAAATCCATAAGCTTCCTGTTAGCCCATTTTTCTAGCCTGTGCAGGTCCCTCGGAATGTCACTGCACCGCTAGGATGTATTGTCCACTCCCCCTAGTTCCATATTATCTGTGAAGCTACTGAGGATGCAATGCTTCCCATCATCTGGGTTTCTAATAAAGTTGTTAACCAGTACTGGCCCTGGTACAGACCCCTGGGATGCACCGCTGGTCAATTCCCTACGCTTGGCCCCATTGTTCATGTGCATTTCAATCCACCTCATCAGCTTGACAGTGTTTGTTAACTCCTGCTAGTCCCAAGGAGCTACCTGATGGAGCCTGTGAGATGGGACTACTGTGCAGGTCCCTCTCCTCCATCCAGTTCCAGGCATTCATGAAAAAGACTGGTGACTAACATGCAATCTGTCCTGATTGTTTAGGAAAATACAGTTTGTAACCTGAATTGGAGAGCTCTAGTGAATCCCACTACATAATAACTGAGTTAAATGCAAATTAATTCATCATTTGTTAAATTTCAAAGAGGCATCTGCTCTTACAAACATATTGAAATTTAAAAAACACTGGTTTTCCTTGGGTGCTATTGGGGTTTTCCAATGCCTACTGCTTTGCACCATCTGTGTAGAGGGTTGTGTGTGATTACCCAGACACTGCGCATGTGAGGAAACTTTATGAGGTCAGAGATCACCACCAGATGGTGGCTGGGTGCTCTCCTTTTCCTGACATCCATGGGATACCCAGCTAGCAGGAAGTGGATGTGGCCCCCAGCAACACAAGATAGAAGAGAAGAAGCAGGTTGATATGAGTTCAGTTGTTGAAAATGGCCTTAAAACACAAAATGCTGAGCCCGGTTCCCATCTCTGCACTTTCTCCAATCAATAACATCAAGGAGACATGTAAGACCATCTCAGAATGGCAACATGCAGCACCAATAACAGTGATGTGGAAATTAGTGTGAGATTCACAAACGTTTGAGTGCATTGGTGCTTTTGCCTTGGAACTTGTTTTTTAATCGCCTTCAGCTTCATAAAATTATTCATAGTACTTATTTAGATTATCTCCACTTGGTCCTTCCAGGAGTATGTATTCCATAGAAAGGAAGGGATGGAAATTTACCTAAAATGCTGCATAGAATCTAGATTCATGTTTGTCCATTTGCAAAAAAAAAAAAAAAGCTGATCATCCCTATTAAAAGATATGAAGAGAAAAATAATTTTGCTGAGTCAGGTTTCATTTTAAAGAACAACTTTTTGGGTGGAAATAGATTTTGGATTAGCCAAGATTGGTGTTTCATGGTGCCACTGTGCCTGCAGACACACACAGGTTTAACCCATGGCTGCAGCTCCTCAAGATGGCCAGCAATGGCAGCAGCTCAGCATTGCATGTTGGATCTGTGGACTGTGCAGATCTTACTTCCTCATTAAAAGTTAAGGTAACTCTATTTTTCTCCACCTTAAATAAATCAGTGACCCTGAATTTTCTTGCAAATCCCCAGATGTGGTTTTCTGTGGGAAAAATTCTGGGTCCTTCTTCTGTTCATTAAAAATAAAAGAGAAAAAAAATCACATCACTGAGGATAATAGCATCTGCCAGCTCCAGTTGTAGGTTGCTTAGCTCAGCCTGTCTGACAAACAGTAAACTTGAAAGACCCTTTTTCCCCCATCTCCTTTAAAAATCCTGTGACACTTAAAAATCACAGGTAGAAAAAGATCATCTTGGCTCTCCATGTTGGCCCCTTACCTTTACAGAATATCGTATTATATTATTTTGGCTGTTGCCTTTTCTAACATGGCCATACATATACAGAGCTTTTGATTTGGACAAATGGTGGCCTTACTACACTATTGCCTAATTATCCTTATTAACTTACTCTTGAATTTCCAGGTTTGGCTTTCACTTTTCTTACTCCCAGCAAAAGTTGTTCCTAAAACCATAGATGAAATACAGGAGCTTCTGACAAAGAAGCATAATAGCCAGAGGGAGGGAGGAATGCATAGGGCAACTTCTGCCCTGCTTGGTTAAGCGGAACTTCCACTGACATCTTGAAACAGATGAGGTCCTGATAAAAACAGTCATGATTGACTGTTGTGCTATCTGGCTGCATTCTAGACTTTTAAATGAATTTGAAAACCGCCAGGAATCTAATCTTTTTCAAAGGAACAGCTAAGAGAGAAAAGAATTGTGCTATGCAGTTTTGAGGCAAACAGTGTACAGTAAATGAAATCCTGATCAAGCATGGTGTCAGTGTAAGAGACATTTATATTACCCACTGTTGCCTCCCTAAAACCCTTAACTAGTACTTCACATTGCTGAGGGCATTATGGAAAATGGGTGGGATGGACTGGTCTGTGAAATACCCGATTTTGCCTGGTAGCAACAGAAGGAGTCCAGAAGAACTAGGTTAGAACTGGCACTTTTCATTGTTAAAATCTGGGAGAAATTAATCCCAGGACTAATTTAATTTATGGTAAAAAAGAAACAAAGGACTGTGATTGTTTGCTGATGATGGAAACATCCAGGTTTTTGAGATGTTCCTAAATTGGTGCTTGAGATCAGTAACATTTTGTGGCAATCATTTTCAGAGTTCAACATATAGGTGAGGAACAGGAGAATCCTGTACCGGCTTGATCAAGGTCTCCTCCCGCACCCACATGTGTGTATCCTGGAGCTGTGAGTGAGGCTGAACTTGGAGAATTCCACAGTGCTTTGGCTGCTCCACAGCTATATTTTAACCACCTCCCAACTTGTTTCACTCCGTCTACATAAGGTACTGAGTTTCTGGTACCATGTGACAAGTCTGCTTTTCTTCATATTGAATTGGGAAGGGGCAGGGCAGGATGCAAACAAACAGTCAGGGTCAGATAGTTCTTCCTTTATCCTCTGAAGGGCTAATCCAGAGGTGATTGACATCAGTGGAGAAGTTCAGGGCTAACTTCCTCAGACCTTGACTCAAGAGTGATTCTGCTGAAGGACAGGGGAACAGTACATTTGTGTGGGATGCACATCTGTGACACCAAAAGAATAAGTCCCATTATCTGTCATCTTGGACTCCAAAGAGATGGTTTCTTTTCCAGCAAAATATTAAATAAAAAAATAAAAATACTGCCACCAGATTTTTGCATCTAAAAGCATTTGTAAAAGGATTCATTTTAAAACCAGAGAGAACTATTATTCTCTGACCTCTTATTTTGAAAGGCGTGCACAAGGTAGATTACATTGCTGTTATTGCTTAATCAAACAATGCACTTGAATGTTTGTTGGGAAAAAGGTTTTCCAAAATACACAAAAGTATCTTTTCATAACACAGTGTCAGACCTTTTGATGAATTATAGTATGCTGCCAAACTGTGATTTCTCTTGCTCAAACAACTAAATGTGTTTGCATACATTGTATAGGCTTAATATTTCCTCATAATATAGCTGTATGGAAAAGAAAAAAAAAAACACACCAAAATTAAACAAAGCAAGCAAAGAATAAACATTTGTACTGTCTGTGAGGGCAATTAAGTCCAAATTAATCTAGTGTAATTCCATCCAGATTCCCATAAATAAAAAGTGAAGTTATTTTTTTAATAAAAGTGGTTTGTGTTATGAAAATAAAACATTCCATTGTGTGTCTCAGAAGACTAGATAGACAGAGAACATAAAAGGTACAGGATGGAGTGAAAGCTGCCCACGAGAAGGAGAGAGCACCCCTGTGTGTGACATCCTCTTCAGCAGATTCCCAGCCACGGCCAGCCAAGCTCCAGTGGGATTTGTGTCACTCAACTGAGAGGTCTGCACATTAGCAAAGGTTAGTTGTACACTGGAACTGAGCACCTGAGGGTCTCAGTATGAAAAGCAGAAAAGAATCAGCCACTCTAGAGGCTGATTCATGTATCCTAAGGTAAGAGTTTAAAAGAGCTGAAAGAATCACAGTCAGCATTATCTGCTTTCTGCCACTGATCATTGCACAAAAATCTGCGATATGGAAAGGAGATGTTTCCACACTTCAAAGCCACTTGGTTAGGGCACCCAAACAGCTTTAAGCTATATCCACAGCCATGGAAAGCCTAAGAGCTTAAGTCAGATTTCCAGGGATTTTGTTTATGAGTAATAGGTAATTTGGAGCTAAAGCATAATTGGGGGCCCTAGGTGGGTGTGCAGTGTGGCGATAACTTCAGACAGATTTTATTACCTTGCTACTTGGATATCTCCTTGATTAATTCCTGCAGCCTCTGCGCTTGTATGTGCTGCAGATGATCTGCCCCACCATGCCTTTTATAGATATGGGATCAGATATTTCTCTGAAGCATACTTTTTTATTTAGGCACCATGAACACAGGAAGCATTTTCCTTAGCAAAATTTGAGGCCTCTTTGTTCAGCTGCAATATTGCCCAAAGAGATTGCCTGTCTTGTAGCCTTTGCCCCAGGTCATGCAGCTGTTTGTTCCCCTTCTGTTTCCAGACTCTAGATTCTTGAAGGATTTCTTGTCATCTCTCTACCTCTGACTCACTGCCCCAGAGTATGCCCTCAGTTATTTGCTTTTAAACCCTCACCCTATGTACCCTGATCATCACATAAGCCCATAATTTTGGTCAGCTACTGTTGAGTAAAGGGGCACTTAACACCTCTTTTGGCCCTCATGAAAAGTTGTTGTTCTTTCCAGTTGTTTCATTAAGGGTTTGGAGTTAGACAGGCTCCCTAGGAACCACTCAAACTTCCTCATAACAGTAAAATACCAAATCCTTTCCTGAACTTTACAGACTTCTTGGTGTCAGCAGTGTTTCAGCATGTGTAATGAACCGTGGCAGCATATACTATTAAATTTGTGGCCCTTCTACCTCTTCCATCTAACCCTTCCTTTTTTTGCTGTGCTTACCTGTCCTGTGATGCTTAAACACAGGAAGAAATCTCCTCAGGTCAGGGACCTGTCAATCAGTTAATGTCTCCAAAGTGCAACACACTTTTAACAGGATTGTATTAATAATGAATCGCATTTGCTTTTCAGATGTGCAAACACTTCTTTGAGTTTTCCCTCCTGCATGTCAGAGCGGGTAGGGACTCACTACATCCAAAGGGCAAAAAGCCACTACTATGATGGCAATGTCAGCTGCTGTAGCCCAGCTGTGACAGGAAGAACAGGATCGGCCTCCCGTTCAGTAGCAGCAACATTTTGTCATAGCAGCCCCTCCACAGCTGCAGGTAAAGCAAGGCATTAAAATGGACACGGGGCCCAACATGTCCAGTTTTACTGCAGTGGTACTTAGATACCCAAGTTTCACTACATCAAAGGGAAGACAGTTATCAGCATGGATGTTTTTCCTGAGGTAAAATGACCCCTATTCCTTTCCCTTCCCTTTTAGAATTTAAAGAACTCAGGCAAGAGCCCACTTCAAAGACAGGTGGGTGAGGAAACAGAGGGAATATTGACTTTTAAAATAGCTTCTTGCCTCTATAGGATTAAGGAAGTGCGGTAGGTAGATGGTCACCTTGTCTTCCTCCTCTCCAGAGCACTGACTATTTTTCTTTTCTTTTCGTCTGCTTTGAGGAGATTGACATGGCAACACAGGGGGAAGGAAAAGAGCAAGAAAAATCAGCCCCATGGGCCTTCCTGCAATATGGTCTGAGGCACCCTTGCCCTTCCTCTTTATCACTGTGCAACTCCAGTTGCACAGTGCAACTCCAGCTTCAATGCAAGCGATGGACAGGCAGTCAGACCAGGGTAGTGTCCCCAGGGAACAGGGCTGAGTGGGTTCATAGGGTTGCATAGCTGGGAAATGTACATGTCCCCCCTGAGTCAGATGGCAACAATAGTTTTCCATTGACATTATTAAGAACCACAACAGAGTCCTGCTCTGTTCACTGTGTTTGTTGGCACTTCCATTCCTGTTGCATTCTCAGATGACCTTATCTATTCACTTTTGGGACCCAGCCAGCACCTCTCTTGCCAGTTACCCATTCTCCATAACGCATACTGCTTTTATTTTAGTTTAAGTGATTTGTATTTCATTATAAACCCATTACTTTTTTGTTTAGCAGAGGTTTTCTCTTTGAGTAACATTTTCTATGCATGCTATGGGTCAGTCTCCCACCATCCCCAGAGTGCTGGCTCGGGTAGCCCAAGTGGGTAGCTATTCCTATGGGTGGAGAGGATTTTCAAAAGAGATGAGGCAGGCAAGCACTTGCAATGAGGCAGCTATGTACTTTGGACATCCCACATTGTAATTCCTCCTGCCGTCAGCTACCTTCAGAGGCTTGACAACCTGCCTGCTGCCAGCTCTTCTTCTGTCTCTCCTCATCCTGCTGGTCATGCGATATGGGAGCTGTTGGATGCAGCAATTTCATGAAAATTGGAGAAGTCACCATTAGGAGTCAGACATTAGATGCTGCCTGGCTGCAGCTCAGCTGACTTCCACCTGCATTTCAGCAATGTCACATCTCCTTTTGCACTTCCTATCATAATTTCTACAGTGTGTACATGAGCATGCTGTGAGGAGGAGATAAACTGTTCATCCACACACCTTTGCTATAGCTTTAGAACTCACCTCCCCATACGCTAGCAAGAGATTTTAAAAAATGGCCATCAAGTATAAAGATGTGAAAACAACCACCTGATCTAGAAAAGAAGGTTTAAGCTCTCCCTGCTCTTTCAGCCCCTGAAACAGCCTGAAAATTGACTGACCTTGCAGTGTGTGTGTTAGTTAACAAACAGAGGCTTTGCTGGCTCGGGTAGGGAAGGGAGATCTTGAGTATAGTTTCTCAGCCACAGATTCCTGCCCTCACCTTCCAGATGTACAAACCCAGCACTATTGGTAGTTGCATCTCAGCTGATAGTAGCTGCTCTGACAAAACACTCTGGGGAATATTTTTCATATGATTTTCCCTGTCATACATCCCAATAATGTATTTGTCTTTTCTTAATTATGGCTTTTATTATCTACTCATCCTTATCTCTTCATGAGTGATTACCCCAGGTTCTTTTCCTGCACTTCTCCTGTCCACTTATGGATACTCTGCTTTCTATTTGCATTTGCAATTCTCTTAGCTGTGCTGTGCCTATAGTTGTTACATTTCATTCCTGCCTCACAGCTCCTCTAATTCATGCAGGTCATTGCAGTAGCTCCTAGATTATTAATTACTATGCCAGAGTGTTGGGTCATCTTTGTATTAATATTTTTTCCACTCCTTCCTATAGATTTCTCTTTAATATCTTTAGAAACACCAGGCCTCTGAGAGATGCCTGGGAAGCCTAGCCCTTAGGCAGGGATGAGGGATGGGGAAGGCAGAAGTGGTAAGCAATGTTAAGAGATGAGAGATGTGACCTGCAGAATTCAATCAGACATACGGGTTAGTGAAAACATTTTCACAGAGGTAGGATAGAGGAGACAAACAGGCATATCACCAAGAGATACAGCGAGAGGCTGATGGAAAGGGGTGGGGAAGAGGGTTTGTTGGCATTATTCTGACCCTTCCATAAAAATATATTTCATTAACTTGACAAGAACAATAATGTCAAAAAAGCTTCCATTTGTGAAAGGTAGGTCTGGTCAGCCTTGGATATCCCTTGGGTAGTTAGCACTGTGCCGAGCAGGTCCCTAACCACAGAGCCAGGCATGTGTCTTGGTGGTGTGATGAGCCCTATTCCTCTGGGGAGGGGACACAGCCAGGCTCACCCCCCAGAAGAAAGAGAGGGTAGGACAAAGCAGCATTCCCATGGGAGAGGAGGAGAGGCTGGGCCAGGCAGTGCTGATGGCAGCACACAGCAAGATGCTCTCAGCCTGCCTGATGCTCAGCCACAGCCGCAGCCCCACTGTGTGGTGAGCCCTGCCACAGTTGTTAAAGGCAGCTGTTGCTGCTGCTCTCTGCTTAATATCTCGCTTTGGTTTTCATGTGAAGCCAGCCACTGACCACTCAAAGCCTTCTGACTTACTGCCTTTTGCTGTGAGCAGCCCTGCTCTTTTATTGTATCAAATTCTTTCTTGTTGCATACATTTTCTGTAAAGGTCATGCAAGAACAACCCCAGGAAAACAGGACTAACAAATCTGAGGGAAGACATGGAGAAAATTGCAGTCAGTTGGCATATATATAACTGCTTAGGAAGCAGTTAGAGAGACGAATAAAAGCTCCATGATCCAAAAAGGTTAAGATAGAAAATAAGCAGAAAGAGTGGAGAGACATCATTGTGAGAGCATTTTTAGCGCAGGCACACCTTTGCCCAGTTGTTCAAGGATTCAGTTTTGTTGTGCCCTCAGACCCTCCCATCCTAGGAGCAACGGGGAACTGAATCGTTTTGAAAGAGCTGAGAACGTTTCTTCAGCCTGCAGGTCTTCCCTGACCCAAGCATTTGCACCAAATCTAGCTAATAGCACCCAACAAACAGAACTCAAAGTATAAAAGAGGTGTGAACTGGTGTCCTAAAGTCATCTGCCTGCACTGTCCCAGAGCAAAGAGTGTTATCTCCAAATAGGCAGTACTGTCCCCAGCAGACAGGTAGCCAAGAAGAGGCGTGTCCCTGGCATGAGTGCCTCAATAGCTCCAATCACCAATGCATCAGTCTACTTTTAAAGGCAATTGTCAGATACTTACAGAGCAAATATCACCTCTTTTCTCTTCTCATGAGACCCATCTGCCAGGGACACTGTCTGGAGCAGGCAGTTGCAGCTTGTGTAGAGTACTAGTTTAGCCCGCTGTGGTATGGGCTGTCAGTGCTACAAGGGCTATTGGAACCACCAAGGGGTACATGCAGAACGGTAAAAGTTGATGTAGTGACTGTCTTGGAGTTGGATATCTGCAGCTTCTGCGTAAATGGACTGATAGCTGCAGGGCCCTTTTAGAAAAGATCATGCTAATTATGGGACATGTGGGACATGTTCATGATGGGACTTGTGCCCCTCCAGCGATTAGAGTTTCACGGGCACAGTGAAAGCTTTTTCCCACTTTTCCAGATGTAAGTTGCAGCCTGTCTGTGCTGAAGGACAGACTGCAGCAAGTCTGGAGCTTGCCTTACCTTGCCCAGGATTGCACTGAACTGTCATGTCAGAAGTGTTGGGGTTTCCTGTCATCTTGGGCACTGCTGCAGGGGTTACACATCAGTGGTGCACTGGAAATGATGGTCTAAGTGCTGCCTCTGCACTTTCAGGGTGGAGAGGGATGGTGCTGGTCAAACAGCATGTCCTTTATATAGGGCAAGATAATGAATGGCTGTTGAGAAGGCGACATGTATATTGGTGTTAAAAAAGGGAACCATTTTCTGTGCACTGAATGTTTTACGGTGCTGGAGTGCACAGCACCTGGTTGTGACCTTCCCAGACATCTCAGGGTGGTGATAGCTGAAATGAGAGTCCAAAGATCAGAGCCTCTTTCTGTTGTTTATGCCTTGACAGTACCTGAATGCCTGAGCCAGGTGGTGCTGTATGGCTTGGTACAAACGTTGACTCAGAGACATTTCCACTTTGAGGAGCTGATGTAAGAACCATCACCTTGGTCATCACTAGAGCTGCTGTCTCTGCAGAGGAACTAGAGCCAAAACCCTGATTCATCTTCTGAGCTATATGTGAACACTCAGCTTCAAACGCAGGCTTGACTCTTACACAAACCATCTGAGAGCAATTGGGCTGTGAAATTTTTCTTGTCCTCTACTGCACGAGAAGAAACATTCTGGTTAGTTATATATAGGGTCTCCATGACTAGAAATAGACTTGTTCTTTCCTGACTAAAGGAGAGGGGAAGATACAAGACAGACCTATTTGCTGCCTCATAAAATTAATTTTCAACCTTTTCCTTTCACACTGATACAGTAACTATAGGTGTATGCTCCTGCTTCTCTGTGAAGGATGTGTTTAGGTCCTTGCCCACCTTATTAAATATCTGACTTTCCTGTCTGTTGCTAAAGAGCGTAGCAAGAGATCCTGTTTGCCATGGAGACCAACCCCTGTCTCATCTATCAAGATGAGATCCTCCCGCATGCTGCAGCAAGGAAACTTTCCCATTCCAGGGAGTGCCTGGAGGTCCCCAGGGCCATGACTCTGCTCTGGTCCTAGTCAATCCTCCGGGGCAGCCCCTAGGCAGTGTAAAACACCATGCTGTCTGCTCTGCTGGGATCACTGGTTGGCGCTGGGACTGCGGTATTGGAGTGCACCTGTGATCCAACAGAGGTGCATCTCACTCCAATGCCACTGGATACTGGAGCTGCTCATAATAATCTAAGGTGCAGAGTTGGCTTCCTTTGGCAAGTTCGTGTCCTCACTTCATGCGTCAGTTTACCCTTCAATTACATGGGGATGAGCACACCTGCCCGCCTGCGGGCTTTACTTCTGGAAAAGCTGGCAGCCCATGGCTTGGACAGGGGCACTCTGTGCTGGGTTAGGAACTGGCTGGAGGGTCGGGCCCAGAGAGTGCTGGTGAACGGAGCTGCATCCAGTTGGTAGCTGGTCACCAGTGGTGTCCTCCAGGGATCAGTGCTGGCCCCCGTCCTGTTTAATATCTTTATCGACAATTTAGATGAGGGGATTGGGTCCACCATTAGTAAGTTTACAGATGACACCAAGCTGGGAGGGAGTGTTGATCTGCTGGAAGGCCAGAGGGCTCTGCAGAGGGACTTGGACAGACTGGAGAGATGGGCTGATTCCAATGGGATGAAGTTCAACAAGGCCAAGTGCTGGGTCCTGCACTTTGGCCACAACAACCCCCTGCAGCACTACAGGCTGGGCACAGAGTGGCTGGAGAGCAGCCAGGTAGAAAGGGACCTTGGAGTTTGGATTGATGGGAAGCTGAA
>VYXB01002928.1:209736-249361 GCA_013397135.1 Pachyramphus minor
AGGTGGGGGTTGGTCTCTTCTCCCAGGCAACCAGCAGTAAGACAAGAGGCCATGGTCTCAAGCTCTGCCAGGGGAGGTTTAGGTTGGATAGCAGGGGGAAGTTCTTTACAGAGAGAGTAACCAGGCACTGGAATGGGCTGCCCAGGGAGGTGGTGGATTCTCCGTCTCTGGAGTTATTCAAGAGAAGACTGGATGTGGCACTTAGTTTCATGGTCTAATAACTGTTGTGGTAGTGGACCAAGGGTTGGACTTGATGATCTCAGAGGTCCTTTCCAACCCATCTTATTCTATGATTCTAATATTAGCCAACTTAGGAAAAAGGCTGGCAAACATTATCTTTAAGGCTTCAGATGGGAGATGTTGTAAATGTCAGCTCTAATAACTTAAGTAACAAGTTGGAAATACAATGTCATGTGTTCTCACATGAAAAGTAGCATTTGGGGAGTCAGGAAGAGCCAGGCATCTCTGCCACATTGCTGTGCTCCTTCCTTCCCATTACACTGATGCAACTCAGAGTAAAACTTGGCAGGGGGGATTTAACAGTGAATTAAAATACAGAAGGTAAGGGAAAGAGGCTGAGGTCACAGCATAGCTAATATGCAAGAGCCAAACCTAGCCAGGCTGATGAATAATGAGTTTATATATGGATTATATGTGGCAGCAGAATGGCTGGATTTGAAGTGGAATTATTGAACAGATTATGGGCAAGTTCTTGTATATACATCCTGCAAATAAATAGTGCAAGTAAAGAGCAGCAAACAAAGCAAGAGGCACACCAAGCCAGGAGAACAAGGAGACAAAGTAGTATCTGTCAGAGAGAGACACAAATTGAAAAAAAGGGAGTCATTAAGAGGAGATAAATCTGTGGATAGGGAAGAGTGACAGGAGAGAGTGTTGCTGTAATATGGGAAGCACTCATTTTTTTAATGCTATGTATCCCCAATGAGCAGCATGAAAATACCTGGCTTCTTTGGTATATCTGAGACTGTACATGTCATGCCACAACACTGCTATACGCACCTTTCCTGGTCTGACGTGTGTGCCTCCTGGTCTGTGTGTGCTGCTGTAAGCCTGGTGCATCCCTGTGAGTGATGAACTACTTTCATCAGTTCGCACTAAATGCTGAGAATTAGCTTAGCCATAAGCCATATTTCATGTTGGGTTACGGGGAAAAACACTAGGAGATAGAATTTATGCTCTCTGTATAAATGAACTTCATAAGCTTTTCTTCGCAAGGGAAAAAGAAATGTGTCTGGTAAAGTTCAGCACTAAAAAAAAAAAAAGGAACATTTCTAAAGTGGGAAAAAAACAACTTTTGTTATCACCAATGATTAATTGAATTGATGTGTAACTGGTGTTCCAGAGCAGTGGAGATTAGAAACAGTGACAGAGTATGCCCCAGTGGTCCCAATTCTGTTATTACCTGAAATTACAGTCCAAAGCAGACTGACTTGTATGCCCCACAAATTCATAAAAATTCAAGAGCCACTCTCACCAGTCTACTTTTGATAAATTCTTCTTGATTCAGTAACCTTTCTTAATAGAATTTCTCTCTCTCTTCCTCTCTTTTCTTTTACCCTTTTTTTTTTCCACTTTGGTCCACACATTTATTATTCCCTCCCACTCTCCTCTGTGGGAGTGGAGACCTCTGACTAAACGTCCATGTTGTAATCTGTACAGGAATTTACTGATGGTGCATGACAGAAGAGACTTAAAATAATGCATTTCCCAGGTCTACCCTAGGGCACACAAATCAAAGTCTCCCCTGAACACTATATAGTAAAACTGAAAGTACCTACACTTTATATGGAAATTAGATGATCCTAGGACTTAATACAAGGAAATATATATCAAAACACAGTGACAATGAACATAGAAATTACTATTTCTTTAGTGAGGATATAAACCTTTATTTTGTTTTATTTCTCCTAATGTATGTCTTTTTCTTAGGTTGTGAGAAAAAAACACATAGGAATATGCATCCACACAGCTTGCAATTGTTTTTTGTTTTCATTTTGCTTATAGGCCACTTTTATTTTTATTTATTTTTTTATTACCACCTTAGGAAGGGTATTTAGAATAGTCCACACAGTAAGAAATACTTTGATCTCTTATGGACTCAATCAGAAAAAGAACGGCATCATTTCAGAGGGGAGGCATTATCTCATGGCACTTCTAGGGCAAGGAAACATATCTAATTTTGCTTTCTTTTTCACTGTGTTCTTGCTTGTTTTATAACAAAAGGAAACATAGAGTGTAGTGATGTGATATCTTGTAGATAAAGCCTGCTGTTTTTCCTCACAGTAGTTCCTTCCTGGGGGATGAGCCATTAACAGCAGAGCCCCTCCAGCTGCTGTTGTTGATGGCTGTGCAAAAGCAGCTGCCACATGCAGGCTCATTGCAGCTGGGACATCGATCGTACAACATCTGGGTTTGTGTCACTTCCCTCCAGGGCTTCTGCACACCTTTCATATTCCATTTTTTTTAATGAAACAGGGAGTGGCTGGAGGGATCTGTGTATGATTTGTGCACTGAAACATGGCAAAGAGGGACAGAGAAGGTTCAATGTCAAAATCAAACAGAAAAGCAGAAGAGATAAAGGAAATACTCTGTTTCTTTTGTTAGTATTCCTGAATCAGCATTGGAAGAATTAACTTTCTGCAATGTTTTTTATTGTCATGAAAAATAGGCCCATTTTGAGGCAGTGTAAGAAAAAAAGGAGATGTTAAAGTTCAGCATCCCTTGGGGCTCTCAGATTTGATGAGCTGACAGATCAGCCCAAGTGCTTTCCCACTTCCAGAGGTGTGTGGGATCAGATTGTATCTTGCAGCACATCTCAACAGAGTGCAGGTGATATAGGTCAGCTCGTCCACAAAGGCAACAGGACATCAAAACAGAAGCAGAAAAAAAGAAATAGCCAGAACATAGAGCATGGCAGCTGAGCAGGTATGGGTTCAGGCTCCTGCTCTGTGACAGCCTTCCTGTGGGCCAGTCTATTAGTTTCCCTAAGCCTCATTTACATATTCATAAATTCGAAATGAAACTAGTTTTTTGTCTCATGGGACCACTATGAAAAGTAAACGATATTAAATATTGTAACCTACCCTAGTACTGTGATACCAAAGGCTATTTAAGGCTATTAGTACCAAAGAAAAAAGGAGGGATATTTTATATGCAGTTTCCCTTTGAGGCAGAGAAGAGCAGAGAGTGATGGCAGTCTACAAAAGACAAACATGACACCAGAAAAAAACCTTTATGCTTTCCCCCAAAATATGCAGAGGACTTGAGAAGTGGGAATCAATTGAGGGCAACAAACAAATCACTGGGACATCATTATCTATCTGCCCACCACTTGCATATATCATGGAAAGATATTTCCATGTGATGCAGGTGATAGTAGTGAGTCACTCCCTGCTGCAAGGGAGGCAGACGGTGAAGGCAAGGGATTATCCCTCTTTACTCATTAGACCACATAGGTTACTGCATCCAGTTTTGAGTTCCCTGATACACACACAGGAAAGGCACCAGTAAGTGGGAACAAATTCAGCAGGGGGCCAGCAAAATGGCTGGGGACACTTGCTCCATAAGGATGTGCTGAGGGAGCTGGGCTTTTTCAGCCTGAAGAAAAGATGACTTTGGGGGCACCTAACAGCCACCTTCCACCTGTGAGAAGACCATCATGATGCATCCCAGGGTCCCTCCCCACCTGAATGACGACACCTGTCAAAATAGCTCTATAACAGTAAAGAAGGAGAGGCACAATCATCTTTTGTGGAAAGGTATTTGTGTATGTTTAAAGAGATAGTGTGTATAGACATAAAAACTGGGAAAAGTCTTGCCACTACACTGTATCCTGTAAATATTTGAGGATATAGAATAAGACCTGTTCAGTGTCTGGATCATATTTCCCAGAGGATGACATCTCTGAATTTGTTTTACATAGCAGATGAGAAGATGTTTCCCCTCCAGTAACTAACACATTTTTAACAGATATCACAGGTGCCACTGAGAAATCGGTTTCCTGCCTTGTTTTTTCTTTTCCTGTTTTGAACAATACTTCAACTGTCCTAGTGAAGACAGAAAAAGGGCTCAGAGTTAAAAATGCCCCTATTTACAGCAGTGCCTCAATACTGTTGGTATGTTATCATTCATACAAGCAATAGTATTAAGGAAATTGAGGAGATAAAGGAGGAACCAGGAATGGTGCTTTTGCTAATGAAAAGGAAAATACAGGTACCACAGCAAATCCCTGGCTGTCCCTCCTGCCTACCCACCAGCTTTGTACAGATGTATCCGCTGGATTAAGGAAGAGGTATGGTGACAGAGGAGCCTGTTCTTCTGCATGGAAAAGGGAAAGGGCAGTGCATGTATCCATGCTGGGGTGACCAGCCTGTACAAATCTGCTTGAGCTCAGCTCTGGCAGCAGTGCATGGCTCCCTGCAGTTACCTACCCTCTGCTGCCAGCTCCCCTGGCCCCACCAAGGACATCACCATTTTTATGGGGCACAAAGTTATAGTCCTGGTTTCTTTGTGGCTCAAGCAGAATAGTAATTCCAACGTTGTGGCAAATCCTTTCCCACTTCACTGGCATAGTGCCCTCTATACACAACTAACACTGACTTTGGGTAGGTCCCTTACCCTGTGGGGCCTTCTTATGCATTCCCCTCTGTTTCTAAGTCTCGCTCATGCCACAGATATGTGGGGAGGATTCATACCATGAATCTCCAGGCAGAGACACATAAGGGGCTGTTATTTATCACTTATCTTCACGTGAGAATGGCTGTGCAGCAGTGCAAGGAGTATGCTTACAACATCCATTTTGCAGGCTAGATGTAGCTAGGCAGTTAATCATCCTTCCAGAACATGGCCAGGAGAGCAAATCTGAGATCAGCTATCTTCATGTTAAACAGCACTCTGTACTATAGCAGTTGAAACTTAGCCAGTTGCTTCAGAACAACAGAGAAGTTGAGTAACCAGCTCTATTTCTCTGAGCAGCCACTTCTCTGCTGGCACTGCAGTGCCAGCAGCACTCTCCTCCCATGAGCACATATTTGAGGACAGGAAGGGGCTACTAGGACTGTGTGGTGCTTGCTAACTGAATCATAGCAGTTGGTACAAACAAGATTGATGGGAGCAAAGAGGGAGGTAACTTCACCAGGGAACATGACTTGTTGTCTTTGGAGGAGAGAACTTTGCTATAGGAGGGAAGAGTAGAAGAGTATACTGGATAAGCTGCAAATGGAATAAGGCATACCTCTGAATGAGAAATGAGAAAATAGACCAGGAAAAGAACAGAGCAGCAAATAATAATATTTAGAGGAGATGAGAGGGTTTGCTTAAAGTAGGCAAGGAAAGATGAAGGAGGTATAAAAGGGAATGGAGAATTTGGTTAGCAGCTAGAAGGCAATCAGAAAGCCTGTGGCAGGTCTGGGAGGGGAAAAAATGTGGAGAAAAAGAAAAAAACACCCTGGCAGAAAGAAGCAGGAATGAGGATGTTACTGTAGGAAGTTTGCACAGGCTCTTAAGACGATGGTCAGCCGTGTACCTATATGCTGTACTCCCCACCACTTCCAGGCTGGGAGCACAACACAGGTGCCCACATCGGCCCTGCATGAATCCAGCACAGCCCTGCAGTACTTGCAGGCTGTGCAGCATATCCTCCTGGCCTCAGATTTGCACCTCCCCGATAAGTCCTGCTTGCATAGTTGTAGCCGTGTGCTGTAGAGCCCAGAAGCCACTACCTGAAAGGCAATTATTTACTTAATCTTCATAAATTAATATCCAGCTCCTGGAGTCATCTGTCTCTTTAGTCTTTGGAAAGAGGCTGTCTCTCTCTTCCTTCCCCCCCCCCCTCCCAGTGCCAGTAGATAGTGCTGAGCTGTTGATGTGTTTAGTACAAGTTTATCTTGAAGACATCTGCTTATGCCAAGGGAATAGTATGAACTCCTAGTGACCTGCAGAGCCTGCATTCCTAATCAGCTGAGAAATATTCCATAATCAGGGTATTGCCATTTCAATGGAGACTAAATATAGAAAGGTTATGTTCTTGTTTGGGGTCACGAATAATAACTCCTGACTATATAGTTTCATTCTGACCTAGAGTAAATCAGGTGCGAAGCTGCTCAGGAGCAGGACAAGATTACGCTCTCTCACAGAGTACCCTGAGGGCTTGCCTTCTGTTTTTTAGTTACATTTTTTTCTTTGAAACCATGCCCACTTTTACAGCTGCTTTGCTACAGGCCATCAGCCCCCAACAAGCAACATGCACAAAGAGCTGAGAGTGCTCTCCAGCATCCTCACACCGCCCCCAGCACCTGCCAGCCATTCTCACTGGTCTCCCCATTTGCTCCCTATCCACCTGTTTTTACTTTTTCCCCCCCCCACCCCTGCTTACCTGCCTACCTACCTTTTTATGTTCTCCAGAGCAGCTTTCAGCTTCTGGAGCCACTCAGCCTCCCCAGTCCACTGAGCTGCTTCACCATAGCGAGTGGCCAGAGACTGATTTCTCTCAGGGCCTCCCACCATGTGAATCCTCTGCCACACCAAGGGTTTGGGCAGGAGTAATCCTGCCTGTGTGGCAGGCACAGGGAACCATTCCCAGGGTGCTTCAAATTACTGACTGTGATGGAAGCATTTCAGTTTGGAGTTTGGCAATGTTGATTGTAGCTTCTCAGAGGAAGGGCTTGGCTATCCCTGGTTTAAATACCCTATGAGTGTCTTCTGTGGCGCAAAGGTAGACACAAATGTACTCAGAGGGGTGGAGGGAAAGGCAAAGATGATATACCATGGTATGTGAATGGGATATACCATAGCTGGATGGATAGTATGCGTAGGAGAAGAAAAAAACAGATGGCCATAGACAGTAACGGAGCTGTTCACCCAGACTGCAAGCTGAAGGTGCTAACACCCTGCCTTTTCTTTCTATCCCTCCCAGCCTTCTCCCCAGCTGGTAAATCTGTCACTACATCTCTACACTGGAGGACATAAAAAACTGTAAATCTCTGTAACTATGCCTTGTTCCTTCCTCCAACTAAGTTGTTTCAGGCAGAAATGTAGGTTAGAACATTTCTCATATGGGTAAGCATAAGTTTATGTCTGTGGAAAAACGTTCTGATTTTATGCCTTTGGTAGAGGGTGTCTCCCCATCTTCAGAACACCTAGTTCACAGCAGGGACTGAGAGAATTGGACTGACTTTCTGTGATGGATCTGTACGTATGACTTCTCATCAGGGTCTACAGAGCATAAACCTGAAAGCATCATTGTGCCATTGTAAGGATGGGTTCCCAAACCCGAAAGCAGTGGCACAAAAGCCACCAAAAAGAGTTAATCCAACACAAGAACAGTTCCCAGGAAGTTGTGTGTTGTTGCTGTGGAAATTAAAATTACAGTTCAGTTAACACATGAAGATCAGTGTCTTCTCTTTGCCAGCAGTCAGGGTCCCTGATGTCACCAGCAGGAATTCTGCTGTGGATTAATAAATGGGATGGCATGATCTCAGACAGATCTCAGACAGATAGGTCTCTACCCATCCTCCTCCTCTCAGGGAAATGCAGTCCAAGCTCTGTGAAATCCTGCTGGAAGCCTTTGAGAAATGTTCTTATTTCCAAAAAAATATAAAATCTATTCTGAAACAAATAAAAGGAAGAATTTGTTCGTGAAATAAGTTACATTGTAAAAAATACCATTGGCCACCTCCTGGAAATCCACAATGACTGTTCCTTTGTCCAGAGCTTGTGTCTCTCAGGCATGTTCCCTTACAGAGTGCATATATTTGTGGATGCTCACTGTTATCTTTGTTGTTTTGTTTGCACAGGGAAACAGTGTCAATATTCCAAGGTTCAGGTTGTCTAGAGGACAGTGAAACTCTGATGGGAGACTTAGGTCTTTCCAGAATAGTATTCAAACAGTGGTTATTGGAGCTGTATAATTCAGACAGTTTTCAGATAATCTTTCCTGATCATCCCAAGACAATGCTCATACTTCATTTTTTGCTTGCACAGTCACTCTGAATTTAATGGGAGCAGGACAGCATATTTATGCCTATTATAAATCACTTCTCTGCATTAGGGCCTCAATCACAATCTGTTAATAGATATTTCATATGAAAAAAAGAAATAAATAAGTTTGCTTCGGCCCCATTTAAATTCCTTTTGGGTTCAGTTCTAGTTTGGGAAATAGACCTTTGGCAACAAAGCAACAACACAAAAATGGCACAAGGAAACAGTTTTTACAGCTACATAAGGAAGTTCTTTTGAAAACCCAATTGTATGTTTGCATAAACAAGGATTCAGCCTAGGTATCTGCACAGTGTTCCTGTCAGGAAACAGCAGCAATGCATATGATTTATCAGGACACCAGCAACTACATACCATGGATATTTGCTCTCAGTCCACAGAGTTAAAGATTAGAAAAGGTATCTGTTGAATTCATTTGAATAATAAATAGACTGGGGAATCACAATCTGTTCTCAGCTATTCAATGGGTGAAAAAAGTAATTCACTGAATATATTAGTCTCCATATTCTAGCAATTATTGGAGCAGAGTTAGAGATCTGAAGACAATAATTTCAGGAGCTATACATAATTTCTACAAGCAACTGGTAAGTGAGGTTAATGTATGTACTTCTTGGCTTCTGGCTCAGTCACAAGTAGTTTGTAACAAATCCTCCTCACTTGCCATTTGGAGGTTGGCTGACAGTGCACTCAGCCAAGCACAGGTATAAGGATTTCTAAGATCAAAGCATGGGTTAGCTACATTATTCATGTGGTATTAGATTTTTGATACCTGTTTGTAACTCACAAACTACAGTTTAAAAACTTAGTCACCTACAACACTTGCAAATGGATTTCAACAACCAATTGAACAGCTGAGCTAATTTGTACCATGAGTACACAGGGAAAGGAATCTTGGACATTTTCATTTTGCATAAAAGCATGAATGAAAGGACTTCAAGGACAACTGGCAGAAAAAAGCAAAAGCACTTTTGGGAGAGAAGACACAACACTGGAGATCTGGTATTTCCAGGACCAGTGTTTAATTTTTGCGTCATGCACTCAGAAATCAAAGCAGGTTTCCCATCCTTCCTATCAGAGAGCTTTTCTCTCAAGTGTCCATTCTCTTGGCAGCCCCTACAAGGAGATACCAGGCTCCCAGTCATTCTTCCCTTAGAAACCATTTCATCAACTTAAATCAGAAGCAGCTGGATGCCTACAGAAAAATCTGGAAAACCAGCATTACATGTGGAAAGAAGAGGAGAGAACACTAAAAGAGATGGCAGATTGCCATTTTGTACTCACCCAATTAATATGTTCCTTCCTCCATTTGCTCACTTTCTCTTTCCAGTCTCCATAATCTCTGGTGAACAGATCAAGGGGTGGAGCTGAACTGGCAACTGTCACCTTATAACATCGCTCCCATAAACACATAGTACTAGCACAGGCAGAAGGCATCGTCGTGCTGATCATCATCCTCTGAGTCAGCCATTTGCAAACACCTTCTCCAGGCTGTCATATTGCCACCACAAATTCAAAATCTGAGTCAGAACCCAATTTAAACTGCTATAATTAACAGTCCTGATTTAACCAAACCTAGCAGTTTGTCATGTTGCATCCTCTGCATACATCTGAGCATCTTGCGTTCGGGCTACTTTGTGCTCCTCTGCTCGTCCGCTTCTGCTACCAAGCAGCTCATTGTCCAAAGAGCATCAGTGGGTTTAGGTTCCCAGCAGGGCAGAATTCAACAGCAGCTGAACTACAAAATTCAGCCATTCTAGATTTGTTTGCTTGTTAAAAAGCAAAGTGCTAAATGTGATGGAACCGATGCTGCTGTGTGCTAATCTATAAATACTGATGAGTCAAAAGGGGGTGAAGCTTTGCAAGTCGTTGTCAGCAAAAAAGAGTAAAAGAGTTATTGTATAATGGAGTGGCCCACTGCAACGAGGGAGATCCAGGGCAGAGCTGGGGTTGCAGGGGAAAAGCCTGGGTGCTGCTTAAGGGAAAGATGGGTAAAAGCATCTTGCTTGCTGGTGAGCCCCAGGAAACTTAGACGAGACAAGATCTCTATGTGGAATTAATTGTATATTGAACAAGGTAAACATGAGCATTATTTCCCTACTGTTTCTAAATGCCGGTATTACAAATGCTTCACTCTGAAGAAGGTCTCTGGTCACTGAGGGTGGCTTAGGCATGTCCCCTCATTTACTTTTAGGGACTTCCCTGCATTTATTTTTAGGGAATTGCAAATAGGTGACTTTACAGACTAACTCATGTTTTTGCAGCCACAGGTGATAGTATGCCAAAACTGTGGGTGGAAACATTTTTTTAAAAATGTGTCTTTCTAAGACTTAGGGAGGATTTTTTTCCTTTGCTTTCTCTCCATTGCTTCCTTTTGTTTCTCTCACCATCCAATCTGAATGATTCATTTTTTTTGTGTGTTTTTATTTATTTATTTATTTATTTATTTTTACAATGGTGTCTTGAGGCTACCACTAAGAGCTCCTGGCTCTTGAACCAAATGCAACTGGAAAACCATCCGCTACCTGCTTACAATCTGCATAAATATGAATGGACTAACTCACAGAGCTAATTCATACCTAACATAATTCATACAGCAGATCAGCAGGCAAACTGGAATAAACCCCATGTCCCCATTCTGCTGTCTCAACACTTTGCTGTAATTCCTCTCCATCCTGTGGCCTCCTATGGATGCCCACTGTGTATTTCACTGTGTGAACACATCCAGTTGAGCCCATTTCAATGGATTATTTTTTATGATACTTTGCTCTGCTTTCTTACAGAAATTTGTGCTTAGGTGCTAGTCAATGTGTGGTGTTCTCACGGTGTTCTCATTATTTTAGCACCAGTCTCTACAACAATATGCATAACACGGTATAAATGATAATTACATGTCTTCGAAGAGAAAGACAAATATATTTTTGACAATACATTTTTAAATGTCTACAACTGCACATTTCCACACTAACCGAGGAAAGTACACAGTGCTCTTCAAATCAAAGTTGTTCTTCAATAGCTATGACAGAATGTATGCATAAACATAATAGGCATGTAGTGTTATTTGTCTTCACATGCACTTGCACCTGCAGAAAAAATTCCAGGAGTTCTCATTTTTACTCTCAATGACCAAACTGAGCAATAAAAAATCTTACCTCATCCTACATCTTTCTATTTCAGTGAATTATTTTTTATTGATGTTGCAAGTCTTAATTTTAAATTCAGTTTTCACTAAAAAAGTATCTGATCTTCTGCCCCGTTATTATATCAAATATATTTCTATCAAGTGGAAGGAAATATAATTTGCAGAATGATCAACTACATAATGATTATAGTGGAGAAATATATTTTCTAACGTAATTTGTTAAATGGAGGAATTTAATATGAAATAGTAGATTTCCAAATTTTAAAAATAACACCAGATGGTGAGTAGCTAGTTTTAATTAAATTAGGTTTGATAATTATAGCTGTTTAATTTTTAGGTTTGACTGAGATTAGAAAGAATGTGTTATTTCCCTGTAAATTTATTTTTAGTTTTCTTCTAAGGTTGTGGATACTGCATTATTCACCATGTGAGCTGTGGTCAGCTTTCTGGTGGCTGGCAGCCTGCCCTGGTTCTGCTTCAGCAATACAGAGGATGCAGCATGCTACACTCAGGCTGAGACCCTCCTGATGGGAGTCAGAGGAAGTTTTGCCAACGGAAGCAGGAGGAAGTTTCTGCACTGGAATGTTTTCACAGCCCAATCTATTGACTCCAGCACTTCATTTCAGCTGCTTTTGAGCAAAGGAAGAAGCCTAACAAGGATGATGTCTTTGCAGCTGCTCAGAACTGGATGACCTGCACTCAGCCACGTGCGCTTCTGTGCTGGGACAGCAGTGATCCATTGCACACACACACTTGCACTCGCTGCAGCTTCTGTCCTGTGACAGTCTCCCTGGGAGGACCCTGCAAGGGCTACAGCCTGTCCAGCCACACACAGCAGTAAAGCAGTGAGTCCTGGTGCTGGCAACCTGCTCTGATGCACCCTTTCCCATCACTACTGCTTTCCAGAAGTTCCTCTGGCTTGGTCCCAGCTTTGAGTTTACCGGGTCCCAGTGACTCCACTAAGCCATGGAAATATGCTTAAAGCTACAAATGTGTCCAAGTCCTTTTTAAAATGTGGACAGAGTCCAAAGCCTATCTTGCAGGACCAGCTCCCTGCTAATCAATGCTCACAGTCCCATGGGAATCACCTTGTGCCTTTGGATCAAGCCAAGTGTGATCAGGATCCATGTAATTGAGTCTGTTCCATTTACAGGTCTGGCAGTTACAGCTACAAGCCCAAATGAATGCTTTCATCAACTTTTAGGTCACATCTGCAGAACAGGTGTTGGCTGCAGTGATGTCTGGGAACACTCAACTTCTCCCTAGCAGCAAGATATTACAGGTTGAAATATCCATATGAGAATAACGTGAGAGGTTTGCTCAGGGGATGGCCTGATGCTCAGGGGAAGGACTCTTTTAGTGTGACTGAGTTCATGGCATATTTCTTAATTGTTTGACCTGTTAACCCACATCCTGGAGCCTGTACACCATAAAAAGAGGTGGGTGGGAAACAAAGAAGTTTGATTCATTGTATCATCACAGTTCAAAGTACTTTTGAATATTGTAATTGAACATTATATTTCCAATTGAACATATAATTTAGAATTTCAATATTGCAATTAAAAGATCCATTCAGGATCTCCTGTAACTCCTGGAAACCTTCAGATGCTTGAGACTTCCAGAATGAAAGTCACATTTTAGACTCAAAGAAGCCAGCCTGAAGGCTTACTCTCTGTGTCAGATGACATTAAGAAACTTAAAAGTTGTCTTAAATCATCCGACTCACTTCAGCTTTCTTAGAGCTGGCACTTGGACTGGCACACAGACAATGTGATGCTGTCCTGCCTCCTCTCTCTAAAGTCCTTTTTCTTTTATCCAAGTTTTCTCTCGGCAGGGTTCTTCTTCCATTATCTGCCTGGTGCAAATCCTGTCTCCTACTCTGCTTTCTTTTTTTTGTATGTGCTGAAAGGCGGCCTCCCTGAATTTGGATGATATTGATTATGTAAATCAGCACTTCTCCTCTAGATTGCTTTTTCTTTGTGAACTGGGAGTATAATTTGCAGTCTTCTACCTGATAATTGTGAGGATAATTTGAGCTGTCTCTTTGTGGAGTCATCAGTGACTGTTTTAATTTCCATATGTGAGCAGTGCTCTTTTATTTTCAAACTTTTTTTTTTCCTAATCCTGCCTCCTTCTGAACTACTGGATTGATTCCGCTGTTCATAGCAGCATCACCTGAAGTTTATTTTGGAATTTCTGCTGCCATCAAGATTGAAATTTATCTACAATGTGGCAGGTTTTTCAACATTTTCAGAAAAGATATAATCCCATAACTATCAGCCTGACAATGAAGTTGTCTATCTCTAATGGAAAATTGAGGACTCCAATATGGTCATGTTTTTCACTGCAAAAATGTTTCAAAAAGAAGTAAAACAATACCATCTTGTTGTGAATAGTGCATGTCTTTCATTAACTTGAAATGCCAACTATAGGTCGCAAAATTAAAATAATGAGAGGTTCATGACATATTGTTCTTTTATTCAGCATTGAATGCAACCCACTTGCAAAGGGCCATGTAGCACATTTCACAGCAAATGAGATTTAAGTAATCTATTCACATGGTTTCTAAAGGATAGAGGGAAAAATATAATAGCCTTTTACTAGCAGTTGTCTCAGAAAAGATGACCATCACTTTATTATACCATTTTTAAAAAAACACTGCAAGCAGCTTCTTTCTTTCTTGTTCATATGATAATGGTATTGGCTAAGCACTGAAAATATCTTGAAGGTTTTATAAGATACAGGTAGAGAGGAACTCTGAGCCAAGGTGGAGACCCTAAGGCTCCCTTTGGTGTCAGCAGTCCTCTGGAGATTGCTCCCAGAGCATCCAAAGGCTGCATAGAGCATAAAGTCAGGACACCTCTACAGTGCCTTGGGCAGGACTAATGATCACATGACTACATTTTTCTCTTCATCTTTCAATTTCATATCAGATGTTTCAAGCCTGATCTCATGGAAAATCCATGTAAGATGTGGTTGAGATTGAACTAGCTTCTTTGGAACTGAGTTTCACTCAGAATTACACCATGGAAAAAAAAAAGAAAAATATCTTAAGCTGCAGCAAACACTAAAAAAACCTCCCTCAAATCTCTTCACAGGAAAAAAAAATTACTAAGGAGTTTTATTTTTGTAAACTAACAAAATACCTTTCTATTAATAAAATGCATGCAAAATAGTTTGGGGGAAGAATTGGTATGTTCCATTCCAAGGATGTCCAAAATGGGTGACATCTGACCCACTCAATGTCGAGGATTTTTTAAATTTCTCTCTGCAAGAGAAATGGCATTGTAATTAGTACATTTTCATGAAATATTTCCCTTTGGACAAACTGGCATTTTCTAACAGGAAAATATTCTGTTAGAAAATTTCAGATCAATGCTACAGTTAACACACTGCTCAGTTGCACCTGCAAATAAAGTCACACATCTGGACTCTGTTGAAATCAGTGATGATTCTGTCAGAGGCTTCAAACAGCCCAGAATTACAAATGTGGAGTCATGTGTGTATGAATATATGTATCTGTATAATTTACATGTATCATCTATCTTTTACATATCTATAGTTAATTATAGATTTTGCTATACCAGGATTTTGCTATACACCAGGAAAATGACTGGTCTAACAGATGGGAGTCCCATAGGAAACCCTAAGAAGAGCCAGGGTTGGGGGAGAAGCGAGGCAAAGGCGTATGTTTTGTTGTAGCTTGAATTACCAGAGAGCTAATCCGCAGGAAGAGGGTACATTTGACCTTCTGCAGCATGGGGAAAGTTAACCTTTAATAATTCTGAATCAACACTTTCATGGCAAAACTTTCTGTTTCATTGCAGTATTAAAAAAGCATCAAGATATCTGCATTTTTAGCAGGATGGAGATTCTAGAGGATTGTTTTTTTCAGCACTAGTCATGCAACTTGTCAACACTGTATGAACTGAACAGTCAGTCAAATGAGATTCTCTTAATTCTTGAAATGTGGACAGTTTTCCAAATTTAAACAAAGTGCCCAAGATGTTTATTTTCATTCTTGGTTAGCTGGTAAATGGTTTGAGTGTGATATTGAGCATCATTAGCAACTGGTGAAAGGTGAAATGATTGAAATGAATAAGAAATGCTATATTTCAAAATGTATGGGGCTGTATTGCTCCCATGAGAACTCCCTTGATAGATTTAGGGTATGGAGAGTCAATCCTTTATCATCATGCCTGCCCACTTCTTAAATATTCTGACATCAAACTGGACACTAAAGTATAATGCTGGAATATACCATGCAAGTAATAATTCAGTGGTAAAAATTTGTATCCTCATAGGAAAAATTTCAGAAGTAGGTGAATGGTAGGATTGGGGAAAAAAGTCTGTGAATGGCCCTTAAGAACACATTTTAAATGTATGCACTATAGCACTAAAATCTGCATTCACAAATACAATAGATTAAAAAATAGGCTAACAAATTTTCAGCTGATGCACAGTGGTACTAAAAAATACAGATTTAAATACAGTGGGCTAAAAATACATATCTATGTTCTCTCTTAATGTGTAAGCACACATTTCTTTGTGTCTGTCTGTGTGTGTCTGCATATCTCTGCACATATGCGTGGACATACAAAACAAGGCCATCTCTTTTTCTTTGATATATACAAAGAAATATCTTTCCCTACTAGTTTTGCTTTTGAAAAGTCAGTAATATTCTTTGTCTTAAGCCCAGCACAAAAATCCTCTGAGATTCATTGTCTGTTGCGACCTTAATTCTGTTAGCCATGTCTAGATACTGCAGCAATCTTTAGGTTAAAGTATGATATATTGCACACATCCAGAGAATGGAAGCTTTAACTTCAAATATTTCTCCTTTTGTGTATTTATGTCAGAGCACCAGCATTGCTCTTTCAGTGGCGAAAGAGGGAGATTATGGGCTTGTTATCTGGCCAGTAGTTTCTGACTTCAAAAAATATAGGTCTTGATTAAGCTGTCTCCCCCAGCAAGGAATTTAATACGCCTGTTGGGTTTCCTGGGATAGTAGGTTCTGTATATGCCAAGTATCTCTCTATCTATCCCTCAGCATCCATTCTAAGAAATGTACACATGCTTGTGTAAATATGTTTGTGTGTGCATAAATGTGCACAAATATACATGTGAATATTCACAACTATACATTATGAAAATTAAAGAGAATAACTGTACATGGAGCTGAAATAATGTTTTGTTCTGGTTGCCACATTCTGCAGATTCACATTGGAAGCACTTAGAGTTATTTGATCAACATACCAGACAGAATTGGCAAATGAGGCCTAAAATGCTGGGTTAATTACAAAAGCAGAATCAGAAAGGTTAAAAAATGTTAATGTGCATCATTAGGGCAGGACAACCTATTGAGCATCAGCTGATGAGAATTTATTGTGCGAGTTCAGACAGGCATATACCATGAGTGTAAGAGGAATTAAAGTGCATGAGAGGGCTCTTTTGTATTCAATACTCCTGATAGTGTTCTCACATGCTCACAGTAATAACTCTGCATTTGCTTTTAATTGTTTAGCTCCCTGGACCGTGATCTCTATCTATCAAGCACTTAGACTACTTAAACTCACCACTGAGGTGTCTGGGAACTCACGGTAGGCCTCCAATGATATTCCATGGATTTACAGTCTATGGATGTTTGCCACACTTTTCTGATCCCGAAGATCACGCTGTGGGATCACAGGCATACTGTGGGATCTCTGTTTAACCTGTACAGGGAGATGAAAGAGCAAATCTTGCTAATGCACCTACACGCCCTCTGCCTGGCTAAGGGAACAAGCATGATATTTCTGTTATAAAAGACTTCACTGGTTGCATTAGAGATGGCAGTGAAGTAGCCTGAGGGTTATGCTTGTGTGTTGTGCTAACAACATGTGTTAGATCTATGCCAACATCCTCCTCACTCTTTCTCCCAGGTGCCTTAACTACAGCTGAGACATAGAGACTGGTGGCACCTGCTCCGAGGGGAGAAGAGGTAAATGCTGGAGACAGCTTTCAGGAATGGAGGACATGATTTATGTGTCACACATTTGTTTGGTTTCAGAGCTAGTGGTAAATGCAGACCCCTGGTAGGACCTAATTACCTCCCATCTGAACACTAACTCAGAAGCTAAATGCTGTCGAGGCGAGATGGGGACTCATTTCCAAGAACACAGGCACAAACACATTTTTATTGGCCATAGAGAATGGTAGTGTGTGCGCCAATATAGCATGGATGTCTGACTCAGAACATAAAGTGCAGGTGCCAGCAGCAAGAAGATGCTGCTAAGAAATAGCAGCTCTGTGGGACTGCAAAGTATCAGCAGTCTGGGGAGACCAGAACTGGGAACAGAAAGAGCCACTGGTGATTGAAAACACAATTTCTTTGCCATTTCCACAGGTCCCCTTGCACACTCCTCAACCTGCAGTTGGAGCACAGAACCGTGGCAGTGAGAGTGGAGGGGTTGCCCCTTCTGAGATGGATCCAAAAACTCTGATCCCCTCTTCCTCCCCTCTTTCAACTACAGAGACTCTTCATCCACATGGGAAAGGAGTGAGAGGGCAGTATTAGATAAATGCAGCTATTCCTCTTCTCATCACAGGATGTTCCTGGCAGTGGATAAGACCTCGTGGCTTGGCTTGCCCTCATCCCCGGAGTCTGCTTTAGGAGGTAATCTTCAGAGAAAAGAAAATCAACAGCATTACTATATTTTGTACAGTGCCTTGCACAGTGTATCCCTGATGTGGCTGGGCTTTTGGGCACATCAAACCTACAGGTAATAACTACAAATAGTGACTGTCTCTGTGGATAAGAGTGGGAAATGAAATTGTCTTTGGATAAAAATAGTACCTTGTGATTGTGTATTTTCTGCTGGCTCTTTGCCTCCAGGCAATGTATGACAACTTGAGGAGCAGGGGTTTTTATCCCCTAGGCAATGTTTTATTGCTCTCTACCTTAAAGCCAGTCAATATTTGTAATTACCTGTACACCCCACAGGTAACTGCAGGACTTTTTTCAGGGAAAAAAAAAAAGGAATGAAGATGGCAGCATAGTTTCCTGGAAAGACTTGGAGAATTAAGATGATAAAAAGCAGGCTGGTGGGCTTAAATCTCTTGCACTGATCTGAGAGATTTTCTTGCTTTATACAAGTCCTTTGTACTTTAATGTTATTCTTACTATACAAAACCCATGTTTTGTTCATGTCTTTCTGTGTGTATGCACTCGCATATGACCACATTTGCTTATTTGCATATGTGTATGAATACATGCAGCACATGTGGGTGGTGAGAAAGCTAAAGGAACATTTTCAAGGTTGACAAGAGCAAAATTTGATCCTCCTTCAACCTGCTGGGTTTTTCTAAGTGCGAGATGAGGCAGCAGGAGAAAGAATCCCCTTTTGGGCTGAGCAATGTAGTGAGATTGAGGCTGCAGGAGGATAAAAAGCTCCAGCTCATCAGCTTGGTGCTGATGAGTTAAGTCACAGCAGATTGGGTTTTCCGTTAGCACAGATCTGCTGCTGACAAGCCTCAATGGTATGGTCGTCTTCTCCTCCCTGGTACCCAATGTGAGCCAGCAGAAACTTGCCTGGAGACGAGTCTCTCCAACTCTGCACACGGCATCCTGATGTCCTGCATCCCTTGCCAGCTATCAGTGACAGAACTGACATGGAGAAGCAAGAGAGGGCACAGCTGGCATGCAAAACCCTGCCATCAGCATACCCACATCTGCTGAATCTGTTGTGAGCAGTTCACCCAGCTGGGATTTTAATACGGCTGCATCCCTCCTTTTGGAAAGTGGTATTTTTTCCCCCTTGACAATAGAGATGTGAAAAAAAGAAAAGCCACCAAATTAAATGTTTTTAGGGTAGGAGATGTGTGTGAAATTTTAGCCCTGTGGACCCTGGCAGGGTCCCTGTAAGAAATTAGTTCAAAATTAGTGGCGTTTTTTGTTCTGAAAAGCCATCAGCCACGAAGGCGAAGGCAAAAGCAAAGGCAGGCAGAGGAGAAGCAGCCTGCTGATGCAGGGCCCGATCCTGGAGATCATGCCTGTGATCCTGCTGCTCTCTGCAAGTTTGGTTGCAGGGTGCTTGGTGGGTAGTGGTGAAATGAGGGGGTGGGTGTGTGGCACAGTCAGTCCTACACTTCACAGTTCCTCAATTGCAGCTGCCATCAGTGGGCGTTTATAGCACCAGGCACCCCACACCCAAACCTGCAAAGTGCCGGAGCTCACAGGTGCTGACAGCTCTTGTCACCTCCCGGGAAGTGCTCAGACGCACACAGGACTGGCCAGACACACCACTCACACATGGCATCTCGCCTGTCACCAACTGACACCAACTTCTAACTCTAACAGATTTTTTTACTTCATGGGTGGACAGACAGCTCTCAACTTCACCCAGCAGATGCATTTTCTTTCTTCCATGTCCTTTGTATTTTAGTGAAATGCCTTAAATACCATTTGTGTAATCATGCTTTTCTGCTGACCCATATTCTTAGCACAGGTTCAAACCCTGTTGGCAACTGCTCCAAGTTCAGCTTATTAAACCCTTCCTGGGCAGCTAGGGAAGCAGAATTAGTTACTTGGGATGAGAACCAGGCATTAGGAGCAAGGAAAGCAAATGTAAAGGACAGCCCCCTTCCTGGCAGTGTTGGTGCTGAGCCCCATATATGGTTTCTCTCCTGCTACGACTCTTGCAAGGCAGAGCCCCTTGTAGGCATGAACCCAGATTATGATTTAAAGGCTGTGTCCTCTGCTAGAAATAGGCAAAGGCCTAGGGTTGGTGATGATTTATGAATCCTGATGCTGGATTTTGAGGTGCTTGGCTCTTGGGGTAGTGTCCAGAGGTAGAGACAAGGTGCTGAGTTCCCTGCACCTCTGAATAAAATCCACTTGGGATCTTCCTCTCTTCCTACCTCCTCCCCTCTTGCACAGTATCCTCATGACAAGCACTTGGAATAGTGAAGATCCCAAGTAAAAATCTCTCTTCTCTGAATCATGACTCCTTCCACTTAAAACTGGTCACTTTTCAAAACCAGATGTGAAATCTATTAAATTTTACTTTTTCCTAGCATGGGGGCATGTATCAGTCTTTGCTCCAAGAGGCTCTTCTTTTAGACAAGATTCAAAAGCAGGGTAATCCCTATGAAGATGGGAAAATGTGGAATTTAACTTCCGCAGGCAGAAGAGGAAACTGAACCTGTATTTGCCGCAGCTAGAGGAAGTGCCTTCATCACATGGCTAGGAGGAAAATAATATGGCTCTGTTATTCCTATGCCCACTTTGTGCTAAGAAACCATTTTCTAGTCTGCACCACCTGAAAAATACCTAATTTGTGGATGTCACTGGACTTAAGCATGTGATAAGGGCTGAGTTCCTAAACCATGGTAAGGTACTCAGGTACTTAAAGATGCTAGAGAACATAGCTGTAAGAAATGTAACAAAAGATTTAGGCATCCACAGGCTCTTATTCTTGTACTGGGCTACCACAATTTGCCTATATCCTTTTCCAGAGTTGAGCCTTGCCCTATTCATAGCACAGTAATAAGCTTCCACCACCTATCAGTTTTATTAAGTCTATTGAATTTGTTGAATCAACTTTTGCTCTCAAAGCCACTATGGTATAATGAATGCATATGTTGTAAACTGGTAAGCCCAGAGTGTATGTCCTTTCAAGGGCAAAATATTTTCTTTTCAGCCTGATAAATCAACTTGAAGTATATAACCCTAGAGGGCAAACCCATATTTTGCCAAACAAGAGATGGGCAAGAGGTATTTTTTTTGGCTCTCCAATGAAAAAAGATGCTCAAATACAGACCTCAAAAAGAAGTTAGGCAGCACTGTAGTTGCAAATATGACAAAGAAGGCCAGTCTTTCAGAGACACAATAACAATGAGCAGACCAGAATGGATCTATTAGCAGCATGAATCTATTATACTTCCTTAAGTATTTCTAAAAGGAATATTTAAAAGCAGAGAGGAAGCAGACCATTAGAAACCAAAAATCCTGTGGAATCACTTAGTTGAGCTGGCCAGCTGCTCTGTAGTTCCCAAATAATCTTTTTATAAACTGGAGAGGAAATAATAGAGCACTTCTTTTAAGTGATCATGCTCTGATTGTGCAGAGATAAAATATATACATTTATCCCTCAGTTTAAGGAGTCCAGGGAAGGTCTATTCTGGTTTAGCTCTGCTGAAGAGATACTGCATAGGGATACATTTTAATTTTTAATGAGAGATTGGATCAGACAATTAATCTCTGTCTTTAATGATGAAGATGTGGATAATATTGCCAGGTTACTACTGTACATCATTGACGTTGGATGAAAGTTACTATGACAGCAAAAGGTAATGGTGTATTTCTTCCTGGTCAAATGCTTACAGGAAAATGCTTTGCTGACTTGCTGGTCACAATTAGAACTTGCACAGGAAAAATCAAAATTCTGCTGAACTTCAGGAGTCCCAGCATTTACTCTGAAGCTTCAGATTTTGAAGGAGGAAATGAAAAAAAAAGAGAATAACACTTTCTTTTTTAGAAAGAGACAAAGGTTCATTAAACTCAGGGAAAGAGATTAAGTACTTGTTGTGAAGCCAGAACTGCAGTAGAACATTGATAATTTTCTTTTTTTTTTTTTTTTCCCTTGGCACACATTCACTTCCAATCCAAATAAATCTCTTCTTAGATACTTTTCTCTCAGGAGTTACTAAACACTTTGAGACTTGGAGGGAAGGTGGCTGCTCTGCTCCTGCCCTGTCCCACTTTTTTATACAGTGGTGCTATAGGGCTTCAGAAGCCCTCCTCTTGGAGCAGTGCCCCAGTTCAAGTGCTGCAGAGACCACCAGAAGGTATCTGTGCCAAGCACTCAATGCTTCTGCTGAGATGCTGTGGGCATTCAAGGCAGGGCTGAAGCCATAGCAGAGCATGGAGGAGATGCCATACTGTCCCCCAGGAGTGCTGAAACACTGCCAAGGACCTTAACACTCTCCAGAGTAGCCAGGTACCCAGAGGGCATAAGTGTAATCCATAAGTGTATTTGTCACTTCCCTTCCACACCACTCCTTTTCTTCCACACACACTGTGCTATGATTTGTGTTCATGCAAAGTGACATTAGGCTCAGACACTTTTTTAATACCTAAATCCCTGAGTCAGACACAGACTTGTGTGTCATTTCCTAAGCTCTGCCATGGATAGTTATAATTCTCAGTAACTGGCATCTGCCAAGAAGCTGCCTGAGACAGGGGCACCAATAGACTTTTGCCAAGGCTTATGTTTTGTACCAAATACCCCAATGGAGCAGCTCAGCTACATGAAATCCCAATATGGTGGATTTCTCAGAGAAACCTCCAACACACTGACTGGTACCTAGGAACAGTTACATGCCCTAGCAAACCAAACACATGCAATTATAAAGTAACTGCAAGGGTGAATAATATATCACACATCACTGTTTGAACATATGGACTCTCAGATTCTCTGCAATGAGCAATAGTCTGTGTATTTCTGGGATCTCATATAGCTTGGGGAGTAGGTTATATATTCATACAGTGTGTTGTGGCAATCCCTCAGCTTATATGGCCCACCAAAAACACAGGAGCTGCTGCAGCCCTGCAGTGATACTGCTAGATGTGAGGCTGGTCAGAATTGGACAACTGAAATAAATAACCAATTTTAGGTCTTTGCACGTTAAGTCCCTGAGCTCATTCTAGAAACAGTTGTGATAAACACCAGTTCCACATGGTGTCTAACCAAAAACTGGCATAGGTTACATCTCCACTAGTGAAACAGGCCCAGGACACAGGCACAAGGAGTTTCATGCTTTTCTTGGCATTGTCAGACAGTATGGGCCCTGAAAAGGTTTTGATGTGGATTGAATGTGCTCTTCCAGACAGTGGTCAGGGTCATGGACTGACACAGGTCTAACTACTGTCATGTCTGGTCACCTTGAGGGAAAAGAATTTCATTACTCTGAGTTATGTACCTGGCATTCCACACATGTGGGACCAAAGCATGGGAACATCAGCACCGTTCTGCCCTGGAGCTTCTCCATCCCCACCCATGCTTGCCTGATGAGCTACACTGCCCTAAGTTAGGCTGCTCCACCAGCACGATGAAGGGCATTCCCTCACCTTGCTAACAACCCAGCAGTCACAATATTATCCTGTAACTGGGGATTTCTGGACTCAAACACACAGAACCAAACAGCTAAATCTGTCCTAACCCCAGGTCTGCAGCCCCACCTTGGCACAGGAAAGCAGGGACAGTGAAGAGCAATATCTTCAGCAGCTGTTTTGCTAGAAGGGGGAGTGTTTGTGGGTTGCTCATGCTGAGCATAAGACATGCACCTCTGTGTCATGCATGGGCAGAGTGACAGCTGTGACAGCTCTGACCCAACTGCCCAGATCTGCCCATGGTAAAGTAGCTCCTGGGATTCAGGACTAGGAAGGCCAAGGTCTGGTGCCTCAGCACTAGGAGCAGGTGGTCTTTCCAATGGATACGTAGTTTGCTGCTACAAATGGTAACCTCAAATATCCTATGGGGAATTCTGACCTTTTTCATTCATCGTTAACACAAACGGCCCCCAGGTTTAAACCTCCCATCCCACATGTTTCTGTGCAGAAAATGGAAATATAATTGCCATCAACCAAAAGGTTTTGTTTCTGTTTTGATTTGGAGACCTTTTTAAATTTTGTCATTTGATTTTTATGTATGAATAGAGCACAACAATGATTTTAATTATAAAAAATATGAGATATGATAATGCAATAATTCATTAGTATTCTAATTGTTAAGTGTTACTGTAACTGGTATTTGCTTTGGTAATTGGTATTTTAATTGGCAATTGCTGTTCCAAATGGCCATTGGGATAATTCTTACTAGTGACTGGTAATTACAATAGAAATTTTTCATTGGTATTCTAATTGGTTTGGTAATTCATATTTGGTTTTCTCATTGGCAACAGAATGAAGTGGTCATTTGTAATAGATAATTAGTTTGGTAATTGATTCAGCAATTGGCATTGCAGAAAGTACAAAACAAGTGATTAGAACACACTAATTTATTTAAAAATGTAAAATATGCAAAATTTTGAAATTAAATATAGTTTACAAAACTGGTAATCAGTTGATTTCAAACCAAAAAGCTCTTACTAAAATGTTTAAGAAAAATGCTTAATTTTAAGAACTTGTTTTTAATAATGGACATTTATGGACATCAATAAGGTCCTATCAGTATTTCAAGTTCACCAGTTATTTTCCATCAAATAAGTATTCTCCTGGAGAATTTGTGATTGGCTGAACTCTACCATTCTGTGGCATCAACACCCAAACCTGCTACAGAGCTGGTCTGCCTCCTGCCTGCTGACCTTGTGGGATAATATAACATGATCAAGCACCTCCCCAGCTACACGGGCAATTTTGTAGCCACTTACATCACTCACAACCCCACCGCATCAGCACAGCTGACTCTGAAGAAAGTCCTAAGTGTTGCTGAACCAAGTTTACAGGGGCAATGGGTGAGGGGTCTTCTCTCCTCTTATTAAGAAGTCTTGGTATGTGTGTGATTACAGAGTAGCAGATCAGCCCCATGGCTCACCTACTCCTGCTGAGACCCAGACACAATAGTACCCACTTGACATATGCTGGACATGGTCCCTGAAAGAGCATTTCCCTGTTATCCTGCTTCAAAATAACCCATTAGAACAATCATCTGAACATCACCCTGCAGACACAGCAGAACTTTCCCCAAGATTGCTCTTCAACCAGGATATTTAATGATGTAGGAAGTCAGATATGGTAAAAGCAGGTGGGTCGTCAAACAGATTGTTCCTAATTTCCCATATATATGTCATGATCGTTTCCAATACTGGAGGTCCTTTGTTTTTTTCATTCCGCAATACAAAGAATTCATACTGCAATCCACTGGGTGGGAAAACACGTGACTTCTTTTAAAAAAAAGGGCTTTGGAGTGCTGCTATGCTAATATCATCCATATAAAGACAGAAAGACTAAGATCTAAAGGGAAGAGTAACTAAAATTGCTCACTACAGCCCTTGATGCAAAAAAAAAATTGGTTGCTTATATAATGGATGGTACAAATATTCACAAAAAAATACCCAGAACTGCCAGCACTATTTCTGTGCTATTATGGCCCTTGGAAAACTATTGATTTTCTTTCAGATGCATCAAGTTGAGCATCCAATGCACATTCTTCCTCTCCAAAATTCTTTGCCCAAAGATGTTGAATATCTGGCTCATTAGTCTGTGTGCTTCCATGATCAGCATAGAAATCCAAGATTGAAAATACCCTTTTGGTCATCCAACCCAACCCTTGGCACTGTGGAATTGTTCCCTCTCCCTCCTATACACTTTTGACCATTTATTCAGCCCAGTTATAAATTATTCAGATAATGGATTCCCCTGGAAAAGCTGCTCACCACCAGTGGCCACCATTATTATGAACTGGGACTGGGATTACATCCAGTTATAAGAAGGGAGACTTCAATGTGATATGTACAAAAGGAAAACAGAGGAAGCAGCCAAAAGAAAGCTAAGAACTGATTACAAAGAGCCTGTGTTTCAAAGTGAAAGACTCACTGCTTAACAAGTGAGTATAATTTTCACGATTGCATCTCTTTCAGACAATCAGAAGGTAATCTGGACCTTTAACTACAAGACAGAAATTCCTCAGAGTTGGGTGAGTTTTTTCTATCAGCCAAATGTCCTTTAGCTGGTAGCAGGAATTTTTATGAGAGTTCAGTTGTTAAGACTGACATTTTGAGGGTCTGACCTTCAAACTGTACAGTTCTGCTTGTAGTTCCACCTACATGGATTCCAAGAAAGATTTCCTTCTGTCTTCTCTACTTCAAATAATAATGACAGGGAATTATTTTTAAGAGGCTCCTTACAAACTGAAATATCAGGGTGCATTTTAAACTTCATTGTTGAGACCACCATTATCCTTCTTAAATATTTTCATACTCCATGAGGGTTTCAGCAAAACAATTCAAAATGCTTGTCTCCACTAACCAGTAATTCAAGGCTGATTTGTGAATCCTTATGTAATGTTCATGGATTTTATAGTGTGCAATTACATTTCTCAAATGCTTTTCCTTTATCATATTCTTTTCCTAAGTCTTCAAAATCTGTTTATTTCTGATTTGAAAATTATTTAATGCAAATAAAGGCTGGTTGACATTTGCAAGTAATTTGCAAATGCCCTTATAGCCTTCAATCCCTACTCTTGCCTCTTCAGAAACCACATTTATGAGTGTCTCTGTGTGACTGATTGTGTGTTGGGTATATACTTTGAGATACATCAAGAATACATGATACATTGCTTCTGGTCAATATGGGTGGCACCTGTTAATTGTTATTCACCTGTAAGAGTTTTGGCTATGTCTACATTGCAGCCCACAGCAGAGACTCCTTCAAAATCAATGATGAAGATACCTGAAGAACTTCCTACACAGCAAGGACACTGGCTGGGGTCAAAAACATGAAGTAGCCACACTGTGCACCCTAATGCCTAATAAAGCCCATGTGCACTATTCTGGTTCCATGCCTTATTGATATAGTGTATTGCTTTTTGATCCAGCACAAGTATTAGTAGGGCAAATTGTACCACAATCCTTTCCAGAGCTAGGCTTGTCCTTCATTAATCTACGGGGAGTGTGTGAGGATTTGTTACTTTATTTCTGTCATATAAGTCTTATTAAAAAAAACAACATTAAAGACCTAAGTTTCTACCTTCCTCTATCTCTCAAGTTCTGAATTAACCTCTCCCCCAGCATCACCAAATGCTCATCTTTTGTCCTTTGTAAGCCATTTTAAGCTTGAAGTTAATCTTAAAGCTGATGTTCCTCAGCTGCCTCTGGCTGGGAATACCTTCCATGCTAGCAGCAGTGCTCATCAATGACTGTCAATGTTACTAACATTACTAATTTGACACTTTTCCCTTTTCTTTTTCCTTCTGTCTTCCCAAAAGAAACTGCAGGAGAAACACAGCACATTTTGGGTTGAATCCCACCTTATATGTTTGATAGTTTCAGCACCGGGTGAAAACTCACAAGGTTATATCACCAAGGTAACCTTCACCAAGTTAACCTTCGCTTCTGCAAAATGCAGTAACCTTATGACTCTGGAGAAGGTGGTTCAACAGCAACATTGGCCTAAGGACCACCAATCTTCAAGTTCACTTCCATTCCAGGCAGCAATGCAGCACGAGGATGTCACACAGGTATAAGCACATTAACTCATGTACTGGAAGTTGATTTATTGCAGAGGCGCTGAGCTCTACATGTACTAATTCAAGTTGCTTCTCAACTAACAGCTGTGTCCTTGAAGTAATTGCTATGACTTCTACCTGTTGTTTTCCAGAGTCTCACTAAAAAAAAAAAAAAGCCAAAGTGGAATCAGCTCTAGATTAAGACACCTGTGTTTTGGTACGCATATTGTAGGTGTTTAGGTGTTAACCATAGGTGTCCAAGCCCTAGGGCAACTCAGCAGAGAGAGGTAGTCAGTGCAGTCAGTTGAATTTGGAGAGTATTACAATTAGCTCCAATTGACAAACATAGAGCTCAAGCAGGTGTTCAAAACTGGGTGCATCTGAAATGTCCACCCTGGAGCAGCTGGTGTGACCAGGACTTTCAGAAGATCCATGCAGTTCTGAAAGGGTGGCTGTAGGCAAAATGGGATACACTAAAAATTTATGTACCTGGTTGCACCTGAGGTGTGTCATCATCTGTGTTCAGTAGCGGGTCACCTGAGTCACTTGCCATGATCTCTTGACTGTACTGAGTGGATCTGCACAAACCACCATGCATGTTCACAGACTACCAAGGGTGGTCAGCACCTAAAAATAGCCAGTTACATTTAGGTGTCTTAATATGGAGGTGGTCACTACTCCCAATATGTGATTATGAAGTACATCACAGTGATGACCCTGAAGGATAGATGTACACTTCAGCCTGTACTGAGGGACCAGACCATAGTAATTTTCTGTTCTGGTCCACGGCAGTATCTCAATAAACAAATAAAGGTACTCCATCCTTCCCCCTTCCTTCCCCCTCAGGACCCCAAGATCTTTACCAACCTCATGTCTGCAAATGCTCACATAGTTTTAGGCTGTACTATAGAGAAAAATTACTCCCCTATTCCGGCCCTTAATGTGTTGTGTCCTTTCCCCCACCTCCCAATATCTAAAATCTCCCTTTCCTTCCTGATGAGGTCAGGCAAGTTTTGCTTTATGCCCTTCATGTGTAACAGCCTAGCCTCCAAATAGAAGAGATGACAGGCAAATGAGGGTACAACATCCACTAGGAAGTGGATAGGGGTGAAAAAGGACGTGAGTCACCAAAAAACAGCGATGCAACACTCCCAGTTAGACTGTCTTTGCCAGTGAGGCTCAGGGAGGAGGGTCAGTTATTGGTGGCTGGTTTTCTTTCTTGCCTGTCTTCAGGGTAAGACATCAGGTGGCAAGGCAGCTGGTGTGCTGTGACAGCTGCTTGTCATGCTGTTCATAATCGCCCCATTGATACCTTGAGCTGCCTTGGCTGTTTGTTGTATCCACCTGTTGCCTTTGGTCTGAGCTCCTAAACCCTGTATTAAAGGGCTGCTGCTTTTCTGTGTGCTCTCTCCAACCCTGACACGGGGCCGCTATTACAGGGTGAGCAAAAATGAGGCACCCAATTATTTCAGGAGCAGTGCTGCAGAAGTTGGTGAAAAGGTTTAAGCTAAGTAAAGATGAATTTCCATTGGAAAGATTTGTCACTGGACATATTTTTTTATGGTCCTGCGGCTCATTACTGGTGTACTATTTCACCCTCTCTCACTGCACTAATGTCAGTTTTGAAAAAAAGTAAGGAGAAAAAACCAAATTTATTATGGTTTTGTATGCATTTTTTTTAAGTTTGTGTGTCCATATATTCCCAATATGGGGCTCTGGAACATTTGGAATCATCAGATCTTTAGACACTTCCTAAACACTGCCAACTCAATGGACAGATTGATTACCATTGGGACAGGCAATCACATTATAAAATGTTGTGTTTCATAAAAATAAGACTTCCTCCTACTTCAGCCAAGTTTTCCATAGTATACTATCCAAAATTATGCAATAAAAGCAATAAATGTTTCCTGCAAGAGATGCTGGCTCCAGTGGTCTTGCTGCCTGTATTGCACTCTCCAGCTTATCAGAAAGGGAGGTGTCAAGAGCTGGAGGATTTTTTTGTATAATATGAAGCTTCACAATGACTTTAGACACAGTTTAAAAAAAACAATGAGGAAACTGATATTCAGAAAATACTGAAGACTCAACAGAAAAGCTCTATTTTGTCTCGGACAATAAAATCTCAACTGTTCCATGGAGGGTTTGTTTGTGCCAGCATACACACATTTATCAGAACATCATGTTCCTGAAGAATTTGACCTTGACTGTGGTTCTTCCTGGGTAACAGAGGTCTACAGAAATGAAATATAAAGTAATAAATAATACAGAAGCACAGAAACTCTAGATTGAAAGGGTTTTCTGGAGGTTATCTGGTTCAGTCCCCATTCAAAGCAGACATTATAGAAGGTAGCTCCAGGCTTTCAGTAGGCAACTTTTGAGTATCTACATGTTCTCTCTCTCTCTCTTTCATATGAATTTCCCTTGTTCCAACTATGCCTTTTTTAACCATTTGTTAAAAAAGACTGAAAAATTATTATCTCTTGTGAAGCAGATAAGGATTACCTGCCTGCTAGTCTGAAGAACGTGGCAAAATTTTAGGCTGATTTCCCAAGGAAAAGAGGTTCCCAAGACGACATGTTCAATGTCTTTACGCCTGTCTGTTCCCCACTGATACTTTCTGATAGTTTGTTTCAAGCAAGTATGATGGAGTATACCAATCTCCAATAGATTTCTACAAGTTTGATGAAAACTGTTGTGTGGGCAGATGAGAGAGACCATTGTCAGTACCCTCATTGACAAAAAGCTGCAATTTGTAGACAATTGTTATTAGATACCTGAGGATCCACATGGCACAAAGGCATTCTGAATGTCCCTCCTAAAAGAAAAGATGTGTTCAGATGGCTAGCTTTGTATTAGTCATCAGAGAATCCAACCACAGGCTACAAATCCATAGGGAACTAGGCTTCATTAGTTCTGCTACTCATGAAATGCCTTGGGTTTTTTACCTTTACTCTTATGCTTCAGCTGAGTGGTCATAAATTCCTACAAGCAAAAAAAAAAAGCTCCTTCATTTAATCTCCCTTTATGTATCATCCTTCTCTTACATGAGCAAAAGAATGACTAAGAATAGATGGTCAGATGATTTACTATTACAATTTTCTGTCGGTATATGGGATTTCTGGATGTCACTCAGCTGCCCTTAACAATAGCAAGGACACAATTGTTTCCATAGTAATACCCATTCTAAAGGAGGGAAGGTGTGTGTGTTGGGGGGTACACTACAAAGCAAATGGGAGGCACAGTTACACAGGCTTGTATAAAGGACAGAAATCAGGCACAAGAGAATTTGATTGTGTGATCCTTGCTATAGAAATTCCTTCTTTAAGGTCATCCGATTACACTGAAAGCAGCAGAAAATTGACTTAGCAAGTGTGCAGGCTAAGACTCTTTCACATTTTAGACAGTGAGAATAGGTGAGAAAGCTTTATGTCTTTTGTCACTCTTCAGTCTTGAATAACTTAACCACAACTGCACCACTGCTAATGAGAGAAGACGTCGCTAGTGTGTGGTGACAGAGTAATACAACTCACAATACTGTTTCATTTCTTACTCTGTGCAATAGACAAGTGTGGTCCCTCACGCTAGCCTCCTAAATAACCCAATGGGCTAAAATAGATGGTCTCTCTGTGTTGCTCTTAAAAAGAGTTAACAAAATAACAATTTCCTGACAAACAAGCTAAACATGTCTTACACCTTTTCATCTAAAAATAAGATCTGAACAGAGAAATTTTGCTGCTGCAGCATCTGTCAAGGCTTTTCTGCCGCTTGCATTCTAGTATTCTTGGTCACCCCAAAGGAAACAAACATTGCAGAAACAAAGAAAAGCCAACTCTGAAGTAAACAAAGCACTTCTGCCTCTTTCTTCTATGGTTTAATAGAAAAAGCTCATCACACAGTCTCCCAGCTGCAGCAGAAGTACTCAAGAAGGTTTTAATAAAAATAGCTTTTATAAATGGCTGAGAGAGGTGGGAAAATTGAAGAATTTATCCATGATTCCATTTATCCAAGATGGCTCCTGGTGCGGGTGCTAAAAGCTCTGCTATTGACTCAACTGCTTATATGACTCTGAGCTGGAGCCAATACAGACGAGCAGAAGGAAAGCTCAGGCCTCAGAAATAGGAAAAGAAAATTGTATCATAGATACTAAAATAGTCTAGTCCCTATCCTAGTCCTTAAATGGCCCTGTTGTTTTCTAATATTTTGTAATATGAGCTGTGAATCTAAATATTCAAAATATACAAAAACCCCACATTTAATTTCTAAATCTCCTGCCCAGGTTGGAGTTCAGATGTCAGCTTTCCCTGGCCAACCACAAAGGACACTTCCAAGTAAGTGCTCTCTTAGGGACATATCATTTTCTTGATTTTCCATGTGATAAAACACATATTGTGTCCCTTAATCTTTTTAGCGAATTTATTCTGTAAGCCAACTCCCCCTTCTCAACCACAAAATGATGTGAGAAAATCTAACTTCTCAACAGGACTGCAAGATGGGATTGTGCCAAAACACAATTATGGGAATGTTTCCTTGGAAGAAACCCTGTTCCACCAGCTGTTGGTCCCGTTTTTTTAAATTGAGTTAATGCTGCAAGGTAAGCTGCGTGGATTGATCCCAGGCTGATCTGTGTCTAGAATCTCACTTCCATTAAAGTGAAATTATTTTCCAGTGGATCCAGAGGCAGTGTGGGGATGTGAAGTGAACAGTTAAAGGCATTGAGTTCCCCCTTCCCCAGTAGAGACAATGTTGAATAGGCTTGAGCTTTGTCATTTGGGTTTTGTTGTTTAAACAAGCAGTTGTAAAGCACACGCATGCACCCCCTCTGCTTTACAAAGCTCAGAGTGCTAGGTGACCTCTCCATCACACAAGTGCCACAAGATTTAAGGTGAATATTCTGAAGTAACAAAACCTGAGCTCACAGTCACTGCATGACCAAGGTGTGACCAAGTGAAAACAAGCACACAACATCACATTTTATGCTGAGTACTATACGCCACGATAATGTATAATTTGTGGGGCAGGAAGGGATAGCATTAGCAATCTTTGACCATATGAACAAAAGTAGCCATAATAACTGTAATAATTATGGAAAAGGCATAGAATATCTGGCAGAGGCAAAAGAAATAGCCAGACTGTCTCTTGAGCACCTGAATGTGATACAGCCTGAGGACTGGCACTGGAAGAAGAAAGATAAATTTTTATTTCTTTCTCTTTTGGAGTGGCTGCATGTTTCTCCTGAAATACAGGGGTAAGTGGGTTCTCCAAACTCACTCCGCTTCCCTGTGCAGGACGAACTCATGGGAAGACCCCGCCTGGTGAGGGAAGGGGAACCCTTAAGTACAGCTGCACCTATGTACTCAGCAGAGTGTGCTACGACAGGGAAAAGATCTACTGCAGTCCTCAGCAACCTGTGGGCAGGGATGAGGAAGTAGATGATGAGTTACTAGGTCCCTTTTCCTTCTGCAGTGGTAACAGAGAGGTGCAACTTGCCCTGGGATAGCACTTACACACTGCTACATTCAGGGTGTTTTATCCTAGCTGAGGTTTATAGCCATTATGACAGCAACTGAGCTCTTTTCCTCACCCTCCAATAATGGCCTCATTTTATTAAGTGCCGTACAAACACATACTCAGAAACAGTGCCTCCTCCGCACAGCTACATCTCCGAACAAACTTGAGCTAGAAAATGTGCAGTTCTCATCCAAACTTGTAATTGTTTCTCTTTCCTGGAACTGAACATGTATGCCGTACAGACTGATATATACTGTCTCTATTTAAAAACTGACATGATGTGTTGTTTTCATATCTAGCAGGAACAAGGAAAATGTGAACAAAAGTCAGGAGAGAAAACAAATCTGTATATTTCCATGAAAGAACCAATCTATTTTAGAGTCATCTTAGGCTGTGTTTTTCGTTGGGCTTTGTTTGTTTATTTGTTGGTTTCTTTTGCCATACTGATGAATGATATTGATTTGCATTGCACAGAAGTTGCAGATACAATGATATGTCTATTTCCATTAAATGTAGCACTCAGAGCACCCAACATCACTTGGAGACTTTCCTGACTTTGATGCCTCTGTACACTAGCAAAGGTAGAGCATCAAGAAAAAGCTTTGTCATCTTGTTTTTCTCAGTTTCTTCCCTTCACCATGAAGTTTTGTTTATTTATTTATTTTAGGAACCCACTTTTTTTATATACTTTGCTATGCATATTTATAAGGAAAAGATGATCTGTGTCCTCATTACTGCTCTATTGCTCAATGATGAAAAAAACATGTTAACAAAGGAAAGTGACTTTCAGTCAGCTCATAAAGTTCTATGCAGTTTGAACGGGAACTGTAAAGTGTATAGTTTAATGAAAGAAGGCAAGAATAGAAAAAAAACAGTAACAAGAGTGTTTCTGTGCATTGAAAGATCGTTTAGGAGCAGAGCAGTGATTTCCTTTGTGTTAGAAAAATACAATGCATAAGGTTCAAAAGCAGCATACCCAAGGTCAAAGAAGCCCATCCTCTCTAACACAGTATATTCACTCTCCTCCCCAACAACCTCCTTCTTCCACCTGTATCAGCATTTTGTAATTTTCAGATGGTGGAGAGAAAATAAACTCATGTGTCTCAGCCAGCTTTTATCTCTGAAGGAACATGCAAAAATGCCACAGAAGGTGCTTGAAGCTGTATGCACATCAGTGGAGCAGCTCATGAAACTTTACCTAGAGCTGCTGCCACAGATTCTAATTGCAGAAAAAGAGACTCCAAAATCATGATCTTTAAAACACTCATGAGATTATTGCCATTTGCTCTGGAGACTTGCAATGAAGTGTGAGTCAATACCAAGCCACACTGAGCAGAGCACGCAGTGCCGAACGGTTCAAAGCACAGAGCCAATTAGAGCCACTGAAGCCAGAAGGTGCTGCTCCAAACGGGAGCACCATGTCATGGATTTACACCGAACACAGCAGCTTCTGTGCAGTGAGCCAGAGCCGAGACTTGAGCATCAGAGGGAGACAAAAAGGAAGGAGGAAAGAGCAGTGGACTTCAGCCCAAAGTTACATTTCTAAGACTCCTTCCCCAGAAATCAGCAAATGTGTGACAGGCAACAGATGTCAGATCAGCAATTCCCTGCCTCTGAATCTGGAAAAGCCTATGTTTTAAAACAGAGGTTTTTCCATAGCAAGTGCTATGGAAAATATTCTGGCTCTTCTTCTTTTCTGTCATCTTTGTCAGGAATTAGTGGAAGGAATGTGACACAGCATAGTATCATTGCCATCAGAGCAAAAGAAAAAACCTTGTTAGTACCCTGCAGTGCCACCCACAACAGAATAGGCAAAACATCACAAAAAATCAATAGAGCAAAAGATTAAGCTCAACTGCATTCTGTATGGCATGGCTACCAACACCTGTCAGCAGAAAACAGAGATTTTTTTTTTTTTTTAAATAGGCATTCATAACTGTGTTACGTGTTCCTCTCCTTAATTCATTGAGTTCATAACCTAAATTATGTAGAAGAGCAACTGAATTGGTTCATTGTTGCTCAACTCTAATTTAAAAGAACAAAACAAGAAGCGAAAAAGAATAATATTTGGGGAGCTGGATAGCTTCAGGGGATAGTTAATAATGGTACCGAGAGACTTGAATGCCTGCATCACTGGTTTTAATTTGGTTCAGGGCAATAGTGACACAAAGTCATCACTGTATGAGAGCTGTTCATTTTTCTGTGTGAGATAAGGTGGTGGTCTCAGCCTATTCCTAGCTGGTGGACATCTGCTTTACAAAACCCGACAGCACATCTCCCACTCTCAGCAGCTGGCGGAGTCAAAGAGGCAAGGTCAGTCTTGGAGAAGGAGCAGGACTACTGTACTACCTGAGCAACAGGCTGAAACGTGTGGTGGGGACACTGCCATGTCTCATTAGTGACACAAACAGTGACTGTCCCCTGGCAGCTCAACCCTTTCAGAAAAGACCAACATTTGACTAAACATGGAGCTGGATAATTAGCAAAGGCCCACTCACTTTCATGGGTTCTGTCATTCCCTGGAATGATTTTTCAATTTGCTGGGTGGCAGTAAAGCTAGTCCTGGACCATGATATTTCTGATTGGATTTTTATTGTTATTATTTGCAATGTGCTAGTGCCTGCAGGTCACAGACAGGATTATGACTTTGTTGTGATAGGTGCTCACAAACCACTAGAAAGAGACAGTTCTCGCTTTGATGACCTTACAGCTTAAACAGAAAAGCCTGAGAGTGATGGAAGAAAGAAGGTATTATCCTCATTTTACAGCGGGGAAGCACTAGCACAGAAAGACAAACAACAGTACATCCTGAGGGTCTGAGCTCATGGTGCTCTTCCCGAACTCAGTAAAAAGTGCAGGTGTTCAACAGTACTGAAAAAAGAGGGCCAACATCACATACCAAGTAAGGAGCAGAATCAGGATTTTGTGGGTTCCAATCTGACCTTGCTTGTTTGACAGCTTGCAGAGAAAAAGTAGAAAAGCTGAAAAATCATGTTGCCTTAAGAGTACTTGTCTGTGCTGCAGCAGCACCTGAACATTTTATGTCCTCAGGCTCTGTGGTTTAGAAAGAGAAGGCTACCACAGGAAACGGTCAAGGTTTAAGGTCTTGTTTTTCAATCCTTTGTTCTCCTGGTCAAAAAGAATTTCTATCATGGCCCTCAAGGCATGCACGGACAGAACTATACTTATGGTGAAGACCCTCCTCAACTTTCTCCTGACACTGTATGCCTGTGAAATGGTGGAAGGGTTTATGTGCACCCATGGTGCTCATTGCTATCCTAGCAGTAAAGTCTAGTAAAAAGGAGAGATAAATCTACAAGTAGACACTCTTCTACATTAGGAATTGGACATAAGACAAAATCTTCTCTCTCATTTGCAAGTTATTCAAGAAACTGCTACACAAACTTCGTGAAAATCCATTTGCCTGTAGGCCAGACACTGGATAAGTGTTAAAAGACAGTATACTTCCAAGTGCATGATTTACATCTTGTTTGATAGTTGGCTCTACCTATGGGTGAAGGGATAAAAGTGAGCAAAACCTCTAAGTCTATATGAGGCAACAGCAGGAAACACTCTTGGAAAGAAGTGATGGACCAATTCTGAAAGCAGCCATGGCGCTCCAGGGTCTGTAAAACTAGAAAGCAAACGATATTTCTGAGATAACCAAAGCATAACCTGATTATTGTACAGATTTTTACTAGGTAAATCATCAAGGTCACTCATTAGGCACCTCTGATAAATGATACTCTAAACAGATAAAGGAAACGCTTAATGGATGGAAAACAACATTCATAAAGTGGCAAAGGTAATTTTTCATAAAAATATAAAATAAAAGTATTTGTAATACAATCTGACTGAGAAGGCAAGAATTTGTGATTTAGAAAGAGTAAAGGATCAGCTAGATTATCTCATCTGTTACCCCCTTGTCTCTTCTTCCTGAAATAAGAACTGAAGGAAATCCCAGTTGCTGTATGTTGTGGTTTAACCCTAGCCAGCAACTAAGCACTACACAGCTGCTCACTCACTCCCTGCCCCTATAGAGATGGGGAACAGAACTAGGTGGGGGCAGAAGCAAAATTCATGGGTTGAGATAGAGTTTAATGAGACAGAAAAGAAAGGGGGGGAAATTAGAATATACGAAACAAGTGATGCATAAAACTAGTAATAGTAGCAGTAATAATAATATGAGTATACAAAACAAGTGATACACAATGTAATTGCTCACCACCTGATGCCCAGCCAGTCCCTGAGCAGTGACCCCTAGGCAGCTTTCACCCCAACTGACAAACTGAGCATGTCACCATACCGGACGGAATATCCCTTCTGATCAGCTGTCCTGGCCGTGTCTCCTCCCATCTTCTTGTGCCTCTCAGTCTACTTACCAGTGGGGAGGTATGAGAAGCTGAAAAGTCCTTGACTTTTGAGTAAACACTGCTTAGCAACAACTAAAACATTAGTGTGTTATCAACATGACTCTCAGATTAAATCCAAAACACAGCAGTGTACCAGCTACTAGGGAGAAAATTGACTTTATCCCAGTTCAAACTGGGAAATAGTAGTACTTGGGGTGGTCAGCAGATACCTGACAGATGCACTGCTTTGAAATATGTTAACTGGGAACAACCAAAAAATAGGGTGAACTTCTGCTCTCAGGGTTTATGTCTACCCGCAGCTTTTACTAGAGACCTCATCTTTGTTAAAGAATGGTTTTCTCCTGACTGGCAGCAAGGTTTAAAGTGCAAGACAAGTCTGCAAGTAGCCCTCTACTGTTTCAAGGATTTTGTAATTATGCACTTTAAAAAGGCAGCCGTGATGTGTTCTGGAATTCCATCATGTGGTTGAGAGCCCAGCAAAATTCAGATATTCTAGTTTCAGTAGGTGTTTGTAATTTAAAGTTTTGCTCCAACTCAGAACAGAAGAATTCTTTACCCTGAGAAAGTTGTGGAGAACCTTAGTTTCAGATTGATGGTAACAAATGACAGGTTTTCAAATTTTTGTATTATTTTGTAATATATAATATAAAAGGAAATATTTTGAAACCAAAACTCATTTTGAAGGAAGAAATTGAAACATTTAGCTTGGAAATGTCACAGTGAGATGTTCCCACACTGTTGGAACATCCCTTCACCACTTACTCCTTTTTAAATTACATTTCCAGTGCAACTGACACAAGTTTGAAAAGCATTTCAATTTTGACAGGGTTGCATTTTCCAGTGGAAAGCTGTTCTTTCAGAGGTTTTCCAACCAGATCCACTAGGAGCAGGTGTCACAGGATTGCAACAACCTTTCCTTTGCCAAACTACTAAATTATAAGCAGGATCCTGGAAGAGGGTCTGGGGTGGGCAAGGCATGAGGGGTCACAGGATGCCCCACAGTGAAGAAGGTTGAAAACCCAGTGCTTGAATCACCTCTGGCTACCCATACATCATGTCTCCTGTGGAACTGTTATAATTGAGGGCTGAACTGGAAGTAGCAAGTGTAGGGCATTTTAGGGGGGGAAAAAACCCTCCGTGTGTGGGCATGGTGACGTGTTCAACCGTACAATTTCCCTCTCTACCATACAAGTTTAGAAGTGATGGAAAGAAGGATTATGCTGAGACTGGAGTAACTCCCAGTTAAGGATGGGGATCATTAGCAAGTCATGAATGTGGAGGTGGGATGAGCAGTAACACATGCCCTTAAATTCTCTCTGAGGGCTGATTTTAGTCTGGTGATGTCCACTTGATGTCACTTGCCTTTGCAGAGGGATTGTGTCCCTCTATGACCGTGGAGGACATGTTTAACTCAGTAGGTTCACATTAAAAGCAAAAGTATCCAACTCTTTCAAAGAATTAGAAATAAAAAAGTTGTAGTCCTCTGAGGAAGAGAAGTCAGTACTTTCTGAAATGCACTGCCAAAGAGAAATCTGATCTGATTTAATGCAGTCTTAAATAAAGTTCATTTTACACACCACTTCCGAATGACCAAACAGATGGACTGACTAATACCAGAAACTCAAGCTGGGCACAAATGAGTTAGCCTTTTTTTCCCCCTCCACTTTTCTCACAGGGTGTGCCAATTGAAATTATCTCCTTTCTTGTTAATTTAACGATTACCATCAGAAAGAGCCAGTGGTGGAAAAATTATAGGCAGTAATTATGATCTTGCAGACTCACTGTGGGACTCAATGCAGGGAAAACACTAGATTGTGAGAATGAGGCTGTTTTCCTCAGCAGATGCACTTCAGTGGATGGAGCCCTGAGATTTGGGTTGCCTCAGACCTTTGGGGCCCAGCTTGAGAAGCCTTCAAAAGAGTCAATGTCAGATGGCAGGGACATCTCAAGTTGAACACACCTAAAAAATACAGCCACCCAAAACCTTGAACCCTCACTTGGGAGGAGCTGACTGCTTTTTTTTTTTTTTTTTTTTTGGTGAGAAACAAGGAATATGGCATATTCTTCTCCATGGCTGGATGGCTGGATGGACCAGTTAATGTCTTTAGACAGTATGTCAAATGATAAATATTTATCATCTTTCTGTATTAATTCGTGTGAACACAAATACATATTTATGACACTGCAGAGGCAAAAGCACACGAAGCAAAGCCAGCTGGATATTACACTCTTTAGGAACTGGCTGTTGAATAAAACTCAGCTTGCCTGTTGTGCCCACTCCCTGTTTGCCTTTGGAGCTATCTCGCCCTTCAGCACTTCTGAGGGTTGCCATGACGGCTGTCGCGTGAGCCTCAGAACACCCAAGGCGGGACACAAGGATA
>VYXB01002928.1:250032-322524 GCA_013397135.1 Pachyramphus minor
AGGAAGCGCCGAGGGGAGGGAAGGGAAGAAAGGCAGGCATCCGGGGGGAGAAGTCTCCCACCTCCTCCTTCCCCTCACCGGCACCGCCTCCTCGGCGCTCCCCTGTGCTGGGGTGTCCGGGCGGGGCGGCGCTCACGCTCCTTGCCAGGGGTCGGCGCGGCCGGACCGGGCGGGGGACGCGGCCGGTGGCGTGCGGAGGGTAAGGACGGCGCGGGTCGGGGGGGGCGGGAAGGAGCCGCGGGTGCCCCGCGGTCTGGGGCCGGGGACCCGTTGTCCCCCTCAAAGTTTGTTGGCGGCGTGGGTAGGACGGGGATTCGGGGGATGACACCGCCTGCCCCGACGGCGGAGCGGGTGGGCGGAGGGGAGGCAGCTGCCTGCGAAGCATCCCTCCCCGGGATCTGCCGCCGAGTCCCGCGGCGATCGCGACCTCCGCTGCGGCGGGGGCAGGGCAGAGCGCGGGTCTCGCCCCTGCCCCAGGCACGGCCCTGCGCCGCCGCCTCGGGCTGCTGGGACCACTTGGAGGGTGCCCGGGACCACCCGGGAAGAGCTGGTGGTCCCAGGAGCGGCTTTTGGTTTCGCGAGCCCGGCCGGAGGAGGGGAGACCCGGCGGCCGAGGGGAGCCCGTCACCGGGCGGGGGTGCGGGAAGCTGGTGGCGTTATGGTTAACACGAGTCTATTCTTCTGTGCGCGGAGCCGGCAGCCTCCCGGACTCCCACAGGACCTTATCTGACATCGGAGGTTTCTCCTCTCATCCTGACCCACTGGTGGTTTACAGCGGGTGGTATTCAGCCCGGCTTTCCTGTGCACTTTTCCTCCCTAAACTCTGCCTTTGACGCTGTAACCGAAATAAAAGGCGGTTCGTAATTTTGTGCGCAATGATGTTCCCTTAGAAGATATCACTTAGGAGTCCAGCATCCTCAGAATATCCCAGTAGGGTTTTTTGGTTGGTTGGTTTTTGTCTGAAATTCGGAGGTATGGTGGGGAGAGAGCCGAAAAAGAGTGACCCTTTAAACTTCACGCAGCGTTTGTCATGTGAAATCTTCGGCTGTTGAGAAATAATTTTGAGGCAGTTGGGCTTATTTTAAATGGGCATCTTTTTGTCTCAAAGGCGTCTGCAAATCTCCATTGAGAACACCCCTGGATGAGGTATGTACCAAGCCTTTGGTAGGAGAGAGCTCATTACTGCGATTGCAGTTTGATTAAGTAAAATGGTGTCAGAAGATGAAGTCCGTAGTTTTCCTTCTTTCTCTAAAATTATCATCAGTGTTATTTTCTGTGTGGCAGCAAATGATGAGATTAACAGTGTCGGCACATGTTTTTTTCTTTCAGAAGATAAAGGGACATATATAACATAGAGCCAGATAGCAAAATACTCCTTGAGTATCTACAAGTTTTTAAAAAAACCACATAGTGTGGCTTTTTTAACCCGTTAAAGGTGTAGTAATGTATTTTTTTTCCCTTAGATGTATCATCTTGTTTTCATTGTTATTGTTCACCCTTTCTTAAAGGAATATAGCATTCTCTGCTGGGGGTGGCCCTGCTGTTAACACATACCAGGGTCACTGGAAGAATCAGAGTGATACTGACTATGATATTTAATAACAAAATGTGCAACATTGCAAAAATTGCTTAGATGTGCTTAATTCTTTTCTCATTACACCTCATATCAGCCATCAGCATGAGTTTTCCCTTCCCAAGAAAGGAAAAAAACCTCTGTGACTGTTGTGGGAATATTTATTATGCAGGCTTAGAGTTTATTAAATCAGTCGTGAAAGAAATGAACGTAACATCTTTAAACAGTTCAGAAGATGAATGTGTAATTCCTGATTTGCTTGAGATTAAAATTAGTTTTGTAGCAATCAGTAGCAGCTTTGCTTTATTTTCTGTTGGTCTTTGGAATAAGAAGCAGAACCATTTGAATAAAACCATTTTAAAGCAGAATTGATAAAAGTAATAATTGTTTGACTGAGCCAGCAGGCATCTGTTGCCAGGAGGGGAAAAAAAAGTTGGCTAGGTAAAGAAACCGACTTATTTGCTGTGAATTTGGCTTGTCAACCATTCTACGACATGTAAACCCACAGTAATCAAATCAAAATAGCTATCAAACTCAAGGTGAAGGTGGAAGCAGGTTACAGTATTGGCGAGGATGAGCTGGTGGACACCTTTGATCCTGGCTGTTGTTCTTTGGTGAATGATGTTATCTCAGTTGCATAAAGGACCCCATTAAAGGCTTTCATGCTCTGTTTAGGGAATGGCAGTTCTTAGCCAATGCAAGCCTTTCTTTCCCTTCCCCTGCTCACAAGTTTCTGATTGGGGAATGGAAGTTTAGAAAGAAATAACTTCTTCTTTCTTTCTTTTTTAAGCCATTTCTGACTAACAGCCTTTAATGTGGCTGTCTCAAAATGCTTGCAGACTCATCCCACTGGAAATTTTGGTGCTGAAAGTGTTACGCAGTAGAGAGGGAGAGGTGGCATGGTTTTCGTTTCTGTTGAGTAGAGGTAGGTGAGGAGATTAAGAGGCAATGGAGAATCCAAACTCATATGTTAATTTAATATTGCCCGAGATTTTTACAAATACATTGCCATTCACGGTTCTGCAGGTCTCATGCACTGTCTTTGACTCACCTGGTTTCTCTAATTTGCACCGTTAGACAGAAATTACTGTAAATTCTTTCTCAAATGCAGACTTTGTGACCTCTCTAGTCATGCAGTTATCTATCTAGGTGTCCACAGAATTAATTTTTCTCAACAGTGGTTGCTCTTCATTTCTTACCAGGTGTCTATATTGTCTTTATCGTCTCATGAAACAGTAAATTGTTTTTCTGCATTTTTTTTTAAGTGCAATTTCTCCAATAGTTTAGTCTATGTAAAATGATGAATGTTCTACAAAACCACTCATCGACCATTAGGTGAGAATTTGGAGATCTTTCTCTAGCAGGAAATTCACAAGTGTGATGATGATTTAAAATATGTACTGTGGGCGACCCTAACATTGGGATTTGGCCAAGTTCAAAGCAGCTACGCAGATGGACACAGAAGACAGAACGCAGAGGGAAATAGACCCTTTTAATCATAACAAGGCTGCTCTTGTTTTCTTATCTTTAGTGGAAATGAATGCCAGCCTATGTACCTAAATGTACCTAAAAGCAAGCTTGCAAATGTGCCAGAAGAGACAGCAAGAGCATTTGTTATTAATGCAAAGTTAAAAATGTGACAACCTGTCTTCTCAGTACTGCTCTTTATGTCTTCATTTCTAGAATGACACTTTACTGCTATGAAAAGTGTGCATCCCATTGCTGTTGGTGGGATAAGAATTTCCTCCCCAGAACTGAGGCCCTTTGAAAGTGCGTGGCTTTGTTAATGATCGCTGAAACCAGCTATGACCTGTCCTTTTGAGATGGTTATAATGACTTATAAATCAATTTCTCGTTAGAGAGAACTTTTTTTTTTCCTTTTTCCCAAAGGTGCTGTTGTTGCTCATGAAAAATGATTAGGTTTGCAACATAAGGTTGGAGCACATTTTATTCTGCCATTTGTGCCTCATGCAGGGGCATTATGGTGATGCACACCCCAAACCTGGTTCTGCCTCTCTTCAGTAGGAACATCCTTTATTAATCAAGCTAGTAACATCCAAATTACCAACAAAATAGATATTTCATTACTGGATATGTTAGTATAATTGTCACTCATTATATACTGTGATTGGACTGTTTGGTGAAACTGGATGTTCTATACAATTCAGATGTTGTATTATTTGTGTAGATTGAGGCTAGATGGAATCAAATAGTACCTCATCCTGTGTTAACTGTTTTATGGCAATTGTATATTCGTAAGAAAGACGTGTTAACTCACTACAGAGTCCTGAGTAGGAGCAGTTCTGTACTGTCCGTTTCCTTTCAGCCTTCACTGGAGTTATTTCCATCTTTCTGCATTTTAGGAAACATATCAAAGTTTGTGTTTAGGGATTTGGGGGAGTCTCCCACCTTCCCGTTGTGCTGAATATGTGAAACATGCTCTCAGAAATCACTGGTTTTAGTCAGCTGTACCTCTGTTTTAAGGAATGTAATACTGAAGTCCAGACTATATATGTGCCTGGAAAAGTAGATGGCATATGGTATATGTATATATACATGCAGAATAACTCAGTGATAGATGTACGAGTTTTAGATTCCTGCTTTTCCTCAGGAAGGCTCTGTGTAAGGGAATTCAAAAGGATATTCATCTTGCCTGTGTTTTTTGTATCTAAACTTATAGCTTGTCTGCTTGTCCTCTAGCACTTGAAATTTGAGTTTATGAATGACAAACAGTACTGCAGTGTTTCTTCCTCTAGGCATGTGGGCTTTTTTTTTATGTGTATGCCTGTTTGTAAATTTATGCACATAAATATATATTTACATATACACACACATAAAAATAAAAAGTCATAAGTGCGACCCTGAGATTAGCACAGTTGGTCAGAGCCTGGTGCTAGTAATGCCACGATTGTGGGTTTGATCCCTGTATGGGCTGCTCACTTAAAAAGTTGGACTCGATGATCCTTGTGGGTCCCTTCCAACTCAGAATATTCTGTGATCTCTCAGTCTCTTTTAACTGTTTCTCCAATCTGATGTAATATTGGTTGGAGTCTCTCTACAATTTGTTGTTCTGGCTACTTGGATATCAGATTTTATTGTAATTCTTTCTCACTTCTCTTCTTCTCTCCCTCTCTCATTTTTTGCTAAAAAGAAAAGCATCTGCATGTTTCAAAGACATACACCACTGCCAGGCAATCTGGTGTAGTGGCTTAATATGCTGGGAAATAATTTCACACGTTGTTTGTGTGTGTGAAGGCAGTATATTTTAATATCACTATATTTTGAATGTAACTATGAAGACAGTTATCTGAGATTATTTAAATCTTATGAAAGGCCAGACAGCTCCAGAAATGAAAGAATGTGCTATGCTACATTTTTTAATTGGAAGTCGTATTTTTGTCCTTCGCTATGTTGATGGTGTGGGACATTGCATTTGACAAAAGCCTTTCTAACGTAGCTTCTGAGCACTGCCAGTGCTTGATGGCCTAATAATAATTTTTTTGAGAAGTAAGCTCTTGAAGACTGAGGTAGAAGGGATGTTGCTTGCAATGTACTGCTGGCCTTCTGTGCACTAACTTTTTGTCATTGCCTGTAAACCTTCTTTTCACTTCTGGTGTGTTTGTCTGCTGTATGAGTCACTCAGTGGTTCCATTTGAGCACTCTCCTCCTTTCCACCTCTGAGGTCCGTATCCTGTCCTTCATTTTCCTTAAGTAGTTTGATTTTAATTAATGTCCCTGGCCAAATTTGCTCAGCTGATCTCTCCTGAGAGTCCCCAGCTTGGTCCCCACTGTCCATGCATACAGTGCTGTCCTTTTTTCTTGCTGACCTTACCAAGGGGGGCTTCTCAGAGTTCCTTACGTCTTCCTTCATTGCTTGAATACAAATCAGAAATGGACTTTCAAAAGATCAAGTCTCTGCCTGCAGAGCAGTGGATCTTTCTTTATGGTGAGATCTGAAAAATCCCATTAGCTATATCCTTCAGTTCCTGAGGGTGTCTGAAGTTCGCATAGCTTGGAAGAGGAGGGAGGGTTTCTCTCATGAGTTTTCTCCTTCATCTGATCTGCTTTCCTCCAGCCGATCACAAAGGCAACTCTTCTCTTTCTCTGCATCTCTGCCTCACAGGGGCTTCTTCGACTTGGGTCGTCGTCTCATACCTTTCCTCACTTTGCTTCTGTCTTACCTGGAGATGTCTTTTTTCCAGTATGGGGACAATAGTTATCTTTCCTCTCTCCTACCAATCCTCATCACACCAAAAACTTAACCTGCATTACTTTTGCTCTTAGCATCTTCTTGCTATCTCACGAAGTCTTTAATTAAAACTTGTTACAGCCAGTTGGTTGCAGGAGAGTGAAAAGGCAGACATACACTCTATGCAGTTTATGAGCATTCTCCCTGGAGCCTTATGTTTTTGCTATCTTTCTCTCTCTAATCCTTACTCTCTTAATAAAGTTCACTAATATTTTCTGCTGCAACAAATTCTTGACCTTCTCTGTTCTACTCTGGCCATTACATAGAAGCTGTTTTCTTGGAGTGGTTCTCTCTCTTTTTTTTTGCTTCCTAATAAATGTATTTTCCCCCCAGTTTCATCATCTAGACATTACGTTCTTCTGAAGACCCTTAGCATTTAGCATCCAGTGGACCTTGGGTCTTTTATGTCCTGCTCTGTTGTTTCAAATTACTTTTCTCCCTTAAACTACACACTGTGTACTAAACTGCCATTTCTTCTAGGTACTTTCAGGTGAATGAATGTTCAGCCCCCATCTCTTTTGCACCTGGCTGGGCTTCTCTGTCCCTGTTTAACATTTATGTCAATTCTGCTCAGCAGTAGTGAGTGCAGGCACCTTTTGGCATTAGAGTATGTCTAGAGAAGAGGCTGGAAATTATACAATTTGTGTTGGAATATTGAAATCCAAGATAAACCCTTCTGTGAAAAAGAAAAAGTTTGAGAGTTCAAAATTGACCAGCTTAATGAGTTCTCTTCCATTTTCTTTAAAATGTGAATACCACAGCATTGTATGAAACTTTTTATATTACCTGTTCATTCTGCTGTATTTGGAAAGGAGAAGGGCAAGTCAATTATTGGGACTCCAGTCGTTTAAACTGGAGCTGATTTTAAGCAAACAACCAGGTCACAATTGCTTCATCATTGCGTGGTTGTTTCCTTTGATCTCAGTCTTACTTCAGCAAGGCTCTTTATCCTCTTCCAAAGTTTTATCTTTTGATGAAATTAAGATCTGTAAAGTGGGAAAGGTATTAAAGTCCTGTGTTTTAAGGTAAACACCTTAGCCTTCCCTTCTTTCTCCCAAAAGCTAGGCAGAGCAGGTAGCTGTCATTTCCCATTAATGTGACTCTGATGCTCCCCTTGCTGGTTTGTGATTTCAATACTTTGTCTTGTCTCCAACTTGGTAGGCAATGTGTGTGTAAGGGGTTGTATTTTATAAGCTGAGGGCTTTTGGCTGACCTCAAGAGTTTTGGCCATTTTTCACAGGCATGTGGAGCAGCTGTGCCCACTCTTCCTCCCCTGCGCCTGGGGTGGATGCATCTTTGGGTTGCTTAGTTCAGAGAAAGGGCTTCAAGCTAAAGCCTCTCACTTTCCAGGTGTGCACCCTACCTCCTGGAATATCAATTGGTGCCTTTATTTCTGGATGTTTAACTCTTGATCCAGCATGGAACAACTTGAGGAGTGTAGAGGTGGGCAGCAGAATGTAAGGGCTGCCAGGACACTCACCTGTCTTGCAGGAGAGCAAAGTTTGGCTCCTTTGCCTGCATCAAATGGAGCAGGACTTCAGCCTTGCTTTTGAATGTCTCTGATCTTATACACACGTTTATCCCCTGACTGTTTGGGATGTAAGGCACAGCCTCATTTTCTCTGTCTCACGGGTGACATGCAAGTCACCTGTGCTAAAACTGGTACATACATCTCACCAACAAAACTTGGGAGGGAGGAAATAGTGTTATTTCTTTTAAAAACATTGTGTACCGCTGACTAACACCCTGTTTTCGCCCTTGTTTTGTTTTTGTTGTTCAGATTGTCGGCTTCTGGATGCTGGGGGGTGTCACGTAGGGGCCGTTTGCCTACAAATTGGAACAGTCCAGTCCTTATTCTGCTAGTGTGCAAATGGTATGTTAATTAGCATGATAACTGTGTAGCTGTGGTTTCTTGTTAATGAAGGTTCAACTTGCCAAAGATATGATCATGTTACATAAGAATGAAATTTGGTTCAGTACTTGCATGCCCTAGTTTACCCCGTAGCTGATAGAAGATAACATCCCTCAATTGGTCCTCTCCTAGTGTCTGTCTCCTTCCCAATCCCTCACACAGAGAAAATTCTAACTGAAGTGAAGGCAGGTTTTCCTGAATTAGGAGTGACAGCGTTTTTGCCATTTATAGCCTAGGAGCAGCACAGTGTTAGAGATAGAGTAGTAAACCAGTAAACAGGATAAGGGTAACATTGCGTTCACATTTTTGTCAACATGTGTTTTTTCCTTGCTCAGTGTTACTGAGTCTGAAAATGCCATTTCTCAGTCTGCACATTTCTTTCTCCGGCTTGGAAACCTTGTTCTGTCCTCGAAGCCGTATTGTTCATCGCCATATGGGATAAGGTAATTATTAGCCATATAAATTTTCATTTTATAGGACAGTTCTAATTCCTAAAGGCCAACAGTTACCATGGTAAACCTCATTTCTCTCACACTTTTCCAGCTGACTGCGTACGAGTATAAATTTCTGTTTCTTCTATGGTGGTACTCTGTGGACCCAGTTTGGTAGGAGTTCCAGTGTACTGGGCACTATGCAAACTTATTAGAAGATAAAGCCCTTCTCTGAACACTTTACAACATGTATGCAAGGAGAGTACATTTACATATTTTTGTGCGTTCAAAAACTGTTTAAATTCTACCTACTTGTCCTTTAGCCCGTTCTTAACTAACTGTGACTGCCATAGACCTGATGTATAGACACGGAAATCAAAATATTTACTAAAATAGAAGCTAGAAAGGTTTGATTGTGGATTTCCCTTTCTAGTTTTGATTCCTTTTCTTGCTGTGTCAACATTTTTGCAGTTATCAGTAGTATCATTGTATTGCTCATAATTACTTTCCAAGGAAGAACACAAATACTCACTGCTTCTATTCAGGCTATAAAAATTGCTCCATCAATCATCCTGGTTTGAAAACAATAATAAATTCAGCCCTTTTTATAGACAACAATAAAAACTTTCCAGCCCTCCCTCTCCTCCAGAATAGCAGGAGAAGATAGGTAATAGCATTTTAATGAAGTCACGTTCTTGTTCCCAAGTGAACTGGTCTTGTGGACCAATAGGAAGTCCACGGGAGGTGTAATTCTCCCTGTTGTCTTCTATATACTGTGTATTTTTTATTTTACCTAAAGTATATGTATATTCTGATATCATCTTAGCATCTTTTAGGATATAACCACACAGTGGAGGGCAGTAGTAAGACTTGCCCCCTCAACTCTTCACTAATTCTTTCACTTCAAAGGCAAAGTCTTCAAAAGTTGTGTCTTCAACCATCAGGTGACGTTTGACACCTCATATATTTGATCACCGGTAAAGTAGGCTGGGAAAAGGCTGGAGGAAGTTGAATGCAGGTCTCTCCAGACAGCTAAGCTGGGACTTTGTCAAAGCCACTCCATCTAGTGGCAGTCACTTCATACAGCTGGTCTGACAGTGCCCTTCAACAGCTGCTGGATGACTGGAGAAAGGTCTAAAATGATATTCAGCTTTGCCTTTTCTGGTCTGGTCTTCAAGATAAAACCGAAGTTGAATTTTTTTTCTATTCTATAATTTTTATCTGTAATCATAATTCAGTACTTGCTGTGAATTGCTGCGTGCAGTCGTGGAAACACATCAAAAATTTTGAGTGCCTATGTCAGTGCAGGCTCTCCCTCATCTTTAATCAGTGTTTCAGTCCTTTAAAAGCTATTTTAAAATGAGTGAGGTAGTAGAGCTCATTTAAGGAATGGGTGAAACTGAGAGCCTTGAAAACTCAAACACTCTGGTGAAAGAGTGAATTCTGGCAGGGCAGGGAGGCTCTCTATCACTGCTACCTTGTCTGTGAGAGGACCTTGCCACAGCTATCACTCCAGCCCTATCTGGAGAGGACAGATCTGTGCGGGGGATCCTTGTTCTCTAGGGAGGCTGTGAGAAGCCACAGGGGCTTCTGGAGTATTTAATGTAGAGATCACCATGGATGTTGAGCAGTATGGGCTTGTGCTCTTGGTCTGTATGGGCTTGGGTTGTGTTGAAGGCAACTGCGAAGAGCAGTGTGGCCACATGGCATGGGGTGTCTGTTTCTGTGTGCAGTGCCTGCTTGCCACGCCAGGTTTGGACAGGAGAGCTCAGAAAAAATTTGTGTGTCACTGGGATGTGCACCTGGCCAAATGAAAAGACCCAAGAACAAGACCACTGCTTCTGCCATTGCCTTTTCAGTCTATGTCCAGTCGTGCAGCACCTCAGACTGTGACCTGATAACCAGAGTGCCAAAGGTCCAGTCTTGTTTTCACTAGACAGCCGTGGAAAACTTTTCTGATCTCTTCAGTGCATTTCAGTAGTGAACTTACACTAGGATAAGCTTACACCGGGATAAGCTAGTATCTAAATTAAAATAAATGAATTTCCTGTAAAGTGCAATTCCAGATCAGGCAAATGGTTGTTTTACTGCAGCTTTAATAAAAATCAACTGCTGCTTGAATAGGTGCATGCACACATACAGCTAGAAATTTCCAATTATGATATTCCCAGCAGCAAACAAAACCAAAATTAATGTCAGCAGCATCCCCCAAAGCCTAAACTACACCACTAATGAACTCCCAAGTACTCCCAAAGAAAACTGTCTTTGCAGATACAATAAGGTAGAAATTACTGTAATAATCTCAATGTAAAAATACAGAGGGAAAAAAAATCGTTGACATTCAAAGTAAGACTTGTCTCTCCTGATCCCATTAACCGTGTTGTTAGCATAGCATATGCATGCATAGTGATACTGTCACATAACTCACTGCCACCTTCAAAAGAACATGCAGGAATTTGTGTTTTTTCCTTTGTATTTCAAACAAAGGCACAGCACCTAATTCTGACAAGTCTATACTTGACATGACTCCAACAGGGACCAGCTACCTCATAACAATTTGTTTGTGTGTCTAGCAGAAGTGCTCAGTTGCATACAATTTTTGAAGCTTTCCGCAAACATAATCTTCTCGACATGGGGCTGTGGCTTTAATCATTAAAATGGTTGTCTTTCTTCTGTCAAAAATGAGTTGGAATAACAGAAGATACCACAGCCATCTTTACATGTTTATAGAACTACTTGTTTTATTTAATATTTTTGGGTAGTTTTCAAATTAATAACACATTCTTCACTTCTGATTTTAAACTGGTGTTATAATACCAAGTGTAAAGTTGCCAGACTTTGCCAAATCAAAGCAAATTTGTTAAGCAGAGTCATCTTTGCAACGTGTAACATTTGCAGATTCTCTAGGAGCAGCTGTAAAGCACCTTCTGGAAGGAAAGTACCTTACGTATTAGATGATTGCTGTTCATTTTTAATGTATGCTTCAGTGCCATTTCTCTCCCTCACTACTCACGCCCTCAGAATTAAATTCCTTAATGTTGTCTGTCTGTCTAATAATTATATTGTTACTTGCTGAGCAAACTATATCTGCAAAAGCTGACTCAGCCAGTATATTTTGTGTGTTAAGACTATCCCAGTAAGATTTGTTTATACTCATCCTTGTTTGCAGCACTGGAGTTGCAGTGTCTTCTGAAGGTCTGAGTTCATATATTCCCTTTAACTATCAATGTCCAGGCCAGCTTAATGAAAGACAAAACTTTAAAGAACTGTGGGAAAAGTCTTGAGTGTTCAGATGCTATAAGCAAGGGGAGGATGAATATGTCATCAGCCAAATGATCTCTGCTTTTAGAAATGCTCATGATTTCGTATGTTTTTAAGTTATTGGTTATTAAGTTATGGGTATTGTAGAGAGGAATCCTTTTCTGCTTTCCCATAGTTTTCATGGCAAAACAGAACTGTGGTACCTATGGTGCAGATCTTCTCTTTAGGAGTTGAGGTGATCAGTACTCTGAGATTTGGCAGATAGTCTCTCATGCCCTTTTTGGCCATTTATTGTCACTTGTGTAAAGTGAAAAGGTTAGGTCAGTACAAGCCTATATATTTCATCTGGGATTTCTTGAGTGTCACAAACAATTTCCTCCATTCTAAAACCAAGAAGAAGCTTGGTTTTGCTCCTGTTGGTGGTGTAATCACCAAGATGTCCCAAGGTAGATGCCAAATAGCTGTTCCACTCAAAAGGAGTGATTCTGGCTCTGTTTATGTTCAGACCACTCTCACCCACTCACGTGGTGGAAGGGGACCCTAAAGCAGATGTTTAGTCCATAATCAAGAAATTTTCTATGGGCAAAGTAATATAAAGGATAAGATATAAAGGATAATATAAATGCATACGAAGAACTGTAACAGTTGTCAGGTGCTGATGAGGGTCCTCTCCCAAGGGCACCCTGACCAGGAGTTGCACCTTGTGCTATCCATGAGCAAAGGCTGAACATGACAGGACTACCTGGGGACCTTCTGCTGGGTCCCCTCAGTTTCTGAGGGGACAGAATGTTTTTGAGGGTGAGTTACATTACCATGCTTCTCACAGAAGCAGTGGCTCCTGGTCCGTTTTGCCTGGAGTTTTGGCCAGAGCTGCGCTGTGCCCCAAACTTGGTTCCATGTTTATCTAGGCAAGCGTGAACTGCCCTGATTGAGACTTCTGGTCTATACAGAGCAGATCACTGATTCTCTCACTGACATAGCAATGCCGGTCACCTTTCTTGAAACTGCAGACAAAGCTGGGTAACAGCCCGCCTCCCTCATATAGCCCATACATCCCAGTTACCTTAGTTTGCTTAGCAGGAGGAAGGAACAGAGTAATCTTTGTGTATGAATGTAATGAAGCTATATATTTGTAGATTAAATCCCTTGCTAAAAAATTTGCAACAGCAAATACAGGATGTTACTAAACCTCAGATTGCTATAACTGGCTAATGTGAATATACAGACATACTAGGTGAACTGTGAAATTTAGAGTGCACGGCTCTGTCCCTGTTGCCTCTCTGTTGACAAGTTTTCAAAACCCTTGGTGCCTTTTGAAAGAAAAGTAATGACGATGATGATTCAGTTTACTGCCGCTCCAGCAGTGGTACTTGGTATTATCTAAATGAAGCAAGCCCAAGGAATATTGGTCTGCGAGGTAATTTGCAATCAGAAGTCAAGTTCAGATCTAGAGAAAAATATTTTTCTGGTGGAGCAGCTCAGAAGGTTTTGATGAGAAATGAAAATTGCTTTCCTGTGAAACACTTGATTCCCTGTGCCTCTGTTTTTCATGTCACTTCTTAATGTAATTCAGTTTTGGTGAAATCCAGGTGATTTCTTCCTAAGTGCTCGACCCACCCTTATTCCCATAGTGTCAAAGTCTAGACTTGCAATGAATATAAGAGAAGGATTGATTTTGTTTGATATAGTTCAACAAAATTGTTTATGGAGTTTGTCTCCCTGTTTATTTTAATAAAGTGTGATCTTTTCCCCATATAGGATTTCCTCTGATGCATTTTTCTGTCCCCCAAGTCTCTCTGAAACCAACAAGACTGGGGTTATGAAGTCAATCCTAGATGGCCTCGCAGATACAACGTTCCGAACAATCACGACAGATCTCCTTTACGTGGCCTCCAACGACATCCAGTACGAAGACATGAAAGGCGACATGGCATCCAAGCTGGGGTACTACCCCGAGAAGTTCCCTCTGTCGTCCTTCAGGGGTGATCCTTTCCAAGAAAAAATGACTACAGGAGATGATCCCCTGTTGAGCATTATTCCCTCAGATCAGGTCAACATCACAGAGTTTTACAACAAGTCCCTGTCCACATTTAAGGATAATGAGGAGAATATACAGTGTGGGGAGAACTTTATGGATATGGAGTGCTTTATGATCCTGAACCCCAGCCAGCAGCTGGCCATTGCTGTGCTGTCGCTCACCCTGGGCACCTTCACAGTCCTAGAGAATCTCCTTGTTCTGTGTGTCATCCTCCACTCCCGAAGTCTCCGGTGTAGACCCTCCTACCATTTCATTGGCAGCCTGGCTGTGGCTGACCTCCTGGGCAGCGTCATTTTTGTCTACAGTTTTGTGGATTTCCATGTTTTCCATCGGAAGGATAGCCCCAACGTCTTCTTGTTCAAACTGGGTGGAGTTACAGCCTCCTTCACCGCCTCCGTAGGTAGCCTTTTCCTCACTGCAATAGACCGATACATATCTATACACAGGCCACTAGCTTACAAAAGGATTGTTACCCGACCAAAGGCTGTCGTAGCGTTTTGTGTCATGTGGACCATTGCTATTGTAATAGCTGTTCTTCCTCTGCTCGGCTGGAACTGCAAAAAGCTGAATTCTGTTTGTTCGGACATATTCCCTCTCATTGATGAGACGTACCTGATGTTCTGGATTGGGGTCACCAGCGTCCTCTTGTTGTTCATTGTCTATGCCTACATGTACATACTGTGGAAGGCTCACAGCCACGCTGTTCGCATGCTTCAGCGGGGCACACAGAAAAGCATAATCGTTCAGTCAACGGAGGATGGTAAGGTACAGATCACTAGGCCTGATCAAACTCGTATGGACATCAGGTTAGCCAAAACCTTGGTCCTTATCCTAGTCGTTTTAATCATATGCTGGGGCCCTCTCCTCGCCATCATGGTGTATGATGTCTTTGGGAAAATGAACAAGCTTATCAAGACTGTCTTTGCATTCTGTAGCATGCTCTGTTTGCTGAATTCAACAGTGAATCCCATCATCTATGCTCTGAGGAGCAAGGACTTGCGACACGCCTTCCGCAGCATGTTCCCCACCTGCAAAGGAACGGCACAGCCCCTTGATAACAGCATGGAGTCTGACTGCCAGCACAAACACGCCAACAACGCGGGGAACGTGCACAGGGCTGCTGAGAGCTGCATTAAGAGCACAGTTAAGATTGCCAAAGTTACCATGTCTGTCTCCACAGACACAACTGCTGAAGCGTTGTAAGTCACAGACTTCTCAGCTTGGGAGAGAAGGAGTTAGTTGAAAAAAAAAATCAACAACAGAGAAAACCAAACCCATGGCTTAATGTGTTTGTACCCTCCTGTAATATTTTTTGGTTTGTCATTGTAAGCTGAGCAATGATTGTGTTAAGAGCATTACCATCAGCCAATTCTTCAGGTTTTACAATTAGGTGTTCAAGCTACATTTTCGCAAGTTTTTTCTCAAAAGGTGTTTACTGAATAATAATGTTTCCTGAAAGAGCACAGAGAAAATACCAGGCTAGCAATGGTTCCTTTTGGGATGTGAAGAGAAATTGTGAAACCTAATTGAAAAATAATGCATTCTAAACCAATACCATCAAATAAGAAAAAAAAGCCTTGTAATCATGCTGTTCATTTCAATGTGAAGTGTATTTCATGTCTGTAATAGGAGTTTCTGATTTTTTCCAAACACGGCAGTGCTGAGTTTTAGAGGTTTTGTAAAATGTGTCGTGTCCTGTGAATTGTATGCTGTTTTATTATGTGTTATTGATATTTGTCTAATTAAACAAAGTGATAAGGTAGACTTCCGTGAAAATAATGTGAAATGTGATATGTAAAACCCATCGAAAACACCTACTGTATTTGAAGAATTCCTATGAAATTTTACACTTTTAGTGGTCTTCTGTGGACTTAGAGGAGAGGCTTTGTGTTATTCTACTAAAATTATTTCCCCACTACCTTTTATTTTCACATGCATATGAGAGTAACAGCAACAGAGGAATAGAGGAGGAATATGAGAAAGGAAAGCACTGGTTCAGACTTCTAAATACCACTGCATTTATGCAGAAGGATGTTTATGGTTGCACAGACTATTGCCCTGTTCTTGGGCGTTGCATGAATACGAACACTGAAAAGCAAATGTCCTGGATATTGGCTCCTTTAATGGGTAACTGGTTTTAAGCCACGTGCTGGTGCTGGACCACTGAAGACAGCATGTGTCAGACTCAAAGTGCCATGTTATCACTGTGCAGTTGATGTATATTTGAAGTGTGTCACATTCCAGTGTCCTGGGTTTAAGCAGATTCAGAGCCTGAGATGCCAAACTTCCATCTTCAGTAAAAGAGGAGGAAATATTGTCAGACTTAGACATTTTCTTATTGTGTGAGCGTGTATATAAATAAATATCTGTGTGTGTACGTGTGTTTGCGTGTGTGTGTAAGTATACTAATCAGTGTGAGTCATGGTAGCATAACTAAGATAGGACACTATGACCAAATGTAACTGTATTTCTTGTTGCACGCTTTGCACATGAATTCTGTTTCTAAAATTGAGTTCTTCCAACTGATTACTGATGAAAGTACCATATTAAGAACATCTCGATCCACTCTGAGATGTATATCAGTGTGCTAGAGAAAGCAACCTTTCAGTTGCTCTTGAGAATAAGGGGAAACAAGAGGCAGGGAGCATGGAATGAGATCGCACTGACAACTGCTGTGGCTGTCAATGGTGTTCCTGAAAACTGAGAAAGCCAGAAGTAAATGATAGTTTGCTTTAAGGCTGTCAGTAGTCAGATCTGATAGCTTGAAATGATGTGAGTCTCACTGAAACCAGTGACAAGGTTTGACACTACCAGCTTCAAGGAAGAAGCTGTTGAAGGACGATGGTGAGTGTTTCATGGCAGGATAGTTTCTGCTGCCTGGGACTGTCACAAGGAAAGTATTACAAGATAGTCTTTGAGGCATGGATATTCTGTAGTTCTGTTCTGAGTCAGAAGGTCTGGGGTCCTCTTCTCTGCTGCCTTGCTTTTTTGGACTGTTCCCTCACCCTTCTGGCTGATTTCTGCCAAATTAGCTGCAAACACAGCTTAGCCTTCTAGCGGCCTGACACTTGCCACAACAGGGGTGACTTTCTCCATGGCACAGGGTGAGTGGAACAAAATCCATGCTGCCCTGCCACTCATCTTATATAAAGGAGGAGAGAGGGCAGCAGCCCAGGGTGTCTGACTGCCATGACATTCCTGGTACATTTCTAGTGCCTCAGTGCAGGCCAGAGCAGCCCAGCCCATTTCAGCCAGTGGCTCTGCAGGGATGCAAGTGGCTCCAAGTTCAGGCTTGGTGAGTGGTGACATTTTAAGGATCAGATTAGGTGAGGTTCTGAGCAACAGCTGGAAGAGGCAGGGCTACTTTCCTCCTCCACCCACCTCCCCTGCAGCTTACCTGGGTGAGAGGGCAGGGCACCATGCTCTCGAGGGGCCCACCACACTCAGCCAAAACCTGTGTATTGCAGAAGACTCCCAGAGGTTGTACAAGTCCTCCTCGAAGATCTTTCTTATATCTGGGACTAATCTATCCTAAAGAAGTACTCTGGGAAGAGGGGGGGAAAACCCATTTGAAATGTAAAGGTATTTTAAGAGCCATTTTTGAAACTGTCTTCTTGTGAATTAAATGCAAACTTTGTGGACTTTCATTGTGCATTCAAGTTCTAACTTTTACATGATAAGTCATGGGACAATGGGGCTGTCTTGGCACTTAACTTGGTGCTTACTGATATAATAAGAAATAGCATCCTGTGAAACATTATTGTCTATCATCAGTATCTTTATTTGCATAATGAGTTTTTTCTAAAGCTCTGGGAACTGCATCGGTTCACTTAGAACCATTTATTAAGAGTCAGCAACAATTTCCTTACATGTTGCACACTAAATAGAACTATTCTTTCATTAGAAAAATCTGCTGCCGTTCCAAGAAAAGCTGTCCTTAAACTTCAGCTTTAGATATTCCTAATTTGCTGTTGCCTACCTTCACCTAGTGATGATATTGTGTTCCATGGCCACCCACACCATCATCATAAACCAACCAGCGCTCCTTGCAGTCTGTGTACTAACTCCAAGTGTCACGTATCTACCAAGAAGACCATCTATGTCACACGTGTGCAGAGTTAGATTCTCAACAGTCTGATTGTATATTTGTATAATATAATCTCCTCGATGCTGTGCAATCACTGTCCACATCATCTTGCACTGGCCTTTTGATGAAAACTTTTGTGTGTCTATTGTGAGATAGACAGTGCATTTTACCTGCTGTTAATGGGCTGAATGTATGTAAATAAGTGAAAAAAAAAGTCATCTGTACAAGCAGTGGCCTAAAAAGTCTGTGATTGTAGACTAGGAAAATTGTTGAAGTTGCTGTGACATCTCAAATACTACCTTTGAATAAACTGTTTCCAGAGTCTCTTGGGATGCTGTTTCATAGTGAAAGGAAAACCTTTCCTTGTGATAATATGAGGTAAAGAAATCAGATTACCTGAGTTTTTTATTTCCAGTGTTTCAAAGTGGAGAACATAATTCTTTATTGTCTGTAAATCTAACATTATTACTTCCTCTTAGAAGAATATTGTGTCATTAGATGTTTGTTTGAGCTGGTAACATCCTTGCAACTGTTGGAATATTTTTCATTAGCAACCTGTATAATAGTTTGTACACAAGTACTGTTCAGATTGTCATGAAAAGTAGCTTTGACCATTTACCTACCAGTAGCAGAATAGTAGTTCTGTAAGATTTCCAGTGTATTCCTACCATATCATATTTTATTTCTATAATGTAATTAAACTGTTATTTATTCAAGGAGAAAAAGTATTCCTCTGCTTTTTTGTTTTCCAAATTTTGAGATAACTGAGGAAGCCATGTGATAATGCTGCCTCATTTCACAATCTGGTGCTCTACGTTTTGTTTATAAGTTTGTCTGTCAGATTCTGAAACAACTGCTTAAACAACTTGACAACAGGTTGTCAAGCTTTGTGGGTTTTAATTGTACGTTGATATGTTTGAAGGAGGAGGTAGATTATAGATTTTATATTTGTGTATTCAGTACTATGGAGACGAGAGAAATGACACAGTTAAAACTGCATCTCCTGTTTCATTATGTAGGCAATTTCCCCTTTCCTCTGTATTAGCCAAAATGCAATAAATTTCTTTTGCCTTCCTTACATGCATATGTTTGCACAGAGATGTCACATTAAGACAAACCCATATACTTTAGAAAAACAAAACACAAAAGAGCAGAAGAAAGGAATACAAACTAAAATAGTGCTACCAACAGCAACAACGATCTAAATTAGTTATTGGGGTTTTTGAATGTACTCAAGAACTTGAGACAAACAGTCTGGTTTTGGACAGTGCCAGTGGGGGCAGAGTTATGGGTATAGGGGGTGGAAGATGAAGTGTTCCAACAGGGATGCATAGAAGCTGTGCAGGGAGAGCAAGCTAAGCCTTGCTACTGCCTATGGGTCACACTAAAGTGCTCTCATTGCTGCTCATCCACAACTGAAAGGAAGAGTTGAAAAATCCTACTAAATGCTGTAGAAAGGTCCCTGCCTATTTCAGAGGATCAGTTTTCCATATGACATAATCTCAGATTCATCTTACTTGGGCAATTTTCCTTCTTCACATCTGTGGTCTGAAAACATCCTTAGGGGATGAAGTGAGCATGTCATAGAATCAGAATCATTTAGGCTGGAAAAGATCTTTAGGATCATCAAGTTCAAACATGAACCTCACACTGCCAAGGCTTTGGATCATGGCTGTATCACAATGTTTTTATTTTTAAAAATTAGGTCACTGATAAATGGAGAAAGTCTTGGCAAAGCAAAAGGCAAGACAACTAGGAATAAAAGATTAGCTCTTAATCTTTAACTATATACTACATTTAAAAAGTCTGAATATTTCTGCTAAAAGCTGTCAGTTTCAAGGCAGCCAGGAGACAATTCACACTGCACTTCAGTGCTCACTGGAAAACAAGGGTTATACTGCTACAAACTGTCAAGTCCTCCTGATGGTAACACCTGACTGCATTTATAAGTCTATTTTAAACAACACAAGAGGAAATAATGACAGCTTTCCAAGCAACTGCTTTCCCACACTATACCAGCTCAGGAAATGTGGGGGCAAATGTACTGTTGCTGTATTAGCCTTTCATATTAATATCTGTTATTGTTTCGACTCTTCTGACAGATATTTTAAGAAGTTACAATATCATCATGCATCATCAATAAAACGTCTTCATTTTGTTGGTGGGGGATTTTTTTGAAGTTCTGTCTTCAGTGAAAGTCCAGCTTTGGCTTGATTGAAAAATCATCATATCAGGGAACAGTTTAGAGTAGAAAAGAAAAAAGTAATTTTGCCTGTGTTTAAGAAAGCATAGGGTGAGGAGTTTTATTTGACATTTTAGAATACATATCTTCCTCCATTCTGTTTTTGTGCATTAGTTTTTCTATGTTATCGATATAAAGAGTTTTCTTTAAATAGCAGTATAATATATGAAGCACATGATTGCCTTTAACAGGACTCCTTAATATGAACAGCCATCTAATACTGCTCTTTGAAATTCAGTTAGGAGAAAAAGTGATAATGAGTCCAAGGTAATCTTAATGATGAGGTGTGACATGTCCTGGTATCGCTTTCCAATAAATCATCTTTGGTATTTAGAGCAGTATTCAGTTTAATGTTAAAGCATTTTAAGGTATTGAATCTTGTTTCAACAAAGTCTGTTGAAATTTTTTATTGACTTCAGCAGAGATGATGTCTTACCCCAGGTTTTTGCACTATGAGCTTGCATTTGGAAAGTGCAATTTTATATTCCAATGTATTTGCATTTTCACTGACATTAAACCAAAGATGGGACAGAATGAAAAACAGCTTCTGTATTCATTGGGGTGTTTTACCTCCAAGAAAATCTATTTTGAATTTTGGTGGGTCAATGCAGAATTCAAAAGTCTGGCAGGAGCTCAACGGACTTGTAATGGGAGTGAAACTATTTATTTATCCATATGTGTGTAGATGGGGTAGAGAACATAATGAGCAAAACTGCTTTCACTGTTGCTGACAGTTGCTTCCTGACTGCTTGCACTGGTGCTGTTTTGATACTGCTTTCTTCCTTTTCCCATATGCATATATGTGTATGCATGGTGAAAACAGGTCACACACATTCAACAGCTTTCCCCAGAATAAGTCACTTTATTATTTTTTGTTTTATTTTAATAACAATAATAATTATTATTGTTGTTGTTGTTAGTATTATATGAAGCAATATCTCAGCCACTGATGTCATTAAAGGGAAACCTCTTCTGTCATTTGTAGCCATATCTGGATGGATCAAGCCCTAACATTGTTATTTGAACCACTTCTTTTTCCCCTGTTATCTGAACCACTTCTTTTTCCCCAAGGATCTCACTGAAAGCCCTTCCAGGGCTCAGCACAACAGGGATATCCCACTTTCCATCAAACTGAAGAGAGGGAGAATGGAAGGGAGCTGGAAACTCCCTGGTTCTTGTTTGTGCCAGGCTGTTCCTGGAGGTGCTGTGTGTGTAATGTTGTGAGCACCTCTGGGGACTCCCTCACGGTGCCTCTGTCCTCCAAAAAGGTGATTGCTGTAACCTGGCTAAGAGCAGAAACCACAGCAAGAGGAGTGAAGAATAATCTCTGACTGAAACTCTGAAAAGAAAGGTATTAATACTGTGATGAAACAGAGGTGGGGACCTGCTATGTGTCATTTCTGAGTTATGGAACAAGGATTAGGGGTATCATTTTAATAGAGGAAAGTGGGGAATTATACAGGCTATGGATCTACCTAGTAAACACTCCTCCCAAACCTTCAGAAGGGTAATAATAAATCCTTTAAGGCCTTTCATCGGCTGCCTGGGGAAAAAAATGTAATCATTGTCTCTGCAATACTTTACTTGCAATATAATTCAAAGTCATTTTAAAATTATACACCTACCTACTATCAATGTAGTCTGAGTAGGCAAAATTAATAACAAGCATGCTCAGTAAATCTAAGGTTTAAATCTTTAACTAGAATTTTAATGTCTAAATTGAGTAATGCTATCAGTCATGAGAATTAGAGTTATCTGCCTCCTTATCTTTTTCTATTTATTTGAGAGGTTTTACTTCTCATTCTTATTATAGCCCTTGCAAAACCTGATAGCTCTGGCGGAGGGAGGGACTGTCTCTCCGCATGCAGCCACTGATGCTTCTGAGGTGCCTGCAGCAGCAAGGTCAGGGCACCCAGGGACTGCAAAACACTGATCTGGACAAGGAGGCAAAGAGAGAGGATTTGCTACTTCATAGGAAGCCTAGGAGGAGATTAAGAGCAAAGCCTTCTGGGGTGCAGCGCCTTACAGCTTGGGAGGTGCTGTCACAGGGGAAGGAAAGCTTTGTGTTCAAACCTCCCCTTCACTCCCTCCTTGGCAATTGTTGCTGGGCTTCTTGGCAGGGACATGGCCAAAATTGTTGTACCCAGGAGTTAGTTCTCATGATGAGGCACTTGGAAAGGGATCTGGATGCTTTCTGCCTGTAATGAGTGTGAATTGTGCATAGCTTAAAAGTCTGCGTTTTTCCCCATATAGTTCTTTAAGAAGAGCTTCCACTTTGATCTTTGGAGTTCCTCACTCAGGATCTTAAAGCTGATCAGTATGTGCCTATGTGGATATGATAAAACAATACACACATCTACTGTTCTTACAGATAGGTTGCAGGAAGAGTAGCTTACCAGCAACAGACTTAAAAAAGACCACATTATCCACCAATAAATTAGGCATTTAGCCCAAATAATTTTCTATGCTAGTGATAAATACAGATAAATCATTTAACTGATTTTCCCCTGGGAAAGCTGAGGATCTAGTTTAGCTTAGTTAAAAAAACTGAGTTACCTCAATGGCAAGGCAGAAAATGGTTGCATCTGGTGCTCGGAAGGACCACTCCTATGGTGACCAACATCTGACCTCCTAAACAGACATATAATCAGAGAATTATTGGGTTCTCTCATTCAAGAGATTCAGCCCTGGTTTGAAATGAGTGTCCATAATTTAATTTCTTTTTAATCCCATTCAAAATACCGCTAGTCCTGCAGATGCTTTATTTTGTTATTGCATTCATGATGAAGCTACTGGCTATCATAAGAAATAACAGGGGGGTATTCAAACTCAGTGCTGCTCTATTCTTACACTTTAGCACTTTGCCCTTTCTTGCTGATTATGTGAGACTTTTAAATAGTTGTTTGGGATCTAACCTTAGTGGCTGTTTCAGCTGGCCCCTGCTGAGGCTTTCGTCCTTTTGCTGACCATGGAAGCGTAGACTGAAATCTCAAAAACGAACATGTCATTTGCCTTCTAGAGAGCAGTGTGGAGGTGGGAATGAATAGGAAGGTGTTTTTTTGTAGGAATTTGAACAATGGAAAGCATGAGAACATGGGCTGATGAACATTTTCTGTGGTCCCATGGCCTCTGGCAGTTTGTTCCTTGTCTCTATGCTGCCTCCTCCATAGTGCTAACACAAGTGCTTGCATGCCTTCCTGGTGAGTCAGATCTGGATGAACCGATCAAGCTAAAAAAACCTTCTTTTTCTTTTTGGTTTTGGGCATGTTATGCCTGCCAGATCATTTCCAGACTGCGTGACCTGGGTTTCGGAGCTGGGAACTGGTGCAGAATTTCTCATGCAGGCAACTCAACATCTCCATGAAACCTGGTTTCTGCTGTGCAAAGCATGTTATGGGACTTTCAGGGTCTTGTTGTTCATTATCAAAATAATCTAAAAGTGTTCTGCACTTCCAAACAGGTGCTCTGAGGGAAACTTTAGTTTCAGAGCCCATTGAAGCACCAAAATTGTAGGGACTGCATCTGTGTCCTTCAAAGGCAAAGTTCCCACCAGAGGAATGGGCAGAACATGCAAGTCATCTCTCCAGCTCCCAGCCACATGGCTGACCCGCCACAGGCAAGCCTTGCTCCAGGCCTGCCATGGCTTTCCACATTGGTACACAATGTCCCAGCGCAGGCAGGGCTGGCTTGGTGCAGCAACCCTCATATCACAGTGTGAGCACCCCTTGGCACAAGCGCCCATCACTTCTGCACCAAACTCCTTTCACTACCTGCTTCATGTGATCCCTCTCTGTACTGTTGTACCTGTTTCTGTGCTGCTACTACTGGAAATCAAAGAAGTACATTATTGGGAATTGAAGCAGTTAGTTTCTCTTCGCTGCAGAGAGATGCAGAGATACTTTGCAGGAACTGCTGACCAATTGGTGGGTAGTTGTGGAAGCAAACTACATCTCAGGTGTGTCTGGAGCACTCAGATATGACAACCACCACAACCTTTTCAGCAGCATGAACACTTGGTGCCTCTTTGCTTCTCACATTTAAATGAATCCCTAACAATGACAACACGAGCACTTGGGAAATGTTCACTCTTAGAGTAAAATAAATCAAATTGTGATTATACAGGCCTGTATTGTTAAAATAAGAAACTGCCTAGTTCTGTATCAAAAAAGTCAATCTTCTCTAGAGGCTTGGTTAGTAAATAAATCAGGAGGAGAAGCTGCTGTAAATTAGAAGAGCTCTACTACCTTTGCAAGTAGAGCAATAGAGGCCATACATGCATCAGTCAGCCACACTGTTAAATTGTGGCTGTGTTTACTCCCCAAAAGTAATTGCAACTGTATCCTTTCAGAGGAGGATAAAGTACCCCATATTTTCCCTGAAGTGCAAAGACTCACATAGGAAGCTGGTAGTCATCATCCTCATCCCTGGCAGTCCAGACCATACCACTCCTCACTTCAACATATGTGTGTACCTTGTGTACCTTGAGATGTCCTAACCTAAACTGGAGACCAAATGACTCAGACATGGCCAGTAACGTGTAAGCTCTCTGGCCAAGGAGGATTAGATTCATAATATTGTCCTTTGCAAGTCACTGAATTAATCATCTGGTTTTGCATATATTGCAGTTACACCTGGCAACTCATGATAATAGAGATAATAGAGGCTTGATGTATTAGCAACAGCACCAAAAAAAAAAAAAAAAGAAAAATCACCAGCCTATATCAAACTATTCCTATGAGGGCAAAAACTCTAGCATTGCATATGTCAAAGACTGTATTATTAAAGCTGTGTTTAGTCTGCTGCTAAAAGACCACACAAGCCTTTACTTCTCACTGCTGACCCAGTTCCCCTCAAGAGACTTGACTGGGATTTAAAGGGTAAGTGTTGTGGAACAGTCTGCAGAGGAGAGAGTAGAACCTTAATGCTGCCTTTTCTGGACATTATTCTTTCCATTTGTATAGAGACAATTGCTCCAGCTAACCTGCCTGTCCTGTACCCTAGGCAACCTGACAAATTAAAACTAACTGCCTAATCCATCAAACAAATGGTTTGTCCTGGCTCCATCAAAAGTAAATAAATAGCTATCCCCCCTCCCTGAAAAACAAAGCATTTCATCATTAAAGAAATCTTCTTTCCTACCTCATCTTTCCCTCTCCACATGCCCAAAGGGAGGACCTTATAGAGTGACCATGAGGTCTGCAGAAGAGCAAGATCTAAGGACTGTCACTTGGCACAGGTATTTCTAATACATCCATTAACTCAGGGATCCAAGGGAGGCTTATCCATGACAGCCAAATCTCAACCCCTCTAGTGTGATTACAAGATTAAAAAGAAACTTTGAGGCTGATGGCTTGTCAGCCAGAGACAGGTCTTGCAGAGCACTCAGCATTGCCTCCTCCTTCCCTACTGTCTTCAGCAACCTGCAAACACAACCTTTTCCAGTGCTCTTCACAGTACCTAACTTTGTTTTGAAAGTCTGAATGTATTTCCTCTCTTTGATATCCTGGCTGGAACCTGCTAAAGAAGCTCTAAGAGCAGAGTCAAAGCACTTTCTCAGTGCTGGCTAGCACATGTGGAAGGAAGTTGCCCAGAATCAGTTGCCATCCCTGTGTGCATGCTAGAAGATAATGCCATGAAACACTGCACAGCAAGGACAGCCACAGGGCTGGCTCTGTGCATCCCTGCACAGGCAACTCTGCCTGATACTTTCCTTGTCCTGTACTACCATGAGCCATAAGCAGATCTAAATCCCACCATATGCCAGGTACCCTAAGCCTCATTAATTCAGCGTGGTTTGGCTGCATCTAATTTCTAAAGACACTTAAAATCTTTAGCAACCACCATTAGTACCTCTGTTATGGAGCGTAAAGGTTTATATGCACCTAAATAGTAGCTCTGAGGAGGCACCCTGATCCTGGGCTGAATAGGTGGGCAAAGTATGGCTGCCTCAGTCACCTACCCTTTGTCTTAGACTACAGGAGGGTCTAACCTCTTGCTGCAGCTGCACTATGTTTGGCAGCAGGCATGATGATGGGTATCACTGGCCAGCATTTGACTGAATACAGATGGCACTGAGGCAGCTTGAGCCTGATGCAACGTGCTTCTAGTCCTTGCTTCTCCTCAGGGTCCACAAGCTGCAAAACCAATGTCACTTCCCAGTTTGGTCATAAAACTTCCTTAAGGGTATTTGCTGTTTGTTTTTTTGAAGCAAAGCTTTCATTACCTAGAATAAACATTCAGAAACACTCACAACTACTTATTGCTAATAAAAATAAACATTAGGCCTCGACAAACTAGGTGCATCAGTGCACTTTTTCAGTAGCTCCTTCTACCTTGCCTGAGCATCAGATGGGAATGGCCACTCAAAAGCTTCTTCTCTGAAAGTACCATTATTTGCAGAGAAGTTGCCAGTTCTTGGGAGAGGAAGATGCAATACAAAAAACCAAAAGATATTCTCCCTGATAGATGCCTGATGGACCATGCCCAGGAAGCCCCTCTACCACAGCACAGCCTGGTTGTTCATCCATCACCCCAGGCTTTGTAGCCCCTTAGAGAAGGCTTGCTTGCAGCAGGGAGGGTGAGGGCCCTGGTGCGTACCTGGTCCATGGAGAGAGTTCTCAGCTCAGCTCGGCCAAGGGAACACACAGCAGCATGGCCATTCTTGCCAATCTCATGGTGAGCTGGGAGGGCAGGAGGGAGGATATGCATTTGGATAAAGACTGTTACTGTCCTGAACAGGACAAGACTTAGCTTTCAGGCTGTTCTGGACCAACAGAGAAAGCTCGTCACGTCCCAGGACTGGACCCGGGATTATGTTTGTGCATGAAAATGTCTTGATGGCACCTGGACTATGTTCTAAATGGACTGAGAAGAAGATAACAGAGTTTCCTGCTGCAGATCACGACCAGACACATGAATGTTACTTCTTGTGAGGGAAAATTGGAAAAGGATCCAAAAAAACCATAGAAATTATTTAATGGCTTGAGAACCCATTTTACTATAGAGACCTAGCTTTGGGTTTTTATCAAAGAGGAGGCTGAAAGATGACTGTCCTGCAGTATGTGAAGTATTTAGTAGCTGGAAATACCAGCTAATAAAAGTCTCTTTAACCAGAAAAATGCATAACAAGACCCAGTGGCTGGAAGCTGAAGCCAGACAAACTAAAATGGGAAATAAGATATATATTTTTAAGAGTGAGGTTAATTAACCACTGGAACAAATCCTCGAGGGAGGCTGTGGATTCTTATCTCTGGAGAGTTTCAAATCATGGCTGGATGCCTTTCTAGAGGTACTTTAGCCAAAGAAGCTATTAGGTTCAATACATGGGTAATTGTGTGAGATGTAATGGCCTGTGATATACAGGGAAAAGAACAGATGCTTTAATATTTCTTTCTGGCCTTAAACCCAAGAAGCTATTCATCTAGATGGGAGCCTTGTGCCTATAGCTGAGAATTTGGTCCAAGGCTCTGACTGCAACATTTATAAACCTGTGAAAAATGAGTGTATAAATGCACCGAAGAGAATAGAATCCAACAATGAATGGGGAGCTAAGGATGAAGAAACACACCCATAACATAATTTATTTCTATTTTTTAATGAATTTTACTGGAATGCAATGGGCACCTATAGAAATCAGGACTGTGAGGCAGTAATTTCCACTGGAGAGATTCAAATGAAACAGGAAGATACGAGACTATGTTTGGAGACTGTCAGGTTTCTGCGATAAAATTGTGTTAGTAATTAATAATCTCACAGCAAAAAAAAAGAGAGAGAGATCATCTGCTACCATGTGTCTATTAACAGATAAATACAAAGTGAAAGATATCCCCTCTGGGACTATTTGATGGATTATATTAAATTTAATGGTAATGGAAGGAATACTGTAATTGGAAGATGCTGGAGGGGAAAGATATTGTGGGAGCAAGAGAAGGAGGTGCACTGCTGATACAGAAGGCACCATGGTACAGAAATGCACTCAGTTCCTGCCAAACTGCACCAAAAGAGCAGAAGATGCTCCATTCCCCATAGGCAAGGACCAGAAAATGTACAGGATGATTTCAGCTAATATGAAAGCCAGTCCATATTATCCTCAAGAGAGTTTCATTTGGCAACTGCAGTGTGGAAAATAAATATTAGAAATGCCAGAATTTTTTGAATCTCTGAGTATATTTTAGAGGTATAAAATGACAAGTTCAATTAGGTTCCTCGAAGCAGAGGAGAGAAGCTGATTAATCAGGCATGGAAGTTCCTAAGTAACCAAAACAACTGTGTGGGCTTTCTCCTCTTGACTCATGTTACAGGAGGAGGGTGTATCTATTTGAAAATGGAATATATTTCCACATGCTCTATAAAGGAATGTCCAAACATATCTGTATAGAAAATCGTCCCTGTTATTTAGGTCTCTCCAGAGCCTTTCATGTGTGCAAAGCTCTGAAATATGTACTGGAATTTTAGGGTGTTTTCTTTGAAGATAAAGTGGCTTTTAGAAGAATATGAGGACTCAGTGCTATCCTCCCAAAGGGGCAAAATAAACTTCACAAGTAAACTTGTATTGAGCAGAAAGATAACTATACCAAATGGCAACCTAGATTAAAATACAACAAAAAAACATTTATAATGTCTGAAGTCCAAAGACTTCTTGGAAAAATAGCTGTGTCTGTCAGAAATGGACAATGTGGAGAGCCATATCCCTGCAAATTGCCAGCAGAATAGGAAGACTTATCATCCTTGGCCAGTGAAACATCAAATTATTATTGCATCTGAGCTGGCTCTTTCCCAGAGCATTGGATAGTGTCTCTACCAGCCTCAGAAAGCTGCCTTCTGCAGATGGGTTTTTCAGAGGTGTCGTACACCTCACCGCTTACAGGAAGAGACAAACAAAAGCCAATGCATATGACACACAGCTGAACCGTGCAAACAAAATAATGCGAGAGGATGCATCTTGGTCATAAAGCTACATAAAGGATGTCTGCAGAGAAATTCAGTTTTCCCATAGTGCTCCGTTTGCTCACTTTGGCTGAAGGCTGAGGGAGGGGGAAGGGGGCCCCCACTAGTCTCATGTTTTGAAAAGGGTTTGGGGGTTGTTTTTTATATTACTTCTGGTAATGGCTGACTGAATTTGATCATGATAGTGAGTAGGAGGGTGACCAAGGTAGGGCTGTACTCCTCAGTCATGAGCACGGTAGAGCAGAAAGCCACTGATACAGCTGCCACGCTCATCTTATTTTGGGCTTTTTCCATTGCCCGCACCCAGCCCTCCTCTGCACCATGCTCCCTGATGCTCTGGCACCCGGATGCCCCTGCCCACCGCTGGAGCATGTGGGTGTGTGGCCTGCCAGTGTCACAACACATTTGTGGGTGTTAGTGTCATGAGCAACTCAAGTAGCATCACTTATCTGTGTAGCATTGCCTCTCCTCGACAGCACCAGTTGCTCCGACCTGGGGATCGCTAGTTTATTTTTATGGAATATTCTGTTCATATGGGCTCTTAGCTGCTTCCCACAGGAGAATGTCTTGGAGTAGGAAATGTTCCAAATAACATATGAGCTGCTACATACATTCACTGCAGAGAAGTGAGAGCTAATAGATGAAGCACAAAGCTCAGCACCAAGGCCTTGCAGCACTTAACCCTGACTCTGCCAGTGACTTACTGCAACAACAGGGGTGAGCTGTTTAGCCAATGCCTCTCCCCCCCTGCCTCCAGTGGTTATTATAAGGATGAATTATTTAATGTGTGTACACAGCTTTGATGTTGTATGCATCATTTCATATGTACATAAGTGCTAAAGATTATTGGGTGGTTCTGCCATTGCTAGAACACTAAACATGCATTTCTGGGCTTAATTAGGTGTGTGAAAATGGTAACACACAGCCACACTGGAAAATGTGAGTTCTGATGTATAAATAGTTGTGAGGTCATGGCAAAATGGATCTCAACAAGAGAAAATCCATATGAATCTAACCTTGGTCAAAGCCTGCCTAAGTGCCTCTAATGGCCTCTAAGCAACTAGGGCATCCAGAGAGGATTCCCATCTCAATTCTCTCCTGATCTGCCCAGTGTGAGTTTGAGCTGAACAAGATGATTATTTCATGTAAAAAAAAAAAAAAAGGAAAAAGAAAAAATCAAACAAAAGCCTATGTGTGAGTCAAGCCACCCTGAAGCACATTTCACAGCTTGACTGTTCTCTCCACTGCTTTGCTTTAGGTGTGATATGTCACATCCAAATATGTGCTGCCCACTAGCCTTTGGTTGCCCTGGAGAGATGCTTCACTTACAGAGCCAATGCATTGACACTGGCAGAACCTTTTATGTGAGTCACAGAATCATAGAATGCTTTGGGTTTGAAGGGACCCTAAAGATCACCTAGTCCAACCCCTTGCCATGGGCAGGGACATATGTCAGCAAGGCACAGCAAGCTCTGATTTGCATTTGTGCAATTTACTGCTGTTTGGTAGTCAGCTAATCTCCACCAATGCAAGTAGCAGCTTTGTCTGTGGGCACTTGGGGACAATGCTGACAAAGCCCCATCAGTGGCTGTCACCAATGGATATAATAAGGCAAAATCCCCAAACCAAACAAGACCTTAATTTCTCATTGAGTTTTGAGTTTCCTGAAATCTAAAGTTGAAAGAGCCTTTATCCCTTGCTCAAGGGGTAAAATCCTCTGCTGAGAAAAGGTAAATAAAAGTTCACAGTGCACAGGCTTTCTGCAAATAAATGCCTGAGAATCTCACCAGTGGGGTCAGTGTGATGTAACTGCAACAGCCTCTCAGCCTCATCTACGTTGCAGACCCTTGGGAAAAGTAAGTTCAGCTTCTTCTGATGAACCTCTGTCATCACAAGAATGTTTTCAGAGTACATTCTTCATATGTTAATAGTTTCCACATTATTAAACTAGATCTAATTATGCTTGGTTTGCTAGGAGCAGCAAATCATATTCACAATCATGTTTTCATTTAAAAATTATTCTATACAAAGATTTCATTAAGATGTTAATTGCTACCAGAACTATGTGCACATAAATAATAAACAAGAATACCTACCCATTATTAAAAAATAATTTCCACATATACCAAGCAATTTAATTTGTTTTAGATTCTAAGTAGGAAGCAGTCTGCCTGGCTAGAACTAGCAAAAGATTCTCTGTTATATGGTTTTATTTCCTTCTCTGCAAAAGTGCCACTTGCCAGGCCACACTAGAAGAAGGTGTTGTCCTTTTAGCATCAATAAAAAGAATGTCTATGCGTGGACTCTGTATTTTAACCGAACAAGGGTAACCTCCAAAGCTCCAAAGAGGTCTTGATGAGTCAATCCTTCTGAATTGGATGGTCTTTCTTTTCAGATGATTCATTGTGAGATAGGAGGTCAGCTCGATGGCCCATGTGTAACTGCCAGCCCTCAGATAGCAAGGACAGCAAGGACGCAACTGTGGCAAAATCCTGACAAGATGTCCTTCCTCCACTGAGGTAGCAGGATCTCACACAGGTGAGGTCAGTCACATCACAGGAGAGCACCTGTGCTGTACCTATTGGTCTCTAGTTGTAATGACAAGATGGGGTTTATTTTTGGTCTCTAGAATGAGAATCTCTTACTCTTGCAGAGCATATTGGACACAGAGATCAAAGATGTCCCATGTAAGGTCTTCTGACATGCCCTGCTGAGCCACAGTTGACTTTGGTGACACAGATTGAGAATGAAAACGAAAATACAAAAGGTCTGGCAGGAATTCTCCTTTCTGTGCCTATCCTCTACCGCCACAGGCTGACTAAGTGTGCAGGAACAGAGAGCTTTCTCTCAGGAGAAAACTGGAAAAGAGCAAGAGGAATGTAAATGCAGTACAAAACCACACTCAGAATTATAAAATCCTTTTCTTCAAGAGGAGCCACAATAGAAACCTGAAAGCCTGAGCAATACAAACTAGGAAATAGAAAAAGGAAATTAAATTTTTAAGACAGTGGATGGTTACATGGTGTTATCTTCAAGACAAACAGCAAAGGGCCAGGAAATTCCAAATTAAATCCACCACACTCCTTATTTCCTGATTTTCTCTTTTTAAGGCTAAAAAGCACAGTCAGGATCAAGGTAGCATTACATTTCCTGCCATATGAGTCTATAGGCGTAATCTTTGTTACTACATATATGTGGACTGACCTACTCTGAAATTTAGAAAAAAAAATTAATTGACTGGACATACAGCGACAAGAATTTCAGAGCTGTAGTTCACAAGAATTGTAACAAACCCAACTGCTGGTCCCACAAGGTTTTTTGTAAATTGAAGATGAATATCTCATGGATGGAGTTCATGGATGATGACAGATTCTTTTGTTATTAGATGACATTTATTGATTAGTATGAGCTACCTGACAAGTGTTTATCCTACCAGAATTTAAATCATGTAGCTCATTGGTGCTGCTGCAACACAGCTGCCGCCTTCTGAAGTGCAGTAATTCCCATGAGTTTACTATGAAATACAGGAGGAAAACTTCATGAATTCACTCCACACTACTTTCACCCACCAGCTCACCAGGGCCATTGGTTACTTGAAGCTCTCAGTGTGCCCTTCTGCAGGGAGAGATCATCTGAGGTACAAGATGATGATCCATCTGGCAGTAGGAACTCCTGAGGTAAGGGGATAACACCCATGAGCCCAAAGAGTGGCGCAAAGAAACCTTTTCCCAGGTTCATCCTTAGCATGGGGTGGGAGGATGCCCAAACAGGGAGGATGCCTGGTTTGCGGCTGTGTCCTGCAAAGCTCAGTGTTAAGAGAAGCATATGGGGGACAAATGTGTGTGAGTTAGTGCCAGTGCAGATTATTGGCCAGGCAAAGGAGATTTCGAAGGCACCTGTGTGCATAACAGACTCCCAGCTCACCAGACACTGGTCAGCACAGGCTTGGCACAGGCACTAAATGTGCCCAGCTACAGGCGGGCACTGATCCTACCCTACTCCTCTCTCTCTGCAGCCAGGGTCCTCCCAGCCACCAAAGCTCAGCACAGCCTTCTAGTGCCTTCCTTGGGATCAGAAAATAGTTTGGACTCAAACCTTATTAACAGTGAGGTTTTGCCCCCATGGGTCTGGGGGCTCAGCAGCCTCAAGCTTGAGGGCTTTTCTTAAGTGCTTCCCTCTGCATTAATTTTGACCCTGGTACAAGCACCTTCTTTTGTAATTTGAGTGAAGTCCATCACTGGCCTGAGGGCAAACAGCGGCCAGGAGGTGTTGCAGATCCCACAGGAGTAGCAGATGCTGCCTGGTTCCCGCTAGCTTGACCTGAGCCCTCCTCCAGCTCCCATGCTGCCAGCATCCAGAGGCATGCAGGTCCCAAAACGCAGCCCAGGAGCTCAGCTGTGGCTTTCAAAGAAAAGAGTTACACTTTGATTATTCTTTGAGATTACTGTTATGGAACAATTTTAGTCATCATGACCTGACTTTTCCCTGCTATCTATGGGAACTGACCCAAGCTTCCAAGCTAATTCTGTGCTTTCAGAAACTGTTTTTGACAATCTTGGAATCCTCAGAAGTGCGACTCAGAGGTGGCAGGATTTTGTCCTTTTCCCTACGCCAATTTTAATTTTCAAAACTAACTCTTCTTCCTCAGAGTCAATAGCTTTGGAAAGGAACAAGGCAGGGAGGGAGGGAGAGAGGGACGAACGCAGACAGAGGCAGAAGAGAGCTCCCCTAGATGTGTGCATCATGAGATATTTTATGAGTCAGGAGAAAAGGGAGTAAGAGAGGTCTCCAGCAGAGAAGAGGTAATGACAAAGCACCCAAAAACACATTTTCTTGCAATTTAATGGACTGTCCTCTGTCAGCTAACTTCCTGTTCTTCTCAACTGTACAGGGAACAAAGACCCAGATCCATTTTTTCAGCTGAAGGAAAGAAAGTCATGTCTCCCAGGAAAGTGCCTCAGCTCCCAGGCTAGGGTTTAACATACCGAATTTCTCCCTGCATCCCACACTCCACTCTCTCTACTCAAGTTGTACTAATGTAATGTGTAGAAATGAAAGATCCCTAGATATGGCATTGAGTGAACCAGGGACCTGCCCTCATACAGCCTCACTGCTAAGAGGCTACACGTGGTGAAACAGCAGTCTGTGCTCTTATTTTATCAGTCAACTGTTTAATGTAAAATGCAGACACAGGTATCTCCTTTAAATGGAACAGGATTTAGGGTTGTGCTCTTACTAGCACCTTTGCACATCAGTTTAACATATCTTCAATTCTTCTCTGAATAGTGGCTGTGCTCCTAGCAAAGACAAAATGGGTGGAGGACACAAAGACAGTTGAAGCACTGAATGAAGTTGAGAGAAGCATGTGAAACAATTAGGAACATATAAGAACAACTCTTACCACTGTGTGATTTACCAGGGTCAAATGAGAAGTTGGTTCAGGAACAAGAAAAGTAGTTTGTATCTACTGAGTGAGGAACTGTGTTTGCTGAAGATCTGACTCTGTAAAGTATTTAGTTTGGGGCATAGCAAACAGCTGAACACAGACATTAGTGTCATAGGGCATATATGGTTCATAGTTGAATCAGATAATGCTGAAAGATTAGAAGCTGTCAAAAAGAGTAAAAAAAATTACCCAAACATGAGATAAAAATTTTGAGAAGACCTTTAGGAAGTTTAGTCATAAAAGAAGACAAAAAAAATGATTGATTGGTGTGTGATGGTCAAGAAAATATTTTCCATGAAGAAAAAAGATGAAGCACTAAAAAACTGCTGCCTTTAGAAGAAATAGAAGCCAGTGGCTGAAAGATGAAGGCAGATGTGTTCATATTTTGAACAAGGAGAAATTCTTATTCAGCACAGAGGCAATAAGCCCCTGGAACAAATTTCCAAGTGAAGTTCTGGACTTCCAGCCTTTCAATGACCCCAGAGCATGGCTGGGTGCTTTTCTGGCAGGTATTGTTTGTTAAACACAGACTTCAGCTGAGTTACCAGCCTCAGCCCAACAGTAGTAGATAGACAGGGAAAAGTATCTTACTGGCACAAAGTCAGTCCAGATGATCTGATGGGTTCTTTTGGATGTGTGCTCTGTGAACATGCAAACTTAAGGTCTTTAAAGCTTTCTTAGAGACTTACAAATGTCTTCCCCTCAGATTAGCAAGTGCAGCACATGGGCAGCTTGGAAAAAATCAGTGCTTTGACAGTAAAAATAAGAGATGCAATTAAACATGACTTGCCCCTATGTTGTTCAAAGGCAACTGGCATTTTGACTTTCACTGGCTGAGAACCTGCTGTGAATACCACTTGGACCAGGAAGACTGATGACATTTTGAAAGAACTGGATCATTCACCTGATGAACTTTTTATGAGACAAGGAATTTATCTTTATCCATTTATCTACTAAGATAAATGTCTGAAGGCTTTAGAAGTGAAAAACATGTAAAACAACCTGACTGCCTTCTCAGGACCTTTTACGATGAAGCAAATACACACTAGTCTGCCAGTTTATAAGGTTTGTCTCGCAGCATGCTACCCCATTAAATTCTGCAGTGGTCTCTCTTTCTGCTTTTTCAGTTGTTTGGATGAAGTCCTAACCCTACTTCAATCTATGGCCAAACTTAATGTGGGAAAATGAAGACTTTCAGCCTTTCTTTTGCCTTTAAAATGCGTTTCTGCTAATCTGCTTGGGTTCCCCAGGTTTGCTAAACCAGTCCTGCTTATCCTGACAGCTTTGGTGTGTCCCCTACTCTCTTCTGTATGAGTGTCTTGTGGGAACAAGCCTGGACCCTACTCTGTCTTCAAGTGCCCACCAGAGGCAGGGTCTCAACCAGTGCTGTACAGCCCACATACACAGATTTCTTAACACTCAAACTGTCAAGTTTTTTGCAATTTCTGAAACTCCATACTAACAATCCAGGCATTCTTCCAGGTAATACCATGCTCATAAGAACACAAACCATAGACAGAGTTGGGACTTTCAGCTCCAGAACAGGGCTCTGTAGCTAATGCAGTGAGATATTCACCCTTCAAGTTAACTACCAACACAGGAACCAATAGACATATTTTGCTAATAGGTTTTCTGGATGTTTGCTAGCAGCAGAGAAGAAGCTCAGAGAAACAGGCTCATGACAGAAGAGTATTCAAGTGGACACAGCTACCTCCAAACAATTCTCTGTTGTGACCCTTTGGTCTTGTCCCTTCAAAAAATGTGTTTGCAGTAGACTAACATCTCTCTTGCTTATTCTTCCAGTCGCTTCTTGTCAGTGACTTCTAGTTTCCATTCTTCAGGTTTCTCACCCCAGTTTCTGTTTTCTTATCCCTTCAACCCTACTCTTCCCCTCCACCTTCATCTTCATCACCAGTTCCTCAACCCCCCTTTCCCAGCATGTGAGGTTGTTTCCTCAGTTTCAATGTCTTCATTCTTCCTTTTTTCTCTCCATCTGCATGTTTAGCATGCTTGGCTCCCTGCTCGATTGCTCTCTCTGCTTCCTAGGGTCTCACAGTGCCAGTATCCTTCCCCATGTTACTCACAATTCCTGTCTGGCTTTCTATCCAGCCAGTTCTTCCCCTCAGTAAAGATCCTGGTCACAAGCACTTCTCTTTTCACAGAATATACTCCTTTTTCCCACTCCCATCAGGTTTCTAAGCATAGTCTCTTTGTCTCAGGATGCACCTTATTTTCTTTTTCTTCTCAACTGAAAATCTCTGCAATTCACCATTAAAGTTTCATTCTCTGATTCCTTTCCAGTTTTCCCACTTCCCACCCTGCTTTCACCAGCCCGTCTCAAAATACTTACCCAGCCTGTGTTAAAATTCTTGCTCTTTCCTATTTCTCTTACATCATCTCCAAGTCACAGTGTCATTTCTCTCCTGTTTGGTCTTAGTCTTACCACACTAAGGAATACCTGTTGATGGGAAAGTAGGTTAGGAATGGGGGAAACTGGGATGGAAGCAGAAACTAGGAATGCAAGAGAAATGGTCAGGATGAGATTAGCAACCTGGTTTTCCACTGAGTGGGTCCTCAGAAAAAAAAATAAAACGTTTGACTGCACTTTCTGTATACCCAGAAAGAAAGATAGTAGCCTGAAGATCACATATGCATAATGGAAAATTTCTGCCTCAAATGCTAAAATTTGGCAGTTACAAGCAGTAAAAATTTGGATAATTGCAAATATTAAAGGATATTAATTAACAATTTGTCATTATTCTAGGTGTAATACAACATAATGATATCCCAAAATGTTAACTGTTTCATCTGCATGACAACTTCATACTATTATTTAATTTTAATGTTGTGATAACAAGTGATACCCTCAATAAGGATCAGTACATAGTGCTAGAATACTTTGTAGACAGATATACTACAAAACCATCTCTTTGGGAAAGGTCTTACAGCCCAAAATGAAGATTTAATCAGTTCAAGTCTTTCCATTTCACCCAGTATCTTTTTGATTATAAGAACATGAGGATAGAGTGCAAAAGACATATAGGTTATTTTTAAATAACCAGTTATCCATATATAGCCACACTGAATTGGGGTTTAATTGCTTCAGACATGCAAGGTTTTTCTCCAGCTAACTTTTCACAGACCACAAACACAATCTTCTGTTAAAGAAACACTGTCCTGAAAATGTATCCAAGATGACTTTTCCTCTCTAAGCACTCTGACCCAGTTCTAAGTCAAAGGGTTTTCTATACAGCTAAGTAAAAAACTTAGTATCTCATAAGTGAACAATACTGGGCAACTATAACAAGATTCTAATACAGAAGTAGAAGCTGAATGCTCTGCTTCTGAAAAATCTATCTTCACACTTAACAGAACAAACAACTGGAAAAGGCAGAGCTCTGTTTCCAAAACTCATGCAAAATGCTGTACATTTGACTTAACAGTTAGGTGTAGTATTCTGATTCATAAAAGCATAAATCAAACTCTTTGCTTATTTTCTCCCTGTAATAGCCCTACAATGCTGAAATCTTGCCACCAATCATGAAGCACTGAATCGGTTTTCAACTAGCAATACATTATTTTATTTTATAGATCATCAGGTTAAAAAATTACCATATTTTTCTAGAAATCTCTCTCCTCTATGCATAACAGCAAAGAAAAAATGTGAATACTTATTATTGTGCTAAGTGTGTTTGATTAAATGAGGTTACAAAAAAAAAAAAAAGAAAATCTCTGCAATTCACCATTAAAGTTTCATTTCCAAAAAGAACCAGTAAAGCTGTCAAAGAAAAAAGTTGACTTATATAACATATACTATTAGACCATACATAAATCAAACTGCATATACATCAAGATTTAAATAACTGCAAAATGCATCCTAAATTTCCCAAGACAGAGAGTAAGTCATACACAGACAAGATATACATTCCAAAATGATTTTTCTTTAATACGAATAAGAAAAGGAAGATGAAAGAATAATGGGTAAATGTTTAAAATACTGTTAAATTACAGCAAACCCAACAAGATTACATTGCAATATTAGATAATGCAAAGCAAATTAAACCAAGGGATGGCACAGTCATTTTGGCCCTGATTCAGGAAATCGCTTAAACACATGTGTGAGGACATGCTAATTCAGGAAAGAGTGTATGTACAAGCTTAAATTTATTCATTATGAGATTTTCACCTTCAGTCTGCTTTAGTCCAGCAGCTGCAGTAGCGGGAGGAGATACTAGATGTCCTCTGTACAACAAAGGAAGATGAGAAGGTCTCCTGGCAGATGATCTGAGCTTGATGGTCCCTAAAGGTGTGGTGTAGGAGGGCATCTGAATGAGGGTAAATAGATTTGCCCTATGAGTTCCCAAAGCACTGGGATTTCTGTACAGATCACACTTTATAGACTATACAGGGAAGTCTGCCCAATTTGCATTGGCCAAAGGCTCTTGTAGGTTCCTGAGACCATGAAGATATTTTTTGGTGATCTTTGCCCATTCTTGTAGTTATTCTGTGCTTGTCTCCTTAGAAATGCAGCAGATTCTCACTTCAAGAACTTGAATACCACTGGCTTAAACAGGAGTCGGGCATGTGGTTGAGGCCTGAGAATAAGAATACTTTTGTACGTTGAGGGGATCAGTAAAGATAATGTCTCCACTGCAGCCAGCAAGCAGAAGGAGATAGAAATATTGTACTTAATACTGTGGAAAAGGAGAAACTCTTAATTAACCCAATACCAGAAGGTAACAATGAAAACACACTTTACATTTCTCAGGCACTGCAGATAGAAGAAGTTACATCAAGTATAGTTACATCCCCCATACAGTGAATACTTCCTGTCAGAAAAGTTGAAGCAGATTGTAACACATACTTTATCTCTTTAAAAATACTTCAGTTAAAACACTTACTTCTGCATGTCCTTTGTCTGTCATGACTGTCCACCCTGTTACCAAACCAGTAAATATATTATACAGATTGTGGGGTCAAAAGTAAGGCAAGGCTGCTATGTGATGTGAAAGAATGATAATATTATGATTGTTGATGGCTGCTTTGACAAAGTAATCTTAATTTCAGGAATTTCCTCACTTATTGAAGCTTCTGCTTGTGGCTTCAACAGAACAGCCTGTTTACGCTATCCGTTGACCAGCAAGGCATTCTTCCCTACTTTATGGTACAATAGTTTCATCAGATTTTCTAGCAATTTTTTCCCCCCTATTTTGTAGGTATCTTTTAGGTGTTATAAGAACACTAAAAAGCGGAAGATAACAATATATTAGAAGACACAAACCAATAAAGAACAAAACTTTCTTCATCTACCCAAAGGTCCCCACAGTCACCAGTATGGATTAGTTCAGCTCTTTCCGAATTTCACTTTTGAAACTACTTTCCTTATGTATCTATTACTTTTGGCTGGATTTACCAGCAGACCATGGAAATTCAAAATCCTCAAAATATCAACCCAGATAAGACTGGAGGTTCTTTGCAAATGTTGCTAAAATAAAAAATTGTTGTATAATACTACACGTTCGCATCATTATGGAAAAACACATTCTGGTTCTCCCTTTTTCTCCTTCAGTTATGCAACACCCTAATTACAACACAAAAGCAAGAGTCCAAAAGTCATTTGCAGAGCTGATGGCAGGGCTTCATATTCACCATACTTTCAGTGGAAACATTTTTCCAGTAATAAAAACTGGTTTAGTCTATTTTTAAGACCAGCATTCCAGATTTAATCCCAGACTCACCACAATACACTGTCTCTGATTAGATGAGATCAAAAACTCACCTTGAAAGTTTTGCCAATTGCAGAATGGTTATTGTCTGCTTTTTCCTTCTCTATGCATTTTCATCTTAAAGTTGCAAGATTTTGTCCACCAAATGATATAAAATGACACAGCTAATTATAGTGTTACCAAAAATATAATTTCCTTTTTTAAAAAAAGATATTTTTATAAAATTAACTGTACGTCATTTTTGAATATGATGTTTTATTTGTGAAAATGTAAATGATCTTTTCATTAAACAGCAAACAAAATGATGTATCTCTGAAAAATATGATAATGATTTTTTAAGGATGCGCAGATGGTGTATTTAGAACATCTGCAGCAACAGAAGATCTGAAGAGAATGGGAATTCTTTGAAAGGATGAGTTACTAGATCCAATCTATGTCCAATCTATGTTTTTGCAATTTTTTTGCAGTGTTCTTTACTGAGAAGCATTCTCTACACTGGAGTTCTCGATGTTTTGCCTCTTTCAGGGCTTCTACTAAACTCAAGAGAAAATCTTAATCATAAAATCTATTAAGCATTTTAATCAGTCCACAGTCCATTTTTTCCAGTATGTCATCAACTCAGCTTTTCTTATTTGCATCAAACAATGTTTATTCGCGCAAACAGAAAGCACCTTCATAAAGAAGATAATCATGCAATGGAGGAGGACTAGAGAAGATCAGGAAGGGTGGTCAGAGGTATGTTTAAGGATGAAGAAACACTGTGCAATCTTGCACAGAGGGCTCTATCACTTTTGGTGTTATGGCTAATGCAAATGAGATCCCTGTATCTTCAGGTGGAGACTCCAACACTTGGAAAGTTTTTCTCCCGAGGAGAAGGATATTTATTCAGTATTACAAAGTGATCTGTCATTGGCTAGATTCTTGGTTATCATGCTCAGATTTTGATCTCCAAATAGGTTTACAAACGGCCCTGAAATGGAAAAGATAATTAATCAAAAACATATTTTTAAGTAGTTTTTTATAAATTGCTCTGAATCATTCCCTTCCCATACACCATCACTGTAACCATCACCCCAGGTCACATTTATCATCAGTAATGCTATATCCTTGACAAATAAATTGTAAATCACATTGTATGCTGTCCACCTACCAACAAAGAATCATCAAGATCACAGCAAAGATCACACCAACAGTCACAATTATTCCAGTTACCAGGAAAAGACCAGAATGGGATCTGTCATCATTCTTCTTGATAGTCCTGATTCTATTCTCCTTGCTTTTTTTGTTTGCATTTCTGAAGAAAAGAAATACCTGATCATTATTATGTTCAAATTTTCAAACGAATTGGGTAGTTAATCTGATGAACAAGACGGAAAAGGAGCAGGACTTGATTATTTACTATCTGACATCTTTCACAACCTTGGAGTCTTTACTATATTAGCAAAAGTTACAATAGTAACTTTCTTATACCTTCTTTGCAAAGGCATATCTATACCAAGGAAGACACGAAGAAATAGAGATCAAACTCACACAGAGTGGGAAACATCATTTAACAGCCATGAAACACAAAGAACTTCAATTGCTAAAGAAAGGCACAAAGTATCTGTTTGGTACATGTTAAGAATGACAAATATTTTTGCTTTAAATAATGCTTTAATGTAAGATTTCAAGACACGTAAACTTAAGATACATGAATGAGAAAGACTGAATAATTACCAGAGGGCGTCTGCCACTTGAGTCAGGCTGACTTCTTTGTTCTGTGCCTGGTACCAGGTGCTGTCACCCAGGGCTGAGATACCAAGGTACTACCTTGCTACAGCAATTGCTGCAATACTAATGATAATAAAGAAGACAAAAGAGAGTATACTAACAAAAGACGGGATTGAAGGACTTAAGTGCTGTTTTTCAGTTCTCTGTCTCTATTGAGGTCTGCAAAGCTTTTATTTAAAGCAAATAACCACTAGGCATGGAAAGGAGTTGTTTTGCGCGGCCCAGAAACATTGAAGTGAGGAGCAGCTGCATGAATCTGGGAAGTGAACGCCACAGCAAGGATATCAAGTAAGAGTGCATTTTGAAATGCTTCAGCCTCTTCAACCATTCACCCAAGGAAACTGAGACATTACTTAGGCTGTTTCCCTAAGACCAGATGCGCTGTTTAGGAGATGGATCTAACAATTCAGGAAGAGTGAAAAATGCTGAAGATCGTCAATCAACTTCTTCCATCTGTTTTTTTGACAATAGATAAAGAAAACACCTGGAATCCGAACCCAGTAACCTTGTCCTGAAATTTAAATGACTTTATGTGTTCAGCACCATTGAAACAAATCAATGAACTGTCAGGCATTTTCCCAGATCCCTCCAGCTTTGACAGTTTTACACAAGCCAACCCTAATTTCTCTTTCATTTTCCCTCCTATAGATTCTAAAATTATAAGACACTATCTTGTTAATAACTGATATGCAAAACTCATGTTCACACTGGTAGGAATTCTGTGTATCAGAATGACTACTGGAAAACAATCTCTATTTCTATTTCTGTTTCATTTCTACTTCTGTATAAGGTCCTGTGTCATTGTCATCACTGTAGTATCTAAGCAACTCTTCTGTTGCATCATTTGAGTTTCATTCTCCTGCATCACAGAATCTTCATTCTGATATTCTTAACCACAGCTCAGATATTCTTAACCAACAGTAGGATTCTCCTGATTTTCTGCAAGATTTAGGACAGGTAAGAATGGTGAACTGTCTATCACACATAGAATATCATACTGGAGTTTTCGTACAACATGGAGCTACCTGCTTTTAGACTAATTCACTTCACTGACTGGACTGTGTCTTTTTAGAATTACTTGCAGTTGTGAGGAATGGACGTTAATGAAAATTATCTTTGATTTTTCCAATTTGATTAACGCAGTATAATGTCCCCTTGGCAAGATGTGAGTTTGGAGCTCTAAGAACACCTCTCTTTACAGGCTGTAACTGCAGCCTGCTGAAGAGAAAAGCGAGTTTTGTGCTGTTCACAGCTAATCTATTCAAGTTTTCTTCCTAGGCAAGAAATTCGTCCAATAATCAAGAACCAGAACTGCCCAAGAAACAACCTGACAATACAAAAGGATGCCTTTTCAGCAAACTCACACGTTTAAAATGTAAGCAGGAAACAGATAGAAAAGCAGCTTCCAATTAAGCTGGTTCACAATGAGCAAAGACTGATTCATGTCAGGTGCACTTTTAAGCCCCTAAGTGCACTCCTGAAGACCAGCAGCACTACCATTTGCCAGTGAGAATTTTGCAACTGCCAGAATATTCCTTTAAAACACCTTCAGCTTACAGTTACAGGTTACAAAGATGTACTTACATCAAAAAGATCTACTTAGCTCAGTAAAATAGAAAGAAAATTCTTCTTCTGAAACATGCAAAGTCTAGTTCAATGACTTTCAGCTTGAAGTCTACACCCCACTAGAGATCTGTGGACTAGTTTACTATAAAGAAAGATGAAAAAAAGCATCTTTCTATACATTACAATTACATTGAATCCCCCCCCTGACTAAAATTTTATGCAGTCCACTGGAAATTTTCTACAGTTCTACAAACAAAAAAGTAAATTGACAGCGTATCTGACAGTTGCAAGCAGATTGCCTTCAACTCTACCCAAAACTTGGCATATTCACTTTACCTGTTCATTATTTTTGTTCATGTTTGCTAAAAAAAGAATGCTGTTAAATGAAATGCAATTTCTCTTCATCTTCCTCTTCCGCAAGTTTTTCATTAAGCTGGAATCCCTCCTAGGTGATGATGTGGACTGTACTGGAGTGTTCCATCTACAAGTAGATGTTCGACCGGTTGTTCATACAGTCCAGCAGCCAACAGGAGTTCTTTCCACCAGTTTTCAGACCCAGTAAATAGGTATCGGTTTGGCAGAGAGGAGTAAGGTTGGTGGTTTTTTCCTCTTAATACAATGGTGATGCATAGATTTTTGTTTCTCTTCTAGATTATTTATAAGCCTTTTTCTATGGCTTTATATATATTTAAAAATGGATGGATATATGCTAAAGGGAGAGCAGGATTACATACATACAGAGAGGATACAAGCTGTTACCCCTGGGCACTGGGATTCCCTATTTCATTTCTGTGCAAATGCAAGGACAATATGGCTGTGCTGATTACATGTTGGTGCAGTAGCCAGTTACAGAGACTTGCTTTTTCTGTCTCAAGGAAGCTTTGGCACTGAAGTCATCAGCAGAAAATGAACTTAAATGAGATGTGGGCTACAATGGCCTCTGAGACAGAGAAATGCCATTGCCTCCATCTTCTCTACAGAAGTGCCACTGGATGGACACCCCAGTTTGTTCTCTCGTTCAGTGAAGATGGTGAAGGGCTTTGAGGGGAAGCCATATGAGGAACAGCTGAGGTCACTTTGTTCAGCCTAGAGAAGAGGAGACTGTGGGGAGACCTCATTGCAGTTACAACTTCCTTTTGAGAAGAGGAGGGGCAGGCACTGACATCTTCTCTGTGGTAACCAGTGACAGGATTCAATGGAATGGCCTGAAGCTGTGGCAGGGTAGATTTAGGTGGGATATTAGAAAGAAGTTCTTCACCCAGAGGGTGTTTTTGTGCTGGAAGAGGCTCTCCAGGGAAGTGGTCACCAAACTGACAGAGTTCAAGATGCATTTGGATGATACTCTCAGGCACATGATGTGACTCTTGGGGATGGTCCTGTGCAGGGCCAGGAGCTGGACTTGATGTTTGTGGGTCCCTTCCAACTCAGCATATTCAGAGACTCATGAAAAGTGTGGAACTTGGAGCACAGCTGGGATCTCAGTAGGCTGACACTCTTCCCATAGCATCCTAATGAGGGTTGTTCTCTGTTTTTGCATTCCTCTCTTGCAGAGTCCTTCCTCCTGACAGGACTATTATTAGTAAATATGAACAAACCCCCTTCCAGCTCCAAAGTCTTCACAAAACAACAAACAACACAAAAGACAGGAATGTAAAACACCCTTCAGTATTTCAGGATAGTGGTTTAGTAAGAAGGACATATAGAAATGTCAGTCATTAAAAAATGGGATTTTCTTCACAGGAATCCCAATAATTTCTGATGAAGATAATTTTTCCTTTTTCCATTACATCTTTTCTTTCTATAAAAGACAAGGAGAAACTTTAGGTCTGAACAGGTTTGAAAACAAAAGAAGAGACAAATTACTAAAGACCACTCACTTACGCAAAAAGATCATTATGCCTGTTCTTCCAAAGGTCACTGAGGAGCACAGTGATCACAGTAAAGGACACGTGAAAACTCTCCATGCATAGATTTAAAAATGACTCATACAAAGTTTTGACACATGAAAAATCCACACAAATTCCTGTTAGGTTTTACCTGACCTTTTGCAACATCTTTTCTCTACCTCTCTCCCACCTCCAGCACCTTAAAACCTGAAGCAAAAAGTGTCACAATGTGTATTTTCAAGTGGTGGTTTTGGGGTCAGGTTTGCAGACGGTGTTGCTGAATCTGGCCACTGCTGCTCAGGCGGATAAAATATCAGAGCACCAGAAAGAGAGGGAAGGATGAGATATCCACCCTTTATCAACTGCATTGATAATTTTTAGCTCCATTGAGGCCTTCAAGGCCTTCTCTCTAGGAAAAACCTCTCTCTAGGAAAGTACCAAGAAGAAAGGTCAGCCACAGAGCAAACACATTTCCACTTCCCCTGTCCCATCCTGTAGCTCTGGAATGAGGAAATCTATCTCTGTGAAATAGTGAGAGGAATGATCTAGGTAATGAAAAACACAAAATATACAAACTTAAGCTTATTGATTTATGTGAGGCAGAGAGATGGTCAGAATAGTCACAGTTCAATTTTAAAAAAATATTAATTGGGAGGTAATAGAAAGAACCTGTTCTTTTCCTGACTAAAACTGATTTGTCCATTTTGTGTGGTTCAAAGACACCTCCCAAAATCTACATGAGACCCTCTCCCTGCAGACAGTGCTGTGCCAGTTGTCAGGGCCCAGGTAGGGATACCTCAGGGCAACCCCTGTGAAGAAGAGGGGGGGCTGCCCATGCCAGACACAGATGGGTCATGTCAGCTCTGAGTGACCCAGCCAGGGTCAGCCCACCACGCTGGACCCAGCTTGTACCAATTAGAAATCTCTGTGGCCAGTTTTGGATGCTGGAAAAAAATCCATCTCAGTCCTTTAGATTACCTGAAAGGGGAAATTTTACCTGATCCAGATTTTGTGATTCTGCCTTTCTTTACATTTTGGATTGGAGAGCAGATAGGCAAATGGCAAAGGAACATAGGTTCTCTCAACAGAAATACTTAGATTTTCTGGAATAGGTACAGAAATGAATTTGTTTGATGTTATGGTAAACTTGTCTCAAATTCCCCACCTCCATTTCAAAAAATCTTTTAATGAGGAATTGAGCAAGGCAACATTGTACCACGGGCAGAAATGCTACCCCTTTCTAGAGTCTGAACAACCCAGCAAGCCGTGCTTTCAGAGAACAAAGCAGCTCTGCAAAACACAAGGTTATGAAGAATTGCCTCCAATCACAAGGAGTCTTGTTGGTCAACTGATGCTGTCAGAAGGATCTTTCTCATTTCCTCCTGATCTTGCTGGAAAAGTAAATACCATCTTCTGACCTGGCTAGACTTCTGACTATCCACAAAGAGCAAAATTAGATCTGTACATTGAAAGTCCTTGTACATTCTCAACCAAAACTTCAGCTGATAACTTCTTCATTGTACCTAATCAGAAGTTAACAAGTTTGAAAGTCCAAACAATGTCACTCCTGGGGAAGCAAAGACCAGAATTTCCTTTGCGCATCTACACACCTCTGTACACAGCTAAAGGACACTGATCTGGCACTAAGTAGAACAATCCTGATCTGTTCTCTGTGGTGACCTGTGAAAGCACCCAACAGAATGACCTGAAGCTGTGGCAGGGGAGGTTTAGGTTGGATATTAGAAAGAGATTCTTCACCCAGAGGGTGGTTGGGTGCTGGAACAGGCTCCCCAGGGAAGTGATCCCAGTGCCAAGAGCGACAAATTTTAAGAAGCATTTGGATGATACTCTCAGGCACATGGTGTGACTCCTGGGGACGGTCCTGTGCAGGGCCAGGAGCTGGACTTAATGATGCTTGTGGGTCCCTTCCAACTCAGCATATTCAGTGGTTCTGTGATTCTGTGAATCCATTCCTTTTAACCTACTTAATAGACCTTAGAGCTCATGTTCATCAGATTTAGGTATTGTTGTAAATATTTTCTGAGTCAATAAATCTCAGTCCTTGTAAGAACTTCTCAATGGGTCTGTGGGGTGGTTTCATCTGACAGCTTTTCACCAAGACTAGTCAGTCACAGCTTAAACATGAGCAATTGAGTCATTGTATTGATGACTCGCAAACTCAAGTCAAAGGGACCATTTTCATGCTTAAACCTAAAACAGATTATGTGCTCTGCTAATTCAGGCCTAAAGAAAGGAACCTTCCACTGTGCAAAGAGGCATGTAGAGACTGAATAGTGGGAGAAAGGGAGGAAAAAAGCTCTGGGTGGTTTGTGACTGCCAGATAAGTTTAGAAAATGAATGAACAAATTTCACATTACCGTACAATGGCAGAAAGGACCTACGCAGAGATACAAGAAATCTTAGTGAAAAAAGGGAAAATAAGGCAGGATTCTAAGGCCAATTTTATTGAAGTAAACAATACGTTGGGGAGAAACACGGGGAGGGGTATCTCAAAGGATTTCTTTCTTTCTAGTCTGCCATAATTTTGCACAGGACCTAAATCTACATTATTTCAGGAAAAAAATGAATTTTGATGAGCATGGTATTTTCATGCTTTCCCTGATTAGGAAAGATGGAGTTTCTGTGCAGCTGTTCTGGTTTGAGAAAATCAGCACACTGCTACCTTTCTCATAAAGTCAGCAAAAATCCCATTAGCATAAGAGCTGAGAAAGGTGGTACTGGAAAACTGTTTTACAATGTATTTTTTTTGATATTAAACTTTGCTGAATCCATTGTGTATAAGCAAATTCCAGATGGTGACTAAGAGAAAAACTCAAAAAGTTTGTTTTCCTGCTTCAGTATTGAAGTGGAAAGCAGACAACTACAGAACCTCTGCTGCTAATGCTACCAGACTTAGTGAGGTAAAAGAAAATCTGTTAATCAACCTTGGTGCCACAAAAAATAAGCAGGTAATAGAAACCACTGCTTATTTTAGCTTGAATTTTTACATGGAATAAAGAAAATGCTCATTCCTACCACAGGGAACCTCTTCATTTCTATTCTGTCATTTCCTTTTTTTATGTCTCTTTTACTGGCCAGCATTTCATGACTGTCATTACCACAGCACACAAACTCCTGCCTATATACTCCCGGCGACACACAGTCTTACGAAGATTGAGTGCTACGTAAAAACCACAAGGCCATATCACTAGAAGACTGTCAATGTCTCTGTGAGCTTATTAGTTGTTGTGTAGACTGCATATTTTACAGAGGCAACTGTATTTCCATTTTCTTGTCCAGTTTCACACTGGAAAGTAATTGAATGGGTACCTCTGAAAAATTCCATAATAACTGAACCATTGGGAAGAATGTGCGCTGTCTAGCCATATACAAAAAAAAAAAAGGGTAAAAAATAAGGGGAGGAGTTTTTTTTTAAATAGATGTGCAAAGACAAGTTGTATTATGTCAGGGGAACAGAAATGTGTTTATTCTACTCCAACAGCTTCCAATCTGTCATGACCTTTTGGACCCTGGGAAAATTTCTCCCATCTCTTCACCTCCTACTTGAACAATTAGGAAGGGCAATATGGTTGTGGCTTGCTGATGTATATGCACTTATCAGGCACTATGCCCCATTTTTTTAAAATAGCAGTAAACATTACTCTCTAAAATTATTGTTTCTGTCAAATAAGCAGGAAATTGAAGCTACATAATGGAGCAAAGTCATGTGAGTCCATGTGTTACCAACTCGCTAGTGAGAAATCAGGGCTTAATTGCCTTATGACAGCAAAGGACATAATCTGCCCAAAAGTCTATACAATTCATATGGAGAATTTAGTAAATACATGCATTATCAAGTTCTTCTCCACAAAGTGTTGTTCAGTGACTGAACTTGTTTGGAATTACATCTTCTGAACATAGTTATATTTATTTTTAAGTACATCTTCTGAACATAGTTGTATTTATTTTTAAGTACATCTTCAAGATATCTTCACCTGGGCAAGGGCCTCAGAAAATGGTATTTCCCCTATATGAGAAACTTTAATAGGTATGTCATCAACTAAATGAAACATCTTTGTACAGATCATAAAGTTTCTAATTCTTCAAACAGAATGTTACTTGGAAATTATCCTTTCACTTAAAATTACTTAAAATGCACTTTTCTTGGTCTAATGCCTAGAATGAAGAACATAGCAAAAAACCAGTATTTTACAGGGACTTGAAATCAAGTGCACGTCAGTGCAGAAAGGAGATATGAAATGTTACTGGATTGCTTAACAGGGTGATTGGAGGGTTGAGTGCAATCACTTCATTATACTTTCATCACCCCACATTAAGAAGGAATAAGGATGCTTCCTTTAAATCAACTTATATGCTCTAGATTACTGTATCAGAGTGTTTCACTAACACCCACAGCCTACTGGCCCCCAGCATTCCTTCTATGTGGACTATACATTTTGCTTCAGTTCCATCCATTCACTAGTTAACAAAACTTCTTAAAGGCCAATCCCTTTCAAAGGAAAAAAAATCTTTTGCTCTGCATTTCTTCATACTCTGTTTTTGCTTTTTCTTTCTTTATCCTGAATGTTAATATGATGTATTTACCAAATACCAGGCAAAACAGATCTTCTCAGAGTGCCTGCTAAAGCTATCCTGTGCTGGTATTTAAGTTTTCAATACAACATCTACTTCTGTCAGAATCTACACCCTACAGAGACAGATTCTTTAAATCATCATGTGTCAGGAAAAGAACTGAAAATGAATTCAAAAGTTTCCTTACAGAACAAAAAATAAAAGAAACTAAAATATGTTCTGCAAAACAGTTCATTGACTTTAAATATCAAAGCATTCAGGATCCTGGACTTTAAATGCTCAAATCAGATGGCACAGAGAATGCTGTACAGACTGCCAACTCAGTCTGCCTCCAGTCTTATGACTGTCTGAGTGTGTTCAACTCCCACCAAGGTCAACAGAAACTGAACACAATGAAACCTGAAGGCACTGGGACTGGGGAGTCTGAAGTTACCTAACAGTGACCAATAGCGAGTGATGCAGAAGGACCAACAGCCTCCAAAATGAAGCCTCTCAGAACAAAGAGGCTGGTGGTTAGTAACATAAGTCTTCTCATGAGTGTTGATCACCAGGACTGCTCAGAGGATCTCACTGAAGACAACAGGAGGTAACCTATCACATATGTGTGAAGGTAAGGAGAATTCCTGTATAACACTGAAGGAAGGAAACAAATGTTCAGTGTCACTATCAGGACTTCAGTGGGAATATCCTCATTTTAACAATTACAAATATATTCAAAACAAGTGCTATAATTGTTTTTGACAAACAGAGTGTACACAGTTCATTGGAATGACATAGCTTGTGGGGGAGGCAGGAATAATATGCTTAGGCCCAGTAAACACTGAAGGTTTTGCCATTTTTTCCAGAAGCATTTTGTTTACTAATAGACATGGAAAGAGGAGCGTTAAACCCCCTTTGCAGTAGAATAATAAATAGGAAATTCATTTGCATATTGCATCTGTGATGCATCTGCCTTGCTTAAATGTGTATTATATAAACCAATGGATTTTAAAATGTTTCAGAGATGCCATGCAAATCCTGAAACAGAACTTCAAGTGACAGAGGGAGACACCACCACTACTGAAAATGACTCAAAATGAGGATCATTCTCTGTTTCAGAGAATGTCTCATGGATACAGAGTAAGAGGTGTAAATGGCAATGAACTGACATTTTTATTAAAGGCATTCTTCTTTCTTTAGTGCCAAGTAGGTTTTTTAGCTAACAAAAAGGCAGGAAATCTATGAAAAGCCAAAAGCCTGGCTTAATAAAATCTGGGTGCTGGGCTAGCTGTAGTCACATTCACCAGGGGGAAAAACCTCACCATGCCTTATCCATGGGAATACTAAAATTTGAAAAGTATATCATACTCAAAGTATCTATGAGAAAAAATCTTTTAATTACATCTGCAAGTTCTTTTTTGTGCTCCTCTGTCTTCTCCTTTTGGACAGCTTTTTCTTTCTTTCGCATGTTTTCTTCCCCCGTCTCTTCTTAGTTGCTGCCAATGCTGATGAAATTAATCTACTAAGGTGCTCTAACAAATGAAGTCTTAGCTTCAACAAGTTGCACAAGTTAACCTAACAGAAACCTAGACACACTGCAGTAAAATAAATTAGCTAAATGAAATTCACCCTAGAGAAACGTAAATTAATAGACTGCAGGAGGGGTGATGAAGAGGTATGACCCACAAAGAACTGAACACTTAGCAATACAAAAACAGCAGTTCTGAGAGAAATCTAGAGGTAAAAGGGGACAAAAAGCTTACAACATTACTGGAAGAACCAAGAAGTTAACTTTCAGCCTTTCAACAGACAAACAGAATTACAGAATGATTGGAACAGACCTTAAAGATCACCTAGTTCCAGTGCCCCTGTCATGGGCAGGGACACTTTCCACTAGACCACGTTGCTCAAAGCCCTATCCAACCTGGCCTTAAACACTTCCAAGAATGGGGCATCCACTTCTCCAGGCAACCTGTTCCAGTGCCCCACCACTCTCATAGTCAAGAATTTCTTCCTAATACCTAATCTAAATCTGCCTTCTTTCATTTTGGAGCCATTCTCCCTAGTCCTATCACTATATGCTCTTGTAAAAAGTCCCTCTCCAGCTTTCTTGTAGGCCCCCTTTACTGAAAGTCTGCTATAAGGTCTCCCTGAAACCTTCTCTTCTCCAGGCTGAACCACCGCAACTCTCTCAGCCTGTTTTTCATAGGAGAGATGCTCCAGCCCTCTGATCATCTTCATGGCCCTCCTCTGGACTTGCTCCAGGAGGTCCACATCCTTCTTATGTTGGGGTCCCAGAGCTGAATGCAGCACTCTGAGTGGGGTATCAAAAGAGCAGAATAAAGGAGCAGAATCACCGCCCTGGACCTGCTCTTCACACTTCCTTTGACGCAACCCAGGCTGTAGTTGGCTGTCCGAGCTGCAAGTACATATCGGTGGCTCATGTTGAGCTTCTCATCCACTAACACCCGCAGGTCCTTCTCTGCAGGGCTGCTCTCAATATGTTCTCCACTCAGCCTATATTATGCTTGGGATTGCCCCAGGTGAAGGACCTTGCAACTTGGCCTTGCTGAACTTCATGTGGTTTGCATAAACCCACTTCTCAGGCCTGTCCTGGTCACTTTGGATGGCATCCCTTTCCTCTAGTGTGTTGACTGCACTTGGTGTCATCAGCAAACTTGCTGAGGGTGAACCTGATCGCACTGTCCACATTACTGACAAAGATGTTAAACAGCACGTGTCCCAAAACCAACCCTAATGAATGCTACTCATCGCTGATGTCCACTTGGACACTGAGCTGTTGACTGCAACTCTTTGAGTGAGACTATACAGTGAATTCCTTATCTACTGAGTGGTGTATCTATCAAATCCAGTTTAGCGACAAGGATGTCATGTGGGACAGTGTCATAAGTCCAAGTAGATGACATCAGTTGCTCTTTCCTTGTCTACCACCATTGTAACCCTGTCGTATAAGGCCATCAAATTTGTCAGGTGCAATTTGCATTTAGTGAAGCCATGTTTGTTGTCACTAATCATNCACTAACACCCCCAGGTCCTTCTCTGCAGGGCTGCTCTCAATATGTTCTCCACTCAGCCTATATTATGCTTGGGATTGCCCCAGGTGAAGGACCTTGCAACTTGGCCTTGCTGAACTTCATGTGGTTTGCATAAACCCACTTCTCAGGCCTGTCCTGGTCACTTTGGATGGCATCCCTTTCCTCTAGTGTGTTGACTGCACTTGGTGTCATCAGCAAACTTGCTGAGGGTGAACCTGATCGCACTGTCCACATTACTGACAAAGATGTTAAACAGCACGTGTCCCAAAACCAACCCTAATGAATGCTACTCATCGCTGATGTCCACTTGGACGCTGAGCTGTTGACTGCAACTCTTTGAGTGAGACTACACAGTGAATTCCTTATCTACTGAGTGGTGTATCTATCAAATCCAGTTTAGAGACAAGGATGTCATGTGGGACAGTGTTTGTCATAAGTCCAAGTAGATGACATCAGTTGCTCTTTCCTTGTCTACCACCATTGTAACCCTGTCGTATAAGGCCATCAAATTTGTCAGGTGCAATTTGCATTTAGTGAAGCCATGTTTGTTGTCACTAATCATCTCCTTATTTTCCACATGCCTTAGCATAGTTTCCACAAGGATCTGGTCCATGACCTTGCTGTGCACTGAAATGAGACTAACTGGCCTGTAGCTCCCTCAGTCTCCTTTTTTTCCCTTTTTAAAAATGGGGGTTATGTTTCCCCTTTTCCAAATAGTGGGAACTTCACTGGACTTATAACTTCTCGAATATGATAGACAATGGCTTAGCCAATTCTTCTGCCCTCAGGACATGCAGATGCATCTCATCAGGTCCCATGGACTTGTGCACCTTCAGATGCCTTAAATGGCCTCAAACGGCCTCAAACTTGATCTTCTCCTACCGCGTGGTGTTCTTCAGTCTCCTGGTCTCTGTGTTTGTCTTCTGTAATATGTGTGGTGTGGCTGGAGAACTTGCTGGTGAAGATCAAGGCAAAAAAGCTATTGAATACCTCAGCCTTCCCCATGTCTTGGATAATCAGGCCTCCTGTTCCCTTCAAGAGAGGACCTCCACTTTTTCTAGTCTTCCTTTTATCACCAAAGTACCTATAAAAGCTTTTCTTGTTGTCCTTAATGTCTCTGGCCAGATTTAATTCTAACAGGGTTTTAGCTTTTCTAACCTGATCCCTGACTGCTTAGACAATTTCTCAGTATTCTTCCCAAGATACCTGTCCTGGTTTCCACCCTCTGTAGGCTTCCTGCTTGGTGTTTGAGTTTGTCCAGGAAGTCCTTATTCATCCATGCAGGCCTCCTGGCATTTTTGCCTGACTTTCTCTTTGATGGGATGCATTTCTCTTGAGCTTGGAGGAGGTGATGCTTAAAAATCAACCAACTTTCTTGGGCCCTTCTTCCCTCCAGGGCTTTATCCAATGGTACTCTGCCAAGCAGATCTCTGAAGAGGCCAAAGTCAGCTCTCTGAAAATCCAAGGTAAACATGCATGCATTGAACAATCCAGACTAGAATGAAGGCTACAAATGTGATCTGAAGTCCAGATATGAGATGATGCCTTTTTTTGGTTGTTGTTAGAGCTTCCCTTTTCAGTTCTTCAGTGAGATTACATAATTTTCAGAATTAAAGTGGTTAAACATTTTTTATTGAGTCTGGCTGAGGTGGAATTTACTTTTCCCATAGCAGCTCTCATAGTGCTGTGCTTTGTATTTGTAGCTGGAAGGGTGTTGATAGCACACTGTTGTTTTGGCTACTGCTGGGCAGTATCACACAGCATCAGGACTGTCTCTTCACCACCACCACCCCCCAACTTCCCACAAAGACCAGTAAGCTGGAGGTGAGCAAGAGGCTAGAGGGGGACACAGCCGAGACAGCTGATCCAACCTGACAAAAGGGATATTCCATATATAATATGGCATCTTGCTCAGCAATAAAACTAAGAAAAAACCCATGAGGGGTGGGGGTGGTGTGAGATGTGCGTTTTCACTAATGTGTTTTTCTTCCAAGGTAACTGTAATGCATACTGAGGCTCTGTTTCCTGGGAAGTGGCTGGACATCACTGATGATGGGAAGTAGAGAACAGTTCCATTTTTTTATTTCGTTTGCTTCTGTGCACAGCCTTTACTTTTATTTTTTAAACTGCCTTTATCTCAACCCACAACATTTTCATCTTGTTTTCTTCCCCTCTGTCCTGCTAAGGAGGGGAGTGATAGAGCAGCTTGGCAGGCACCTGGCATCCAGCCCAGGTCAACCCACCACAACATTAACTCTGAGGGACCAAAGATAAAACTGAAAAAAAATTTAGGGAAACTCCCTGAAAACACAGAACATTTGAGACATGTGTTAGAGGGATGGGATGTAAGGAGCAGATTCTTATTACCCAAAAGATGAATGCATTAGAGCAAGTGAGGTTATTAAAAGTATGGGGATACATATTCCAGTGGTAGGTATAGGCACCAGTATATGGAACATTGAAATTATGAAGTGAAGAATGAGAAATATTAAAGTATGTAGAAGTAAAATAAATCTCTCAAACCCATAATGTCCTAAGATGTGAAATAGGATGGAATCAAGGAAGTTCTATCAATGGAAATATGAAAAAGTGACTCAAAAAATTAAAAAGGACATATTCTAGAAAACATCAGATTGATGGGGGCAAAACCTTTTCTCCCTTTCTTTTTTCCATGGTCTTATGAGAAGCTGTATTTTTTCAGAAAAAAATTCATAGCATTTCTGATTCAAGACTGCTTCCTAAGAAATATAATTACCACCTCAAAGCAGTATCTCTCATCATGCCAAATGCAGAAATATCATCTAAGGTTTGTCTCATTTTTCCTCTCTCCCTTTCTACTACAGAATGATACCTCTTCTCTCCATTACACAATTTATAAACTGTATAAATGTGGAATACAGAACAGGCTATTGCAGGAAAGCAATTTTTTGGCAATATTGTATGTGGGAAGACATCTGTGAGAAGCATCAGAAGATCTTTCATCTTCTGAACATCTCACAGATGTTCCCAAATAGCGAAAATTGTTACTTTGGGGAAGACATCTCATGCCAATAAACGTAGGGAACTGGTTTAAAATAGGAGCTTGCAGGCTGTGAAATTAATAAAACAACAGATCTGACCTAACCTCCTAATGACAATCAGCCTGATTGTTTTTGTTAATTATAGTTATTGGCAATTGAAATCAATGAGAGGTGAATGAGGGCAACCAAATTACTACTGCTAAATTGCTACAGTTAGCACTTTTTTTTTCTTTTTTCCAAAACCAAATGACAATATGTTTTATTCATCTGCTTTGTTACTTACCACATGTAACTGTGCATTCTCCAAATGCTACTTCAGTGGACACAGTGACATTCAGACCTGAACACAAAGTCTAAAGTTACATCTCTAGTACAATGACAGGGATTGAAATGCCCAATTAACAGTAAATTCACTCCTTGAAATCTTTACTACTTTTAGTTGAAATGTAAAATTTGCCAACATTTTTGCTTTCACTAACTAAACCAGAAGAACAAGACACTTGTAAAATTTATAGTAAAATCCAGCGTGAATAGCATTCATGTTTAAACAAGTCTCAAGATGATTTTTTAAAAGAAAAAAATGTATTTTTCTTTAAAAATAGTCTATGATGTTAAATTAGCCTACTGAATGCTCTGGGAGGTGCAATGTCTAGGTTCTATGCAAATTATAGGTCTTCCCTGAAAAGAGTTAAGAAAATTTTCATTAAATAATATTCAGTTAAGTAATTTCCTTGTTCTTTTCTGGCTAATGTATGCCTTACCACTTCATTTTTTCCCCATCACATTTCAAGGTCAGGTTTACATAGCCACCACAAAGATCAGTCAACCAGGTACAGTATTTTAATTAGGTTCTGTGGTTTTAATCAGAGTGATTAGGTTCCTTCCGTATTTTAATGGTACTTTGAGGTTTCAAAATATACAAAACCAAAACATTCTCATCTCCATATGGGATTCAAATCTAGATAATGTATTTTATTCATAATAGCATGCAATTTGTATGTTTGTTTATAAGGATACTGTAATGCAGTAATTATTACACAGAGAAACTACCTGAGCGAGACTCCTTTGGAAAGTATCAATTAAATAAGCAGTAGGTATTTTCAATATTTCCAAATGCAAAGAGAGTCACTATGACTGTTTTTACAAGTCTACACTGCCAGTCCCGCCTACTCAGATTATTTTTTTCTGATAAAAAATACTTACTACTGTAAAGTTTGCTTTCACTGTCTCTCAGTTTTTTTTATTCAAGATTTATGCTTACAAAATGTTATTTCTATTCAGCAATGCAAGTTTATCTATCACTTCTTGCTACTAAATCTCTAAGTAATATTTACATTTTTCAAATGCTATCCAAAACTTTAAATTTCTCAGGTTGAAAGGAACGGATCCATTTTTCTTTCAGTCAGTGATATACAAATACAAAACCTTTATTGTTCTGTTGTAAAGGATTTACACGACAGCAGCACAGTGCATTCTCCACAATGATACACTGATACTGAACTCTTTTTCTCAACATTGCAAATGAGCCATCAAAATCTTACTCTTTTGTTATCTCTGTCTCTATGGTTTTGACATTTACTTCAGCATATAAACTGTGCTCATCAGAACTGTCTTCTAGCGTACGCACAGCAATCCTTAAACAATAACTATCCAGCTGAATGATAAAATATCCAACCTTAGTCAAAACATAAGGAAAAAATTGTAAGATTAAAGTCCTATGAAAACAGAGACAACCTTTGAAACAGATAGTGTATCCCCAAACCCTATCTTTAATGAAACTCAAAAAATAATAACTTCTCTAGAATATGGTCCTCACCATAAGTAACCTATCACTTTTCCCTTAGGTTCTTTTAAATTGATGGGACAGTCTTTCAACAGTCTTGTCTAATGATAAACACCACAGCACAGCAGAGAGTTGGAGAAGAACTTAAGGATCCTGTCTACAGTTTACAGTCTTGTTTAGAAACATTTGTTTTGAACTTGGTACAATGGAGGTTGCTCTTATTTCCTTGTGCAGAATAAACATAAACATGCAAAAATGGTGGGAACAAGGGCTAGGACAGCTTCAGATGACATAAATTCTCAATGGAATAGGTGTCTGAGAATTCATATCATCTTATGGTATGCCCAAACCTCTACCCTGAGAGTAGCTGTTACTGTAATTAATTTTTGAGGTGACAAGCGGAGTGTAGCCACAGCAGGCTGTTACCATACCTGAAAAGAAAAGATTTCCCATCCAGCCAAAAATTTTTAGAAAGGAAGGAAGGAAGGAAGGAAGGAAGGAAGGAAGGAAGGAAGGAAGGAAGGAAGGAAGGANAAGAAAGAAAGAAAGAAAGAAAGAAAGAAAGAAAGAAAGAAAGAAAGAAAGAAAGAAAGAAAGAAAGAAAGAAAGAAAGAAAGAAAGAAAGAAAGAAAGAAAGAAAGAAAGAAAGAAAGAAAGAAAGAAAGAAAGAAAGAAAGAAAGAAAGAAAGAAAGAGAAAATGGCTCTTTTGTCAGATATTTATTATGATGAAAAGGATACTGTATTTTCTAAGTAGTGTTACTCCAAATAAACTTTTAAACACATCTGAACATTAAAAGCCGATTGACTCTAAATTAACAAGTTATTCAGGAATCCCCAATTGTGATTTCTGACTTAATGAATTTTACTTAGAAAACCACAGGAAGAAACTTTGAGGGAAACAGGGTCATTGAGGATAACACTTTTTAGATGAATTTTATGAATTTTCAATGCCAATATCACAATTCAAAGTCTTCCATTGCTTTCTTTTCTAGCATTTCTTCCATCAATTCTAACTGAAGCAAAATGTTAAAGCTTCCGATAAGAAACTACAGATCTTTCTACTTATATAAGCTGTCTGGTTCCAGTTGCATCAGGTTCAGATAAAAATATGGTGTCAGCCCTATGCAAAAAGAATTATGTATATAAGCTTCCATTAGCATTAATAGGAGTTATATATGTAAATCCCACACACACACTGTGATAAGAATGTGCTAAGAAACTGCATTTACATTCCTGTCGAGGGCTGCAATTAGTATCAGCACAGCAAAGGCAGCCTGTATTCCTCTCAACATTTGAAAGTCTTGTAAAACCTATGTAGAACAGAAATCTTTGCCATTATATCCCATTTTAATTACAAGCCACATCACAGCATATGTGCAGAATATTTTGATAAACACTTGAAAAGCCCACAGAAGTCCTACTAAAAATGACAACTGAGAGCACTCAAAGTCATGATTGTGAACCCGAGAGGAATTCACTCATGCCTGAGCTACACATCTCTTTTTTTGCCAAGTATTATGGGGTCCTATGGGGTCAAAGCGCAGAGGGGACTGGGAACAACATGGCTCCATCCCCAAAGTGGTAAGACAAGCAATGGTGAAGTTGATGTGGGCTTCCCAGGGCAGAAATCATTCCATGGGCAATTGACTTTGCACTTCAGAACACATCATGTGCAAACCACTGCAATTCATCACTTGATGGCAGACAGAGGGTGTTTGCAGGGATCATCACTCTCAGTAGCCCACTCTTTTGGCTATGAGAGTGATGATCAGATGAGGAGTTATCCCCATCTCCCCAGCCTCTCCCTTCAGGACTGCCCTGTGATGGCTTAATAATACACTCCGACACCTTCCCACTGCCTGCAGATGACGCCAGGGAGAGATTGCTGCATCCTGGTAGTGATTCAGGCTGGCTCAGGAAGCACAACTCCAGTCAGCCTGAAAAATTGCTGCTTGACATGACATGACACTCACTCTCCCTGCAGCCTGACCAAATGCCCCCTGATTCCAGAGAGGAAAATTTCCCTTAGCAGTAGTGGGGATCACCAGATCTGCAGGAATATCCGTGGGGGGAGATGTGCAGGCACCCACACAGGCTGGCAGGTCAAGGGGCCCTTAGGTCAAAGGTTGATGCTGGCAACTGGAGTGAGAACTGTTTGCAGCCCCTTTGTCTGCTGTCCCTCATGATGGAGCACAAGCTCCATCAAATAAAATGAGTGGCAAACTATGTGGCACCCAAAGAGATCTATAAAGGGTCTGACTGCCTGTTATGGATGGTCCAGAGTAATAACATTTTTGTTAGAGCTGAGGAACATCAGTTCTTCTCCAAAGTCCAGAAAAGGCAGATTTAGATCCAAGGTTTTGTGACTCACTCCAGTTTCTTAAAATACTACCCTAGGATTTCCACAGTACCTTTCAACTCCCCATATACCAGAGCCCTGTGCAGCCCAAAGACGTGCACCTGCACTTGGGAAACTGTCACTCACACGTACAATAGGTGCACTGAACAACAGGTCTGATTGTCAATGGGACACCACACCAGCAGATAGAGAATATAAGAGCCTGCTTGTAATAAAAATCCCTGCTACCCAAAACAGTGTTTGTAAGTGATATTCCCACTTTTTACACGGAATCCATGTTGATAGTCTCTGCTTCGGTGTCCAGAAAGCCTCTGCAGGTGTCCCAGTCTATCTCGAACTTCCTCCTCAGTGAGCATGTCTTTTGTCAGCAATTGCATTTCCCCAGAGTCCAGAAATGCAGCCAACACAGGATTTCTTGTGAGTGCAGAGATGGGACTGGGCTCTGTGAAATTTCATGGGAGTTGAAAACGAACAGAGCTTTCCCTGCCTTTGAATCTACTTGTATATCTTATCTATTTGACTTAGACTTTCCTTAATAATTTCTTGCCAGGACACCTACTCTCACATGTGCAACAGAAAATATGGAGGAAAATTCCTGCACCTGATCAAGCTACTTCCCTGAAGGCTAGAACAGAGATTATTACTTTTATAAAATGTTTGGGAGGGTCTCTGATATTGGAGGCAGAGAAAGCTGGAGAAGTGGGAAAATACCATTTAATGGGTAATGAGTTATTCAATAAAATTTGTTCATAAAGTTGTCAATGTTGATGTTGTCAAAAAAATAATTATATCCTTAATAATAGCTCCTATTTCTGTATCTTCAGGACCCAAAATCATTTAGAACTAGGAAAAACGTTAATATTGAATAAAACCAACTCTGTCTAGAGAATGGAAAAAGATTGATCAATAGATAAAACCCAAGTGTGTGTTCTAGTTTTTCTTTCATTGAGACATTGCCAACATGCTTTCATATCTATGTGTATGTATGTGTTAACAATAACTATATGTACACACAGAAATACACATATTCTGTACCATTGTTGATGCTTGTGATGGGATGTGAGAGACATTACCATGAAGGAAAGATCAATCATTTCCAGGAACAGCAGGGTTTAATACTTTTAATATTTCTCTAGAAAAAATAGACCTTTACCATTTCTACAAAACAAGTAGGAAACTCAGCTTTTTATGATGGAACCTAATAAATGGCTGGATGGCTTTTTGTGCATTTTTTTCAATATTATTAGTTAGTAGCAATGTCTTTTCCATTACTTTCTTGTACTTCACATACTTGGTGTTAGTCTTTTTCTACAGTCTACAGAAGTTCTCTCTCATTTTTATGACTCTTCTTACTTACCTGGTTTTATAAAGAAGGGGATAAAAATACTAATAGCAATGGACAACATTCACTTGGCTCATGCTGTTAAGTGGCCCTGTGGAGCAGTGGTGAGCTCCCAGGTGGGCAGAACTGTTCCACCTCCTTGTGTTGCTCTCACAGCTGGCTGTTCCACTTGCTGCCCAGAGAAAAGACTGGTAAATAAATAGCTTGGAAAGAGCTTTCAGCTACTTTTTCTTCTCCTCAGCGTCAGGACAGCCATAAAGTGGTTTTTTGTAGTGGGTGTGCGTATTTGGAAGCTTTCTTCCACGCCGCTCTTTTTCTTTCCTTGCTTGGCACCATCTCCCACACAATCGTTTTTCTCAGCCAATTACAGGAAGAACAGTCTGCCTGGACTTGTAACCAGTATTACCCTGCTCCTCAGACTTAGGAGTGATGGGCAGAGTCCCAATACTCCTTAAAATTACTTATTTGTGAAGTCGGGGATGAAAGATGGAATTAGGAGCAGCAGACAGAGTTTCTTCTGTGTTACAAACATCTGGAGTATGATCAAGTCTCATCTCTGCCTTCAGGCCATATGGGATGTGGACTTTCAATTTAGCTATGTAATGCAAAATGGTTTCTTACTGACTTTATTAGTCTAGATGCTAATTAATAGACCAAATAACACCATTACCACAATGCCAACAGATTTGTACTTTAGCCTGAACTCACTGTCAGTATGAACATGACGATATTAGATGCTCAGTAGCTTTCTGAGTTAATAACTGTACTTCTGAAAGGTTCAAGTAGTGTGCAGCCAAATGACATAGACAACACTTAGAGTGAACCAGAGCAGCCTTGTCTCTTTTATTCACACCAGTAACCCAGGTTGTAAAAGAGGTAAAAGAGATGTTTGATACCCTTAGAACAGTAGTTCCATGCAGTGCTGTTTTCTACAACAGGAGTCTGTTGGTCAATAGAATTGCTTTATTCTCTGTACATGGACCAATAAATAATTCTGTAAGTCATATCTCATTGAAAGTTCCTGCATCAGGAGCTCATGCCAGAAGGTCAGCACATCTGTAGTGGTCAATGGGACATGAGCAATAGTTCTGAAAATTGTCTCCTCTTATTTTGTCCCTATGCACAGATAATGGCATGCTCCTTCCATTGGATAAGAATTGTTGCCATAGTAATGTTTCAAGCACTCCTTTGGATCAATAAGGGAACAGAGGGTTTTTCAGGTATTTCTGTTGCTTGTAAGCCTGCAGTCATATCAATTCTCTTCTATAAAACAAGTTTCTTCAAAGGTCTTACAGCGCTCTACAAGTAGGCAAAGAAAGCAACATAAACACGGTGCTCAAAGATCTTGTGTCAGAATCAGACCTCTGATGGGCAAGTGCAATTCTGTCAAGAGAGCAGAGTTCCATTTGCATAATCAAAGCCCTGAATTTGGCCCTTGTAGCCCTATCAACTCCTCACTAAATCCAGAAACAAACTGAAGCTACAGAATTGGTTGCATTTTTTGCTGAGGATCCAGATGTAGTTCCATCAACAAATCAGTTGATTTTTCAGTTGATTTAAAGTTCATTTGCTGGTTCATGGACACTGTAGGTACCTGACATTGCCACAGTATAGGTTCAAGCTGATTAGGCGCTATTACTTCTACGATGGAAGTGAAGTGTGAGCTTAACATAGATTCTTAGGGGCTGAATCTACAAAAGCATACATTTAATCACTGTATTGCCACTTTCAGCTACCACTTTTCAACATATAGATATCAAAATCTGTCCATCTGCTCTACATGTCACAAGATTATGTATGTGTTGAATAGAGACCCCTACACTCCCCCTACACAACCTAACTGTTAGGACACACCTCAGCATTTGCAATGAGGCAATTTAGATATTTACTGGGAGCAACAGCCATGCTGTATAGGAGTTTTAAGTCAATATAAGCCATGCTACTTACCTCAGTGTTGGAGAATGTCTGCAAGCACGGTTAATGTATGAAGACAGGCTTTGGTTGAAGATGAGGCACTGACACATCTAAATGTTCTTGTGAATTTAATATGAAAGCTAAGGACAAACTTTTCTCAGATAGAAAGTGTTCTGCTTGCCATATTGATTTACAAGCAATAAAGGAGCACAAGATTTGACAGCAGTATATTTTGCATCATTTTAGGAAAAATATCTCAAACTCAGATTTCTCGATGCGATAGTGATTCTTTTACTTCAGTATTTTACATCTAAACCTTACTATTCACAAGCATATTATGCATTTTTCTATGCATAGATTCCTTTACAAAGAGCTGTATTTACCTACAAATGCTGTACTAGGCTCCTTCAGGTATTACAGTTATCCATTTCAATACTGGAACAGGAACATGCCATCTTCTGCAATTATATGCTACGCTTTTTAAATAGTGACTAATATTTCATTGCCTGCTGAAAACATCTCGAAATCATAAATACAAGAGACTTCTGCAGTAATAAGCACCATAGACACAGCTCAGAGAGATTCATTAGTGTTCCCCTGCAATTCCTAGGCTGGTGTCTGCATGCATACATCACCACTGAGCAGGAAAAAAATGGGCACTACTTCTCTTTTTTCCTGTTATCTGACATTCCTCATTTCATATCTATTTATTATCCTTGTTCCTTGCTTCCACCAAAACTGGAGGAGTTTTCCTTTATCTTCTACAACTGCTTCCTTACCAACAGTGAGGATGCCTTTCCTACATCTATGCATCTGACCTTCCAGAAAGGAAGGCAAGAGGAGAAAGGAGTAGGAGAGGAGGACAAGATAGACACCTGGACTTTTATTGTAAGATGCAGCGAGGATGCATCTAGGCTGCTGCATACTGGAAAACACTCGTTTGTGGCTTGTAAGCAATTCTTGATCTTTGTGGCCTTGTGAAGAGAAAGACCAGAGGAATTCAACTGAGATTTCTGTCTGTGGAAAAGAGCATGTGATCATACCATTTTGTCCATGTTATTTAGGAGGTACATAACTTCCTGACAATCACCCTTTTCAACAACAGTACTTGTTAAGTATTTTATCTCAGAAATATCAGGGCTCTCTTATATAGTCCCATCCATTTCTTGTTACTCTGAACAGACTTTAGTGAGAAAGGTTAGAAGTATACTAACTCTGTGTGAGGAGAGAGGGGCTGAGGAGTGTGAGAATCACTGCTGACATAGTACAAACCAAAGGTCACATTTTGCTCTCACTGGTACAGTCCTTTTTGGTCAGAGTGGTTGCTCAGATGTAAACAGGGACTGAAGGACAGCAGAAGTTCTCCAAATAACATCATGGGGGCCAGCACCCAAGCTCTGAGCATCAACACTGATGAGAAGGTGTGTTTTTTTCTGTTTCTGGCTTGCACTCAGTACCACCAAAAATAAAATCTGCACCATAGAAGTGATTCCAGGTTTTACAAGTAAATGGGTGAATTCCTGGGCCAAAAATGCAGATGTATAGATGTGCAGGCATGCACATCACCTGGTGAACCAGGCCTTTCTGTTAAAAGTCTAGCCAATACCTTAGATCAACTCAAGAAACTAATTGTTATAGTGAGGCCTTACTTTCTAGATCAGTTGCTGCCTGTTCTCTAAGGGAGTGCCCCGAGGCTACCCCTGGCACTTCAGCCTTTCTGTTTACCCACTCTCTCATCCAGAATTCACCCGCCTCCACATGGTGTTCCTTGGCACCCTCGCTAGCACAGAGCTTGCAGTAACTCTAGCTTTGCTTGTCTCTGCACACAAGTGAGAAAAACGCCTGCATATAAGCCAACACGAGAATGCCCTGCCACCTGGCCAGGGGCAGGCTGTAAGGCCCTGCTAAGTAGATGCCAGAGCTTCCAGCTGTCCGACTAGCTTTCCTCATCAGCCAGATCATCCCATTCAGGAATCATGCTGATTTGTCTGCTGTCCCCTGCAGTTTAGCAGAAGCATCCTCTAAAGAGACCTAGTAAGAGATAATGCTTATTAACTCCCCCTCAGACATCCACGGGTCTGGAAGTGCTGAGATGCCATGGTAATGAGAGCAGTAAGAGTGTCTAGACAGACAGACAGACAATAGTCCCACAGCTAGGGGAGAAATTTTACCAGCAGATATTTCATCAAGTTAACTGTTATGTGTTTGGAATAAAGGAATATGGGAATATGTAACCCACGTTTATGGTGAACCTAATGAATGTCTGCTATGACAGTTTTTATAGGATATCACAGAGCCTCTGGCAAACACACAGTTAATAAAATTGTTAAAAAATAAAATTAAATCTAACATTTGACAAGCTGTGTTATTAAAAGGGCTTCTTCAATAGTATAGGGTTTTCTGAGTAGTGGTGGGGAGCCAAACCAATCTTCCAGATTACAGTTCTTAAAAGGATGGAATTAAATCACCTTAAAAGACTGTCTCTTACATAGCCTGCACTTAAAAGTCATCACAACCATTTCTGATAAGGATTTCAAAGTACTAGATCGCTTTTTGTTGTAGATGTTGATCAGCTGTGCACCGTTACCTTATGTGCATTTGCCTTCATGAAAATAAATCTTTGATTGACTCAGGTGCAGAAATTAAAATTTGCCTTGAATATGTTTGCTTGTTTGTTTGTTCTCAAGAATAAATTATTTTTTAATAATAAGAGCATGGCTCTCTAAAGGGCTGAGCACCTGCAGTTCACATTCCACTCAGCTGGAGCTGTAAATGCCAAGCAGCTCTGAAAAGCCAGGGCTGTAACTGTTCTGTTGGATGAGATTTATCCAAACAGTATTGATTGACAACTAAATCTCAGTATTGGGCTGGTTTTCCCCTTCCAGCTTAACATGTTTACTTAGAGGCCTAGATGCTGTGTAAGACATTCAGAATAATTTAGTTTAATTAAGACTGCAGTGAAAGGAAAGAAAGGCAAAGATGTGCCTTGTTCTGCAGTACAATAAAAAATAAGTAAATACAATTCCAGTTAATTATCCATCACTCAATGCAGAGACTTCTACTTAATCTAATCACTGGTTAATTAGATTGTCTGTTTTGTTTGATCAAATCTACTGTAACCAAATCATCTGTATTTACATTGTCCTTTATTTTGATGATTTTCTATTATTAAAAAGGTCACTGTCAGGTCAAGTTGGGCCTGTATTTGTTGTTTAATGCAACAGAATTTCATGTTACATAAATATCTTTCTGCAATTTGAGGCACAGACTTTTAGATGTATGGAAGTATTGAAGAATCTAAAATCTAAGATTTTCCAATGAATTCTGTGCTCCTCTGATCACAAAGTAACAGCTCTGACAATCTGGACCACATTTAATGAGGTATTTCCCAGAATCAACAAGGTATTTCAATGAGGAGTGGGACATCTAAATTGAAAATACATGTAAGAAAGGGTTTAGGTTCGCTATTTCTAATTTGGAGTGAGTTCCACTTCCCCATGGTGATTCCAAGCCAGGCCAGGATAGTGCAGTGCAGCTGTGCCTGCAGTTGAGCTGCTCAGCTGATGGATGGTAATATGTTGAGCAGTGGTGATTTGGTTGCACGTCTGACTCTCTAGAGAGTAAGTCCTATTTTGGCTTTCAATGAGATTTAGAGCATTTTTAGAGAGGTTATGCCTTCCTGTAAGCTAACAGGTATGCTTACCTGATGTAGCTCTCTATCTCAGATGCCAAAAGTGAAGCAGTACACAGGTTAAAGCCTACCTAAGAAGCAGGCTATTCCTGGATGGTTTAGAATGTAAAATATTATGGGCTACCGTTGAGGGGATTATGATGCCTAGGTCCCATATTGACATTATCTGAGTGCACAGAGGACACCCTCAAGCTAGTCAAGCTGGGATAACTGATAAACAACCAGACCAGAACTGGGACATTGAAGGGTTCAGAGGACCTGAAAACAAGAATAGTAACAACTTCCTAAATTTTCCCATGTAAATGTGAATATAATGGCATTCACCGCTTCTCTCTAAAGTCCTGTCCAAGACCATGATAAGTACATGAGGGAGATTTCCTTATCTTGAATTTTTGAGAACTGGGGTTGATGATAAGAGCAGGGATAGTACAATAAAGTGTGCTAATCTCATCATAACAATCCTGCTGTGTATATTGCTCACGGCCAGCTCTAGGTATAGGCAAAATAGGCAGTTGCCTATGGCAACAGACTGCTGGTGAAACCAGAGTGAGTTCAGGCTCCTGCAATGCCTTTGTCACTTTGTCAGTGTGAGAGCCCTGGAGAGCCAGCCAGGCAGCTGTTGCTGGAGAAATGAGGACACGTAGGGCCATGGCTTTTGATAGCAGTAGTGAGGACCTAAGGACTTCTCTGTGGCTATTGTCATACACCCTTTACTCTGCTGGTACTCCTGATACAGCAGAGTGGAAACTATGACTGTCCAGGACCCTTCCTTGGCTCTATTGATCCCTTTTTGCAGCAAAATTCAGTCTTGCCAGCACTTCTGAAATGACTGGAGCTGCCCTGATTCTTGCGGGGATAAAGTTAATTTTCTTCCTAGGAGCTGGTACATTTCTGTGTTTTGGATTTAGTAGGAGAATCATGTTGTATCGGGGTACAGCTGTGAACCCCCTAAAGTGAGACCATGAAAAGATCCACTTTGCATAGAAATCACACAACGTGAAGACAAAATGAATCTCTTTATTGAACTACGGGCTAGCTTTTATGTGGTAGGGCATGGAATGCCTGGAATTTGGGCAGAATCCTGCCAGGGGAATGTCCATACATGGGAATTGACCTGGAATATATACAAATACGGGTAAGGGGAGATACAAAAATGAGGGAAAGTTATAAATTTTAACTAACAGGAGCCAATAGGCAAAAGGTTTACAATCAGCGAATAGGAAAGTGGCTAATACTAGCTTGAACTGCAGATTACATACAAAGTAAGATTTTTTCTAACAATATTGTTAATAAATTGAATAAACATAACACTTTTATAATATGAAAAGGTAGTCTCTGAGGTAGGAAGTTATTTGCTGTCCAGTAGCTCAGCTGCTTTTCAAGGCTGTCTTTTCTTCAGTTCTCTTTCTCTTCAGATGTTCTTTTCCACCACATATAAACCTCTTGTGTGTCAACAATGTTGACAACACATTGATATTTTTGCTCAGTATTGTTTACTTAAGTAAAGGTCTATTAAATTTCCCATGCTCTGCAAGTGAGGAGGTGCAAAAGAAGCTGGGAGGGAGCATGGTCAGCACAGCAAAACCAAACTGACCAAAAGAATATTCCATATCATAGAGCACCATGTTCAATACAGACACTGAGGGGGGAGTTGACTGGGGTCTACTGATTGCTGCTGAGGGATGTGCTGGGCATTGGTCAGCGGGTGGCAAGCAATTGTATTGTGTACCACTTTGTTTTTATGGGGTTTATCCCTCTATTTTTAGTATTTTGTTACTGTTGTTGTTGTTGTTATAATATTTCAACTATCAAACTGTTCTTGCCCCAACCCACAAGTTTTAAGGTTTTTTTTTCTGACTCTCCTCCCCATCCCATCAGAGGGTGGGGAATGAGCTAGCAGCTGCATGGTACTTAGTTGTTGGCTGCACTTAAACCATGACAGGAGCTGACTTGCATCACAGGAGACCTGCAGGTTACAATTGCTCAGGACAGCTTGAGGTTACCCAGACTTCTCTCTTTATTGGCTCTCCAGAGCAATGGCAATAACAGCACTGACAGAAAGAAGTCAGGAAGGTGTCACACTGCAGCAGGAGAAACAAGCCAGACCTGGCAGAAATGTGCAAGCGAAGATCAAACAATTTTTCATGAAATCATGCCAGAGAACTAGGGATATTTCTATGCCAAAATAATGCAAACATGCTAAATGTTTGAAGAAGAATTGTTGCTGGGTCATTTTGGGAGCTGAGTCAAAGCCAAAGCCCACCTGTCTTGCAATTCTAGCCTTTCTTTTTGCATCTTTGACCCAAACAGAGCTTGAACTTAATTTGTGCCAGAAAGTCATAACAATGATTTCCAGTGCTTTTGCATTATAAAGTAATTTCTCATTTCATCACTGGGAAGCATTTGAGGCAGTGTTTTTTGAAGAGTTTTATTCCAAGGCTCATGTATTGATCTATGTGCATTTGTGTTTACAGAGTGTTGAACTGTATTTGCTTTGTTGCTTCATTACCAAAAATATTATCTTCTTGCAAAACAATACATGGCTGGAAGGGATTTGGTCGGAGGATGAGGATGCTTATAGTTTATTTTTTGCTCTTTTTGCCAATTACTGCTGATGCGTGCTGTTTAAGCAAGCAGGCTCATTGAAAACGGCATCTCCTTTTCTCCATGTGCGTAAGTGATCCAATGTCTTTTGGCAGTGGACTGCAAAGAGACAGCAAGGGCATAAAGTTAACAGCAAGGCACATACTGACTCCCACCTCTTCTCCAGAGGTAATCTCCTTCTGGGCTCAAACAAGGTAAAGTTCAGCTCTGCCTCAAAAATCTTTCGGTGGGTTTCTGGGGAAGTTGCGTATTCCCTGCATTGCTTAGCATGTTTTCCACAGCTATGCAGTCTAGGATTCCTAGTCCTTGTCTTGCCTGGACCACACCTGCAAAAACTGTCCCGATAGTATTTTTTTTCTTTTAGCTGCATATTATTTTAAGTTATAACATGAACCTAGAACCAGCAGAATTTAACATCGAAAACTGGTGAGAATTGAAAGGAGGGTCAACAACCAGTCAGTGAATGATTCAAAATTCATCCATGCCGTTCACTGTTCCTGGTTGTTCACTCCTAAAAATTGTGCACAGAGAATTTAATTCATTTTTTTGTGTCACCACCTTGGAATTAGAGTCATCATACCCCAAGGTTAATTAAGGTGACATTATTCTAGACACATCTTTTCCCACTGCCCCAGGCAGGTGTATTCTCCCCCTGAGATGGTGCCTGTTCATTGAAAGCAGACATGCTCCATGGCCTCAGTCCTGAAGAAGTCTTCCAGCAAAACTCTCAGAGCGTTCCTAAAGCAGTGGCTGTGGAGACCTTCTCACAGAGATGCTTTTTAATTGCTCATATCTATATTCATAGATTCAGGGATCAAAGGGTGGGAGGAGCCATTAGATCTTTTGAACTCCTTGAACCCTTAAGTGCCATCACTTACCCATGCATTGAACTCGTGTTTGGCTGTAGCATGTGTCGCAGTGGGAAAGCAAAGTTACCAAGGGACAGAAAATTCAGCATTTCTTCTGGTGATTCATCTCCTCTGCTGCTAGAAATACATGCTGCATTGTGGCAGTGACCAAGGGAGCCATCTCAAGGCTTGAGACCCCATTATGTTGGGCCCACTACACATAATTTCAAAAGACATCTATTGCCTCAGAGAATGTGGAGACTGTAAAGTATGGTTGAGGCTTAATAATGTCATATAGAATATTGTGCAGCTGGTTTCAGGATGCTTGGCCAAGTAAGGAAAAAATTAAACAATGTGATGGCTCAAAGTACTTTAGAACCGAGAGCTGAAATGCATCAGGCAGGCATGAGGTTTGCACAAAGAAGACAGTTGCACTTAGCATGGTGGTATAATCTATAAATCAAAATAAATAAATAAAACATGAAGAAGAATTATAAAATAATAATAGACAGGGGAAAACTCAATCAAGTCCCAGAGGATTAAGGAGAAAAAGTAGCCTTAAGGAGAGCTGAACACTCTGATCTTTTTTTTCTGAGCTCCTTGTGCCCACGTTCTCTTTGTAAAATGATAAATAATCAAAATAAACAGCAGACTTAAGTATTTTCAATATGCTGAATAAAATCAGCTCCCACATAAAAAACAAATTAATATTTCCTAGTATATACATGTAATATGAATATAAAAATGGACTAAGCCAAATAATACAAATATGTCCTTGAATGCATGCTTGAGGGTAATTTAAGGGTTTATTTCATTCTTTTGTCCTCTGGGATGTCATCTTATTTTTCTGAGCCCCCCTTTTGGAGGGTCTTCAATACTGATTGGGATGCTTACATATTTTTCTCTTTTCTCCTCTAGCATATCTGTTGGATTTTCAAGACAGTCTTTTTCCTTCAAACTCAGAGAAGAGCCAAATCCTTAAAACTTCATGGGTCTCATACTTCATTTGCGTTGCATTTTTACCTCTCAGGTGAAGGAAGTTTAGTGGACTACCTCCTGAATTATTCCAGTCTGAGACAAGAATGAGGCCTCTTATTTTCCTGACCAGCTCACCCACATAAGCTGATAATTGCTGGGTCTTGGGAAGAGCCAAATGTTACTGCTTAGGGTGAAAAGCTTTCAGCCTCCTGTGTTTTCCCCCTGAAGCAGCACGTTTTGCTGAATTTTGTAAGTTGATGCTGGCCTAGCTAATCAAGGTCCTAGGGCTTGTGCAGTAAGGCTTCAGCCAGTTATAATGCACTCAGATCTTCCCAGGGGCTGGGTTGATGCAATGTGGTAAAGACATCAGGTATCTCCCTCCACCCACTTTCATCCTTCACCACTGTAAGTTGCACCACAAAGATCCAAACTGATCTTTGTGATCTTAAGTTCTGGGGCTGTTTCTGCTTGGATTCAGCCTTTCAGAATAAGGTGTACGTTCCTTGATGTATCTCTGCTTGCTCAATTGCTTCCTCTAAGTTTCCAATAGCTTGACAAAGGGTCTATGTGGCCCAGTAGCAACCCCAGTCAGGCAAACAGATACTCTTACTCCCTTTGAAGCAGTCAACAGCAGTATTATTGAAAAAGGATCATGTCATCAGAGCAAGCAGATGCCAGGAAGTGTGGAATATCAATGCTAAGGGTAGTGTATGCTGGGGCAGGGGCTCCAGCAAAAAATCTCTGGCCAGCTGCTATGCAGGAGGAGAAGCTGTTTGGTAATATTTCTTGATTAGATGTGATGGATGTTCAAATGCTTTTACATACATCCACTTAGTGCTTAAAGCTATAGTTTGTCTCTCGGCTTCGAGTTTAGGTGGCTGGGGGGGGCAGAGTAGGGTGTGAATGGCTTACCCCATTCGTTTCATCAGGGGTGTAGCCAATGTGCCCCCGTGAGGTTGCGAGCAGTGCTGGCAGAGGTAAATACCTCCGGCAGGGTCTCCCATGCCAGACAGGTCGTAACTGAAGGGTCAAACAAAATGTGTTCATGGGCAGGATGGGCTCATTAGCCCTCTGGCAGCCATCCTAGGAGAAGGCCAACTCCAATTTCAAACCCGGGTAGATGGTGCTCGTTAGCCCTGTAAGGCCATCCATCTAAGAGAAGGTTACTCGAATTAAACCTACGTCCTGAGG